>CM039131.1:34387679-34815636 GCA_022036555.1 Microstegium vimineum
AGTACGACATTGAGCAAGTGTGGGCTGAAAAAGATAATTTGAGCACATCCAATACCTCTGCCTATAGGTTTCATGCTCCTCAGAAATATCTACCTTGCAAGGATCACCACAAAAACACATTGGAACCGGAACACCACTAGGCAGAGGCTTTGGATCGAATGCGATGCTGGTCAACCGGCCCTTCCTACAAATGAAAAAAAATCATTCTAGTTACCTAAAATAATTAGAACAAACCATAAACCTAACCGAGATTACCTTGCTTTACTAGTTTTTCCACGCCTTGATATCCTATGGTTGCATAATACAAATAAGAAATTAATAATCGTCCCAAACCCTAGGTCAAAATCTAACTAGGGTTACAAAATACACCTAATATAGACCGAATCGATGCGTATAAAATGAGGAGGGGAGGAAGGATACCTTGGTCTCGAAGATTGGTGGATCAAATCAAAGTTTCCAATGTCCAAAATATCGATTCAAAGAGGTTAGGTGAGTGGAGGAGAGGAAAAACACGAGAGCAAGGAAGAACAAATGGATGAAGCCTCGGATTGGTGGGCATCGTGGCTGGAATAAAGGCGGCGCCATGCTCCGCGGCGCCGACTCCCATGCCACGTCGGCTGCCTCACTGGTTGTGGTCGTAATGGTCGGCGTCGGAGGACATGGCGCCGAGATGTGTTACCTCGGCGCCGTGGGGCATGGCGCCGATCCCCTGGGTCGCTAGACTCCTAGAGGAAGAAGACGTGCCTGTCACCGTCGCCGGCCACCGCCAACCCATCCCGCGTCCATGTTTTATCGGCCGCTTCCTTCCGTTCCTGCTGAACGCCACCATTCAAAACGCAGGCTGCCGTGGGTGAGCGTTCCTACGTTGTGGACTTGTGGTGGTGGTCATCAGGGCTTCCTGGGCCATGGAGATGCACCATGGACCGAGACTTCCTTCACCGCCGTCGGGGTCGAGTTCGCCCGCAGCGTCCCAGTTCCATCGCCGCAGCATGCATGGCCAGCGCGAGCCCAATCTTGTCGTGGCCGTGGCAACCCCTTTGGGACCGAGCTCGCCCGCGCCATGGCCGGAGCCAAGCTCGTCCGGCGGGTCCCCGTGCCGCAGAAGCACTGCCGCACCTTTCGCATGTGCGAGCCCGACGCAACTGCGGAGGAGCCGCCCGATGCCACACATCGCCGAGAAGCAGGACTGCAGGAGCCCACCCGCGGAAGCATCATATCGCTTCGCCGCGCAGACCGCAGACCGCCGCTCCTCCTCTGCCATCAACACACGCTCAACTTTGACCGTCCGGCAACAAGGTTCGGCACCAAGGTCTTCAGGCATGGGAAGCACATGCACACAAATTTGGCTAGCATAAGTACGGGTGAATGGATGGATCATGAAGCACGATGTGTGCTGTACGTGCGGGTGAACTCAATCGCAGATGGCTCAGAGCCTCAGATTCCTCCGAGCGAGGACGACGCGGTGCTGGAGCTGCTGCGCAAGGACAAGCTGAGGGAGATGCGCACGAGGAACAACGGCACACATCTGCGTGGGCGTGTAGTACCTCCCGGGGCCGGAGGTGGACGGGCAGACGGCTGCGGCGGCCTGCGCGCGAGCGCAGCGAGACGAAGCGTCCGCGAGCGGGCTTCGTCTAACGGGGAGGCAGGGAGTTAACGTCCGTATCCTTCATCTTCGCATACATAGCTGACAGTGGGCCCTTATACGTGGTAGACGTACAAAATGGCATTGTTGAGAGAGATATAAAATTATAATGACAGAACTCTAAATAGACGAATTGTAATGACGTTTCTCAAAATTTGAAGAATTGTGATGGCTTGGATCTAAAAAACCTTTTTTTTAGAGCCATATAGCATATAGGTAAAAAGCTCTCTTAGAAGTAGTTCAGAACGGGAGTTGTGCATGCTAAGGCCTTGTTTAGATTCAAAATTTTAGCATTGTAATTATCGTCCAATTATAGAGTAATTAAGTTCAAAAAGATCCGTCTCATAAATTACAGATAAATTGTGTAATTATTTTTTTTACTTATATTTAATACTCCATGCATGCGTTCACAGATTCGATGTGACAGAAATTTTGGAATTTTGAAGGGAACTAAACCGGTCTAAATGGGTCTGAAATTAGAACTATGGTGCTACTGCTACGTCAATAACAGGTTCGTCCATTGGTGGAGACAAAAAAAAACGGCTAAATACCATAACCACCAATCCCCGAATCGAACAAGCAAGGATCACTCACGTAGATGTTAGTGCTCAGGATGTACCGAGATAGCGGCGGAGGGGTCGCGATGGCAAACCTAGCAGCAGTAGAAGGAAGGAGAGGGGGCAAAGCCAACTGGGACGGAGGATGACGGCAATTGAAGCGTCTGCGTCTGTGATGCTTGGGATTTTGCAGACCTACCGTGCAGGCCCAACTAAAATTTCTATTTGCAAAGTGTGCAGAAAACTGGCCGGCCCAACTTGTATTCAGATGGCCCGTCCACGCCCCAGCGGAGCGAAAACCTTAGCTCCTACAGTATTTGTTAAAAAAAAAAAAAACCTTAGCTCCTGAACCCTTCTTCCGTCTTCGCCATCGTAGGGAGCTCGTTGCCATTGCCGCGGGGCGGGAGTCACCTCTCCTCCAGGTCGGCAGGTCACTCGTCCTTCTCCCGTCCGCTCGAGGTACTAGTGTATTGTATGCAACTATAGATGTTTGTTTATGGCTCCAAATATATTCTCATTCCTCGCCCCTTTCTCTCTCAATCCATTGCTGTCACGGACCTAAGGTCTCCTCCTCCGATAACTCGAGCGGATCCGGCTATCCCGAGGCCCCTCCAACAAGTCCAGCGGATCCGGCGACCCCGACCAGGTTAGGGTTAGGGTTCGGTTTCGGTTTCAGCGTTGGGATTTCTTTGTTCTCCGGTTGTAAAGGAAAGTGCGTGCGTGCGTTAGTCATCCCCATCCGTACTGCATTGGTTAAGATGAATTAGACTAGCAGGTTATGAACTTATGATAATTGAGATAGATTCCTACTCCATCGATTCATCCATCCTCCTCTTTATTTATTTATTTATTTTTATTAATTGTACTGCTCTGTGATAGGTAGGCAGATAATACTGCTGTAGTGGTTGATTTTATTATGCTATCTATTGATTCATGTAAAACTTTGGTTATTATTCACACTGTGCTTTAAGTTTTCATGGTTAGAATCCTCTCAAACTCTGAATTTTTATGGATTATGTCTTATGTAAGTTGTAGAATTGTAGCATGAATGTTTTTATTGAGTGCATATTTCTTATTGCTGCAGCGCTAATCTGTCTTACTTGCAACCTTTTGCAGATACAAGCAAAATCAATGGCAACAATATAGAACTGGTAAATCTTGCGAATATTTCAAACAATTATGAATTTCCAGGGTGCTTTGTTCTTCGGTATTGACAATCTCCTTCATGTACAGGGTTATGATCCTGACTCCTGAGAGTGGTATGAGCGCAGAGGAGCACAAATGGCATTGCAGTCGAGCAGCAAAGATACCTCAGCGAGTGCATGAGGCACTGTGCAAGATACAGGCCGAGGCAGATAAGGTGCGGCCCCACTTCCTTGATGACCCTGTTGCTCTCGAAATATGGGATGAGTACATAGATGATATCCATTGTGCAGCTTCTCGGAACCTCACCTACTCCCTTTCTACGTATGCCCAGGTTAGTTTGCAAGCACTTCCTTTCATGGTTTTCAATTTCATGAGAAGGAAAATAAACACTTGCACTCACCCATTGCCTTTTTCTGTATCACTTTTTACTCCAATTTCTCCGAATGTTTCTTAAAAAAAATCTTGAACGTGTAATGTTAAAGATTGCCTGCTCAGAGTTTCATATAATAGTTAATACGTTTAAGTTGCTTTATTTGAAATTGAACCTTAACTTCTGCAGTCCAATAGGTTGTGTGTTTGGAATTTTTTTTCGAGTGTCCCCAGCCCTGCAAAGCACATTGACCCCTTTCAGACGGCTTTTTATGGACAACTGCAAAAACCCAAAAAAAAAATTGTTATATGGTGCCAACATTGCAGTTGTTGCTACATCTATTGAAACAATCCTCTAGCTTTGTCCTCGTGTTATTCCCTTTGCATCTCTTGATGTAGGATCACTGTCTTTCTTTTCTCGAATACACAAAAGATTTCCGTATCATTGTATTAAGTAGAAGAGTTTAAACAAATATACAACACACTTCTATGGAGCGCCAAAGAAGGTCGATCTAACACAACCGTAGTTAGACCATCCTGGCAAAAGATCTCTTGTTTCGATATTACATTACATAAAAGGAAGCAACCAATATCGATGCAGCGGTGCAACCTAGGAGGTGGCCTTGCTTCTTCGCGGCTGCCTGGACGAGGTCTTTCCAACAGCCAGAAAGAGGGCGTTCAGGGCTTCGGCGTTGACGCAGTCAAGTTGCCGTTGAAGAGCTTGTCAACTAGCTCTGACGCTGATGGTGCTGATGGACCCTTGGTGTAGCCCATACACTGCATGATCAACACCTCACCTTGCTTGGAAGTTGGTACTCGGGAGAGGCTTTGAACCGCCAACCATCTGCTCTGCCACGGCAGCACCGGCTTAGCAGGAGACTGCTTGGGAGGCTCACGAATCAACGGAGAGTCTCTCTTACACGTCACTTAGTTGATGAAGCTGTCTAGGCGGCGTTTGGCGCTCCATTGGCAGCATGGGTAGGATATTGCTTACAAAGTTTCGCTAAGTGGACAGGAGGGGTATATATGTTGTTCTAACTATTCAGTATCATTGCTAGTGTTTTCCTTTCGACTTGTGGGCATGTTATACTTGTGGGTTATCCCATCTCTCTTTCTCAAATTTAACTACATATATTTCAACTTTGGGGTTGAATGGTATTATGTTATCAAATTGGAAAGGTCCATTTTACTAACTTGAAGTAGTACGGGTGTCCACATAATAACCCCTCAAAACTATCTTTCGGTGTAACTTAAGCCCCCCAAGTTACTAATATGAAGTAGTACGGGTGTCCACATAATAACCCCTCAAAACAATCTTTCGGTCTGACTTAAGCCCCCAAGTTCCTAATACCACATCAATAAGCACTATAAGCTGGTTTCTTAGTGGTCTTAGTCAATGAGGAAAGTGGCATTGCCATGCCTGTTGCCCTTCTACACCTGTAAATCCCCCATCTTTCTCTCCAACTCTCTCCTGGTCTCTGCTTAGTGTGTCTGTGTGGGAGTACAGTTGATCTCCAGTGCAAATGTGCAAATGGTCTGTATATATGACATCTGAAGCTTCATCCCTGGTATGCCTAGCAGGAAAGGTGCCATGAGGATGTTAGGAGAGTCAAGGGCCTAATGGGCTAAGGCCCAATAGGCCATTGACTCTCCTAACACTTAGGAATCCACTTTCCATAAAATCGGATTCTTGGAGATGCTCTTACGCAGCAACACTACTGTCTGTGTCATGTGGGGCCAAGCCTATACCAGGCGCAGACGGGCCCGGGATGAGCAGACGGGCCCGGGATGAGCGGAGGACGCGACATCGACTCGTGGCTGAGTTGGAGATTTAGGCAGAGTTGGATACATAGTTGGTTGCCTTCTATTTTTAGTCCTTAATTGTAGGATCTTTAGTTCCTGCCGTGTGAAGGCCTTAGGCCATATATATATATATATATGCTGTAACCGAACACGGAGGGTTAAGCAATAATATTATCAATCTAATCTCCCCCAACTTTCACTAAGCCTGCGGCCAGGGTTTATCCCCGCCGGAGAAGACGATGGACCGAGACTACGAGCTCCGTAGTCGAGGGCCAGCTACCCTAGGATCCGACGCCCTTGACAGTCTGCTTTCATAAAACTTCCTAGAAAAAAACAACGATTGATCCGATATTGTAGACTTAGGTTGTTAAGTGAACTGAAATATAGTCTTAGGTAGTTAGGTGTAATATGAACTCTTGTGATAGTGATATTTTAATGTAGTAAATCTGGCTCCCTTGTCAAATTTCAATAGCTTATTTAACTTGTGATGCCAGTGAAGTCTTATTGCCTATCAAGGGGAAAAAAATGTTTCTTTTGTTGACATTCAACATGACTAGTCGACTACATTCTCATTCATTATTAATTTTGGGGAAGCATGCTGATTTTTGTGATATCTTTTGTTTCAGAAATGTGCTTTATATGAGCAGCTAATGAGGACCAAGGCACGTTCTAACGCTTCTGTTAGCATGTTATCTGGAGGATATGCCGTCGGCGTGCTGTCCAGGGGATATGACAAGCTGAAAAGAGCCACTAGGAACAACCCAATGGCAGCGGTCATTTGTTGCCGGAGTTGTTGCTGGACGGAAGGAGCAGGAGAGCAAGAAAAACTAGTATAGTGGAGTACCGGTGGATCATGCTTATGTCATGCATTTCACTTGTTGACCTAAATGTATTGTGGTGTTATGAAATGTCGCTAGAATAATTAACGTGGCCTCTGGACTGCTAGATTGCATTGTCTTGAGTTTTGCTGTGAATTTTCTTATACCACAAAATATGTCAAGACTAATCTTAGGATTTATTCGAATCACTGGGACAAACAATACTAATCTTAAGATTTATTTGGATAATTTGGACTAATAACTAGCAACCATAGTCAGTCTATTTAAATATGCAGATTAATAGCTAAGTGTTCGTCCAGATCCTAGCGAACATCTAGTCCATTAGGCAGTTTTCATAAGAAAAAAAAAAGTGAATTGTTTTGCTTTGGTGAAGCTTAGGATGTAAAAAACACAATACACCAAACTCTTTGCCTGCAAAATCGAGTGATCTACCTCTACAATATCTATGAATCCCATTGCAGAAAGTTGTGAGACACGGTTTGAGAAACAGCTTATAGCAGCTGAAAAGGCAAACATCTCTTGAGGTCGCTGACTCACATTGATGATTGATTAAATCACGTTTGAAAGTTGTTCACGGCGCAATGGCAAAGGCCATTGGTTGGGGGCCTTCCACCCAGGGTTCAAATCCTGGGGTCAACTTTAAGGTTTGCCGGCTCGGTCCTTCGAAGGTGCTCATAGGGGTAGGGGTGAGTGTGCGTACGTGTTGAGTGTCTGCGTTGTACTGTGTAATCTCAAAAAAAAATCACGTTTGAAAGTTGTTCGATGCGAGCCGAGAGATCAAACACTGTTGACGAACCCGACTATAGCATGAAAAAGGTAGGGAGAAAAGATTATATCTCAAGATAGGGTGGCGGCTGTATCGGGACCCAGCGGCGATTCGGCGCCTTAGCGCCCGGATCCAGAGCCCCGGTGGCCGGCCCTGGCTAGAGCCTCCGCAGCGGTGATCAAAAAGATGGAGGAGTCGGCATGGAGCACCGGGTCTAGCCTTACTGCCGGATTCTGAGCCCCTGGGGCTGGGGGCGGCGAGGTTCTCGTTTCCTTGCTGCTGGGGGTGGAACGACAACGACGACATCGATGTCAGTTAGAGTCGGCAATAGTTTTCCGGATCTGAGAGTTGGTAGCCTTTGTGGCCGGATTCGGCGATGGTGCACGTTGCTGGTGTTTGGCGTAACGGCATGGTCCTTGGTGGGATGTGGCAAGGGTACTGACTACCATGTTTCGACGGCGGTGACGCCTGTGGGCGCCACTTTCCTCGCTGGAGGCGTCGTCTCGTTCTTCAAGTGGATCTCTCCAGGTGAAAACCAACACCAGTCTCTAGTTGGGCGACGATGATGTCTCTTGATGACATTTTCTCGTTGGAGACGTCGCTTTTGGAAGATCCCTTGGGTTGTCGGCATCGAGATGGTGATACATTGCACATGCATCTGGTGCCTTGTGTTGTTGCCAGATTACTGGATCCGGAGTCTCCAATGGTGGTGTTCTCATTGGGGGTGTAATTTTTTTCGTCGTTTACTTTTATTTTCAGGTGTACCAGTGTTATCGGATGACTTTTTGTCGTACCTGTAACACTGATTTTTTGCTGTAATAATTTGGCCTGATGCATCCTCGGATGAATAAAACCCGAAATATATTTTCCTTTATCTAAAAAAAGAAGGGTAGAGTAGAGGTGCATCATCTAGGATAAGTTTCTAGAGATTAACGAGGTTTTCACTTCAAGGATCAGGTGGTGATGGTCGAGGGTTGAGCTCTTCGACGTGTTTTTTTTTTTTTTTTTGCAAAGTTTAAATTTACGATCATCGTGACACGATGGGTAATATCTTTAAACTAATCATCTAGAATAAGTTCTAATTTTCAACTATAAAACAATGTTTTCTCTCGAAATAATAAGTCCTTCTAATGTATCCACGATTAAATAAACTAATCCATGGAATGGAAGCGTAGCCTGATTGGATCCATCATCTCGCTTAGTCGTGTAATAGCCGGTGTCGGATTTACTATAAACCTTTCTATTCCCTAGCTGTATGTCCTAGCTGCCTGGTAAAACGAGGTGTCGTATTGCCGGATAGCGCAGGCCAGCAGTAAGTGAAATCTGCATTGCACGGCTTATCTATTTCGCTCACATGTTAGATGTAAGGTTCGTGACTACTGGTATAACCCAATCATGTTGACATGTTCTGTCATGTCTTCCTATCTCTCCAGGTACCAGATGTGATCCCATGAATCACTTGAAATATGGATCATTGAGCTAATCAGTCACATTTTAATTACTTATACCCATATCTTCATTCAATCAAATGAAAAACAGTTTACCCGTATCTCTTTTTTTTTAAGAGAAGTTTACTAGTGTCTCTTACTCTTTTTTCAAAGACCTGGTGTCTTTTCTCGTACCAAATGAGAAAGGAAAAGGTCCACATTACCTTCCTCAGCTTTTGTGAAAGTTCTTTTTTCCTTCATAAACTCTAAAATCGGATAAATCATCTCTCTAAACTTTTAAAACCGTTGGTTTTACCTTCTTGATCTTTTCAAAGACGATTTTATCTTTTTCTTTTCCATTTAATCACCAAAAAAATATCATAAAATGGATTTTTTTTTACAAACATACACCTCGATAAAATCTATAACTAATGTATACATGACACATTGAGTTCAGCCTGGGCGTTCGGGTTACCCGATTTTTTCGAGTCAGTTAATTCGGGTAATTCAAAGTTCGGGTAATAAAAACTGTTACCCGATATTAGCCCCGAAAAACACTACCCGCAATTTTGGGTACCCGATAATTCGGGTTCAGGTTCGGGTATTACCCGATATACCCGAATTTATAGAAATCAACAAACTTGATAAGAATTTAGTAGCAATTTATATATAATTTCAACACCAAATGTATAGAATTTTAACAACAATTTACATAGAATAATATATTATAGTCATTTGTTCAAGAAGAGAGAATTATATTTTAGCAAAGTGATAAGTTCAAGTGTTCAACTAACAATACATGATAAATATAAAGATATCTACAAAACTTTGGGTAGTTCGGGTAATTCGGGTACCGAGAAATATTACCCGAATTACCCAAACTAATTTCGGGTAATCAAAATCACTATCCGGATTAGGATCGGGTACCTCGGGTTCGGGTAATTCGGGTCCGGGTTACGCCCAGGCTGACATTGAGTGTAGATTTAAAGCTATGAACAATTGGACTATATATACTACATCTATGAATTAATTACCAAAAAGTATAGATCTAAAGCTACGACCAAAATTTGTACTAAATCATATCATATTATATGTTTGTTTTGTATAGATCTACCCATGTTGAGTCTAATAAAATTAGATTTTTTTATTCTATAATTTTTTTTTGTAATTTAGTTTTTAAAAGATTCAGCTGAAATAATCCGCCTTTGAAAACACTTGTAACCAATCAGGGAGGTAATAAAACAAACGATTTTAAAAGTTCAAGAGGTGGTTTACCTTAGTTTTTAAAGTTTATGGCGTAAAAGCTGATTTTTGCAAAAGTTGATAAAGGTATTGTGGACTTTCCCGGGCAGTCCTCCACAGGCCTCAGTTTTGTTTTTTTTACAACAATCCTTAGCCGGGGGAAGCCCACAATTCCTTCTACAGAGCGCCCTGAGCGACTGGGCCGGTAGCCAGCTGAGAGAGCCCGAGGCGTCGTCCCCGTCGCCCAGAAGCGCTCTCCCCTCCGTTCCCGCAGAATTCTCCCGCCGCAATGCGCCAGCCAATACCCACGCACGCTCACGCAGCCCAGCGCAGGCCCCCCCACGCCGCCGGCGGTGTTCACGCCTCCCCGCCGGCGGCTTAGCGCCTAGCCCTAGAGCTTCCACACGTTTTGGCCCAAGGCACTGACGTGGTTTCTCAATCTCTCTCTCTCTCTCTCTCTCTCTCTCTCTCTCTCTCTCCCTACTTCGTGCGCCCTCCTGCCCGGTGAGCGGTGATGGCCAGCCGTCTCTTCCTGCTCCGTCGGCACACAAGGTTGTGGCAGCCACAGGCACCACGGTCTCGCTTGCTTTGCCCGTCGTCTTGCGGTGGGAACATGATGTCTTCCCATGGGACGCTGGAGCCCGCGCATCTGCCTAGCTCACCATCGTAAGAGTCAGACAAACCCCATTGTTTCTCCTGCCCTGATGTTTACTTTTAAGTGGTCGATGCAAATTTAGTGAGCTGATGATGGATATATTACTGGGTCTAGACTTTGCTTTCGATTGCTCCTGTGCCGTTGGTCTGCGATGAAATGATAGCCCCTCCCCGGTGCATAGTTGCATCAGGTGTTTGTCGAAATGCCAGAGAGGGGAACCTTTGAACACAGTTTATTTTTTATGCTTTCAGCCACGTTTTTAAATTTGTGGTCTATAGTTTATCTCTGTCTGTGCACACCCATACAGATGAGCACATTCTGATCCTCAGCGGTGGATCAGTTCATTATTGAAGCAATTCCACAATTCCGCAGTTTTCTTGTTTTGCATGTTCTGATTCTGTTCTAGCTATACTTTCCACAAGGTTTTCAACCAAGATGCTGGGTTCTTCAGTTGGTTGCAAAGTTGTAACGTTCAAGCCTACCATTGTATCCACACAAGTCGATCAGTCAATAGTGGAAATCAGGCTACTGCAGAACCTCAACAAAATCCAGGAGTGTCTGTACCTGTTAATGATTCTGGTGAACCAAAACCCAAGAGGGAAAAGCTGAAAGGAAGGAGGGCGGTAACAAGATTTTTGAAATCCTTGAGATGGAAAAAGAAAAAGGAGATTCAAAGAATGACTGCAGAGGAGAAGATTTTGTACAAACTGAAGCTAGTAAGTTGCATTGCTATTCCCTCCATACCTATGTATTTGATTTGATAACAGTGATTCTTTAAAATAAAGATATGAAGTTTGCTTACGTTCATGTGAGGTAGCTTGATATCCAATGTTCCTATTCATCCTTTGGCATTGGTTGAGCCTTCACACTAGCAAGAAACTGCTTCGTATGTGTCTATCATTCATAATCACTCTATCCTGAATGTATTCTACGTTTTCTTGGATTTGCTATAAAGGCTCGAAAGAAGGAAGAGCGGCTTGTTGCAGCACTGAAAAAAATTGAACCAGAAGATCCATCAGAACCTATGCATGATCCTGAGGTGCTTACACCTGAAGAGCACTTCTATTTCCTCAAGATGGGCGAAAAATGTAAAAACTATGTGCCTGTTGGAAGACGTGGAATTTATCAGGGAGTGATATTGAACATGCACTTGCATTGGAAAAAGCATCAAACTCTCCAGGTAATTGTGAAAACATTCACACCAGAGGAGGTCAAGGAAATTGCCACTGAGTTAGCCAGACTAAGTGGTGGGATCGTGCTTGACATTCAAGATGGGAACACAATTATTATGTACAGAGGGAAAAACTATGCACAGCCACCGCCAGAAATCATGTCTCCAAAAATTTCACTGTCTAGAAAAAAGGTACGTCTTCTGGCATCATAGCGCAAGGAAAAACATATCTACATCTGTACCATAGGATGTATGTTATAGTTAGGTATAAAACATTAATAGAACACTAGTAATAGGACGGTTCCAAGAAGTTCAAGCAATATGAGCCATGATAAGGCTTTCCTAAGTTTGTGTGATTTTGTTTCAACAAGTTATCTATCAATGTTGCAGTGTTACAGAATTGGAAACATATCCAACCAATTTTATCTAGGTAGAGGCAAGGGTGTATTAAGGTGTATAAATTAATAATATACTAAGGCATAGAGAAATAGTTATCCTTTTTTCTCTCTAAAAGTTTTTTGTTCATCATATTTATTGTTTTGGAACTTTCAATTAGGCACTGGATAAATCCAAATATATGGAAAAGCTCAGAGGTCTTAGGCGGTACATTCCCAGGCTTGAGCAGGAGCTTGAAGATCTTCATGCTCAGATGAAATTAGCTGGAGAGCATAAAGGACAAAGTGTAGGGAAGTATGTTTCTTCAATTTCAGACAATACAAACAGTATGCCAGCGAGAAAAGAATCTTGTAGTACAGTTCACAGAAAAACCGTATCTGATCTCCTGTCAGGAAGTGTAGAGGGATCCAAGAGGTTAGAGGATGAAAGTTCTGAGGTTGAGGACGACTCAGCTTCAGAATCTTTATCATTTTCAGAGTCTGAGGATCTCTCTGACATTTTTGAGACAGAATCAGAAGCGCGGGAGGACAACAAGGATCGCCCCTTATATCTTGATAGGCTGGATAAGTTTCCCTCAGAAAAACATGATAATGAACCAGATGATTTCGAGGAGCATCTACGGAAGATTGCTTCACTTTCAGATAAGTCTGATTCACCTTCAAAAGAACTGAAAGTATCAGAGCTCGATGAGATTGATAAAATCTTTCTGAGAGCTAGTTCATTGTTGAAGAAACGGTGAAAATTTGGGATTTGTATAAGACGATCTTCATATTTATATGCACTGTGAAAAGTATTTTGTGCAGTTTTAATGGCATCTTCAGCAACAATTTACGATCGTCTAGTGATAGGGCCAACCCTTACTATCGTTTTAAAGTGATAATAAGATAACTGGAATTCAGTGGGGTCATTTGAATTTGATGACCAAGCTTTGATGCCATAGAGCAGATTCTTATGGTTTCACGCTTTTGTTGAAATCCTGGTGTTAGCTGTAGCGAGTATCCACTCATACAAAACTAGAGTGTTGCTTCATTTACTGGAGATAGATTGTGCGTTGTGTCGGTTGATCTCCCTGTATTGTCAGCATAACATTTCAGGTTTGTAACCAGAAACTAGCTCATTTGTAATGATGGCTTGTGATTGTGAAATAAACTGCGCACAGATTGTAAAAGAATAAATTAGCGAATGTTCAAATCTTGGTGCTTCCAAATGATCTCGCTACACTGCATTTTTATTCCATTGGCAAACCTGTCTCTGTTCATCAACGTGTTTGTCAATTTCACCGTGTTCAGGCGACACAAATGTTTAGTTGATGACTTGATGCAAGCACGATGATATCACTGTCCACTGGTAAGCATCTGATAGAATGGTACGCCAGATGAAGAACATTTGTACCAAGTGAATTCATCTCATACATCAAACCGATCTCATTTATCAGGCTGAAAGTATGGCCCTGCCTTATAATTACATACAGTATGTCCGAGTCCAACGTAAGCGTCAGTGCATCTCATGATGGCATACATACAAATCTTTGCATACACACACATCACATGACAGGAGAATCATGCAAAGATGAAAGATCTAGTATCATCTCAGCCAAGATCAGGAACGATGAAGTAGTCCTCGTCGTCCTCAGGCACCTCCATCCGTGGCTTCTTGGTCTGGCGCGCTACTCCGTTCGTCTTGTAGAACCCGGCGTTGCTCGCTGGCTGCGGCGAGGCGAAGAACTCGGGAACCTCTGCCGTAGTGGTTTTGGCGGGCGAATGGGCGTGGAACAGGTCGATGTCCGCGAACCACTCCAGCTCCTTGAAGCCAAGAGGCGAGTCTTTCTGCAACAGCTAGCAACACACAAAATCAGCATAAGCACAAGCAAAAACAGATAAAAAACTGACATATAAGGTGATAAGAGTAAGAAATCGAAAAACTTATGGTTGATTTCTAGCCCTAGCTGTCAATCAGTAAGAGCAAGAGGTAGGTTTCGGATGGTTAGGTTCTTGCCTTGTCGCTGGATTCGTAGTCTGATAGCTGCAGAAGGTCCTCGACGGCCCAACCAGACGGTGGCAGGAACGGCGACGACGGCACCTCCTGCGGCATCGCGTCCTCGACCGCCGTTGTCTTGGTGGTTGCCCCGGCAGCAGCAGGCGCGCCGACGGCCGCCGCGGGCTTGGAGCTGCCCTTGCTGGGCGGCGGGACGCCCTCGGCGCCGCAGACGGAGCTGAAGCCGACGCGGATGCCGGTGGCGAGGTAGCGCTGGTGGTTGCCGGAGAGCGTGCCCGGGACGTGGATGGGCTCGTCGCAGTCGCGGCAGAAGAGCGCCCTGTCCTCCACGCAGAAGATGAAGGCCGGCTTCTCCTGGCACACGTCGCAGCGCGGGACGCTGGCGGCGGCGTCGCCGAGCGGGAGCCGCTGGTGCTTGCTAGCCAGCTTGTTGGCGCCGTGGATCTCCACGTCGCAGCGCGCGCACAGCGCCGCCTCGTCTGCGCAGCACACCACCGTGGCCGCCGCTGCCTCGCACGCGTCGCACTGGATCCTCATGCCGCCCCGCTCCCTCTCCTACTCCTCGCCTCAGGCGGCACACCCAGCTCTCAGGCCTCACCTAATCCGGAGGTTCCCGCTCGAGACCACAGACCAGCAGCTAGAGGCAGACGAGCGGCCACCCAAAAAAATCAGCACGTCGACAACGGGAGCAAAGCAGCAAGCGAGCAATTGCGTGGTTGGCGCGTATAAATCGCGCGGTCACGCCCCGGCACGAGGTGGGTGTGGCCCAGCCGGACGGGTCTGGCCCGTCTGGCTGTGTGTGGACGAGAGGCGCTCTCGGCTCCGCCGGTTGCTTGGCGGCTTCTGCTGCAGGCGGGGAGTATCTCCTCGGGGCCGCGGGCCAAGATTTTGATTTGATCGGCTGATGTGTGGGGCCCCGCGTGGGGATGGGCGACTGGGCGAGGCGATCATTCCGTTCCGTTCCGTTCCGTGGAATTGGAGACGAGGAAATTGAGGCCACTTGCGAGAAAGTTGCAGCTTTGCACTTGCACCGTTGTACGCGAGCGGGACAGCCCGGTACCGGTAGGCGGTAGCGACCTAGTTCTCCGTTTCGGGCGGGCGGGGATTTTCTGTCCATGTGCATGCATGGTCCGCCAGTGTACCTGTCTGGTACGGGGCGTGGCCGTGGCCGTGGCCGTGGACAGGGGGAATCGAATCAGTACGAGCAGCCACACGATTTGAGACGTGCTATAGACCCATAGTGTCGACACGCGAGTGCAACAGCTCAGCTTTATGAACACACTTCGAGCTGGTTCGTTCCGTGTGAATTTGAGATGGAAAAGGACCGAAGGGGATTAAATCTACTGTAACTCAAAATCGCACTCATCTCTCACAACAAAGCAATATTTATCAAACGGTTTATCAGCAGAGCCGAACAACCAAAGATCTCGATGGTGCGAATCAGGAGCTAGCTGTGTGTCATGTAACGTTATATATATATATATATATATATATATAGCAGAACCTGCCGTGCCGCGAAGCCAGCACACTTGTGTGTTCCAGGCGGAGACCGGAGAGTGCTTCGATCTCAGCCATATCTTGTCCCACGATATTTTGGCAGCTTGATGTAGAGAGCTCTGACAGCTTGAGATGCATATTATCGCTAAGGCCTTCGCAACAGGCCAGCAGAGAAAGAAAAATCCCGGTGTTGCATGCAGAAGTAAAAAAAAAAAAAACTCTTTTTTTAGGATTGATTTATTTTTCCACAGATGGGAACCACAGGACGACGACGCAGTGCGGTGAATCGGTGATATTGAACCGTGCAGTCTGGACTAGTAGTAGTCTAGTACGCTCATGCACTACGCAGTAATGAATGCTCCGCTGCTTCAATCATGACCGCACGATGACGAAAGCATGGGTTAGAGCACGCAAACGCAACTGTGATCATCTCTCAGAAGTGGTCAAGTGGAGCACCGAAACGGGACGGCCAACGGACTTGAATGCGGCGGCCAGACAAACAGGCCGAACCCGGACCCGGAGACGGGGGAGGCAGAGGGGGCATTCATTTTCTTTCACACAAACGACAAACAGGGAGCAAGCAAGGTAGCTGGCCTGAAAGGCTGCCCTGAACTTGTCTTGCAGATTTTTATGAGTCAGGATCCCGTGGTAGCGCCTCAGGTTTCCGTTTGCTTGAGGGTTCATTTGTCGCCGCACTGACGACGGGGGTCCATCCAACCGGATCAGGTTAGGGCTTGATGAGAATTTTGGAACCGTACGTAATATGCAGACACTCCATCTTCTCTCCTCTACACCGGCGCTTATATTTCACACGTTACCGCTTCATTTCCGGTTTCCGAACCTCACTGAAATCTGGACTGAATATGTTGCCATCATAACATGAGTTACTCCAGCGAGAACGAGTGAAAAAGACCCTCCACGAAAAATGAAGGGAGAGATAGAAAGACAAGGAAAAATAAAGGTGTGGGGATTGTTTTCTTTTCAGCGGCACGGTTCGTCCTGCGCACTAATTGGTTTTGAATGATGGGGTTTAGATTCGGACTCGGAAATAGTCGCTGTTGGAGCCCTGCCCCTTCCAATCAAAATTGTGGCCTGCGTTGCTTCGCCCCAGGGCATCGTGCCCCATAACGAGTGTGGGACCCAAGAGTTAGGTCCGCCCGGTCGTCGTCCATGAATGAATGTAGCACAGTTGCATCGGTACAGAAATTAAACGTACTACTACTAGCTTTGTTTTGAATTTTAATTAGACCTCGCATCTAACACCAGTCTGGACTCTGGAGAGCTTTCACAGTAGTACTCCAGTTCCAGTGAGTCAGTGCCTGAGAAATTCAAATGAGTTTTGTACGTACTACAGTGCAGACATACAGTAGTCATGGGCTCATGGCGAAGCCCAATCGTAGTGGGCTTCGGTTCTCGGCGTTGTACGAGTGAGGCCCGTCAGAACAAGTGTTTTCTATCCTCCATTTCCTCTGAACTTTGCAAAAATAAAAATATATGTTTCCTCTGTATACTTCTCAATTCTCATGGATTTGTTACTCCCTCTGCCCCCCTCGCCACCCAAAAAAAATATCTTAGATTGGGAGTAAAGTAAATTTAAAAAAGAATAGTACCAACATGTATCTCTGAACAGATTTATTATAAAAAAATATCATTATCCATCTAATGATATCTATCACGTATCATAAAGATCAATATTTTTTTACATATTTATTTCAAATCAAAACTGATTGACTTCCCGAAAAGTAAGAATCGGACGGAGTATGGAGGCATCAGTATCGATTTGATCTTCATTTTTAAATATCATAGAAAGAGGACTCATCCTCTGAAACAAATGCACGAATGGCGCCCTTCTGAGTTCTGACTGCAGTTTGGACTCTGCGATGCGCTTTCAGACCGACAGACCCGTTTTTTCTCAGAATTCAGAACCCAATAGTTACAACTTGAAGGACAGGAAGACATTATTCTTCTAAGTCCAAATTTGCTTATGTTCAGGATTTTTCGCTTGCCTCAATAATCTCAATCGCCGCCAGCTTTACGCTCAATACGTGTCACGCCATTTCTCAACATGAAAGATCTCCACGGTCGAGCACATCATCAGTTTTAGAGTCTGCCTTGCCTGAATGTGCAGTTTCAGTTTCAGCAAAGTTGAAAGAGAGAGGGAGAGAGAGAATACGGCAGACAAATGGCAAACCGAAATCGGTAACACTAGCATCTCAAGGAACAGGCATTAAACTGCCGCTTTACTTGGCTGACAGCCACAGACTGCTAATTCACATGCCACTAAACACATAGTTACATAGTACTAGTACCACATAGAGACGCAGTTCCGGGCCATTTCCAATTGTGATCCACTGATCACACATAGTATACGGCGACAAGTAGAGAGAGAGACCAGACAGGTCACAAGCACAGTATAATACAAGGCGGCTGATACGGACACGCTTTGCTTAGTTTCTTGTTAGGAGATCGATCGAATAGGGTCAGGCGCTTGGAGATTCTACTCCACGGCGCACATGCAGATGCGCGGTTTCCTCCGGGCAGACCAGGCCCAGGCCGGCTCCTCCTGGCGAGGCGACGCCGACAGGCTTCTCCTCCTCACCTGCGCCTGGTCGTGTTCGCCGGCGCCCACAAGTCGGCCCCATTGCTCTGGGTCAGCTGCAGCGTCAGGTCCACCGGCACCAGGCACAGCCCGCGGTTCCGGAGGCTGTAGTGCTCGGGGTCCTGGATCACATGCCAAACAGGATGCACGCGTGTTAGTTTATGATATGATCTCCTGCATGCTAGGTTTCTTGCACGAAATAATAAAATGGTGTATGTATTATGAACTTTGAGTTTTGTTTCCCTCAAATTCGGTCAAGTTCATTCAGGATTCTAATTTGTATATATTCTTCCCACTATACGACCAAAGTACTGAAAGTAGCTTTGCGTGTTTTACAGGGTTTGCATTCAGAATTCAGCTTAGCATGTTCTACATGTTTGCATTCAGAATTCAGCTTAGCATGTTGGCGAGAGAGCTAACCTCAGGCACAACGCTGGCAGCCGGAGGAGCACGCATGTAGGGGGAGCCCAGGACCTGCAAAGATTGGTGCCATTGCCATCAGCAGAGATGGATGATAAGCTAACTGAGGATCATAGTTGCATGTGCGGTCACTGAAATAAAGACCTCGAGCTGTTGGTGAAGGAACTTGATGTACCCCGAGGCCTCATGCAGAACAGAAGCCGTATCGGTCTGCAGCAACGAGAAAGCAAAGGTGATCTGCAGTTCTTGCGAGACGAAATTCCACTTGCGCCGGATTACAAAGACGGCAGGAGTTATTATATGCAGCTAATAAAACTTGAAAAAAATACCTTTCCAAACGGTGACACTAGCTGCTGGAGCGCCGCGACTCTCTCGCCGATCTTGTCCTTCTTCTCCTGCTCAATCGCGGCAAGAAAAACTTGAGCCAAACAGCCATGGGAGATCCGATGTATACGAGAGGTGCGACACTACATCATACGGTGCGTACCTTTGGTGATACGGGCGCGATTCTTGGGCTGGAATTCCTGGGCTTCTTGGAGGACATGCTGCCGAACTCCTCTGAGCTGGTGGTGGCGGCGGCTGCTTTGCCACTGAAGTAGCTGTCGGTGTGGTTCCTTTTGCTGTGGTTGGCCACCTCAGCCATCATCATCTTCTTCTTCTTCACCCTTGGCTCACACTAGCTCCTTGCCCGCCCTGTTTTCCTGCTGAAATCCAGGAGAGGAAAGCGTAGGTCAGACGAGCCTCGCTCCTTGCTCCTGCATCCTGCTAAGGTAAAAGCTGACTTTTACAGCTGTAGCCGTTGGTTCAGATGTCGGTTTCATGGAAAATCACTGTCGCTCCATTCAAAACTCAAAAAGCCGGTCTTGAGGTAGTGATTGACAGTGTAAAGTACTTAGTACTAACACAATAAAAAAGATCGACATGACAAGACAAGGTCAAAGGTTTCAGTAACTTCAGGAACCTTTTTCTGTACAGGAACTGGTCTGGAAAATCAGTCCAAACAGTGCACGAAATGAAAAAGGATTTGCTTCTTTTTCAGCTCACTAGAAACTAGAAGGCCTGTTCTGTCTTCACCTTTGGTCGCGAGTGCAGGGTGGCAGCCGCACTACAAGATTCTGCGCATCACAGAACTGTCCTACCGCTGCCCCCTCTCTTCCACCTCCTAATCTAATGAAGTCCAGCTACCTTTCTCCAGTTTATATATAATCCTCTAATAATATATGTACTGCTCGTCTTATAATTGGAGATTTTTGTTTGCTTCCGAAATCCAGTGCTGCCATTTGGACCTTATCCGAAGGTTCTCTTTGCCGGCATAAAGAGAAATTGGTTGGGAGTGATCACACTGGAGAAGACAATGTCTCATGCAGGCATTCCGGGGATCCGCAGAGTTTAATAAGTTACAGTTTAGCGAGTTGGAAGACCTTGTCTTCGTTCCCAGTTGAGCTTAAAACAATTGCAGGAGGACATACAATTGGTCAGAGCAAATAAACTAAGGTGATCCTTATCCATCAGCATTAGAAACGTGCAAGTTCAGAGCTCCAGGTGCCTGTAGGACATTAGGAGCTGACGGGTTTCAGTCTTTCAGGCAAAATTGTCCACCACTGTGCTTTTTTGTATATTGTGCACAGCTGCACACTGTACGGTGTGATGAAGACAAAGATAATCTACTCAATGATTAAATACAACAGTACTACTTCACAACCGTCCTTAGCAAGATTAGCATAGATATACTTATATAATAAAGCTAGTATATGTACAGTATATCATAAACCAGATCGTAGCTGTCATAAATCATAATCATGTCTGAACATGAACGAAAGCAACCGTTTGCATTGCAGCTCGAAATTACTATATAGTACTAGTATACGAGTCTACATCATCTCCTTCATTATATGCTGCTGGTGATGGTGCCGTTACGTATTTCGGCTGGTGATGATCAGTGATCAAGCAGACGCGTATTCTCGTCATGACACACAGTCCAGTTAGCTAGCACCGGGGGGCCCATCTCCTGGCGCATGCGGAAGACAACAGGCAGGCGCCAGCTGTCGGTCAGGCTAGGCTTGTGGCTGGTAGTAGTGCCTCCTAGCTAGCGACGCTGGTGCAACTGCCCTAGCGTTCTTCCATTTGGGCGTCATTCCAGGGGGCTCTGATTGAGAGTTTCAGACAAGCAGGCCCATTGTTGACTGCGTACTAGTCCAGAGAAAACAGGCTTGGACTTTGGACTGTACCACTACGACATCCATTTTTAGAAGCTGGGAGCAGCTAGGCCGGACATCCATTTCACCATTTGGCTCCCATTTGAAAAGGATCTTTAGGGCAGAGGTACTGGAACGTTTTAACATAGACTAACACCGGTGCTGTGGCATCAGATCATTTTCCTTTTCTTATCTTTTTTTTTTGGTTCTGGAAGAGGGTTCTGACTGAACCTTGCTTATGGGTTCACGGATCATGCATACTAGTACTAGTGTACAGTTCATGTTTTATATACTGTATATATATGCTAACTAACAACCTTGTTGTTTATTAAAGAAAAACAAATACTGTTGTGGAACCAACAAACTCAGTAGGAGAGGACAAGAGGCTTGTCCCCTTGGATGATGCACGCTGGTAGCCGCACACCATTCATGATTGACTGACGAATTTGTCAAGTAGCAGTAGGTTGTTTGCAGTTCCGAGCATCGATCAAATCTAGACACCCCTCTCACCTCCTTTATTACACCGTCACCTAACGGCTTATTTGGCTGATGATTTAGGTGGCTAAATAAACCTTATCATAATTGATAAGCTAGACTAATAATAAACTTAAACGAACAAAACTGTTCACTGTTGTAGTATTTATTTTGTACATATACTGACATGCCCTTGAATGAAGCTAAAAAAAAAAATCGACGCGAAATTAAGCAAGAGTACCAGCAGCCTTTAAACCAAAGTGGGAGGCCATCAATACGCTCGCACATCCATCGGCCGCGGGAGGAGCAGGCCAAAATAAATTGCGTTAGCAGAGAGACTAATCGCACGTCTAATTAAAACCGGTCGCCGACGTAGGCCGATGGATATCCGTAGCCGTAGCCACCCGGGAGCCAGCTGTGCGGAAAGGACGCGAGCCAGCCGAGACCCCGCTCGCCGCCCGCCTGCTGCTGCCTGCCTGCGCGTCCTGAGTCCTGACACGTACTACGCCGGTACGCGCATTGCGCCGCGCCATCTCTACAAGCCGGGCGGCCATGCCTGCCTACTCTACTCTATCTTTCTGCGTGTGCGTGCGTGTCGCTGAGAAGACAAGAAACCGCATAAACATCCTGGGCCTCTGCACTTATGCAGGCCGCCCGCCATGGTTGAGCAAAGAAAAGGCCTTTTTTTTTTGTTTTGAAAGGCCGACCGGGCAAAGAACGGAAACGCCGTCGGCGTGCGCGCGGCTAACTGGTATAGTATAAGCTCACCGATCGATGATACACAAGCTGGAATCTGCACTAGCTACGAGCATGCATAACAGTACCAGTGCAAGAACTATCTGGAGAGGAAAAAAAGAAAGCGGAACACGGAGAACGAGTCTCTTACCAGGATCAACCAGTGCGTGCGGCGAAGGAGAGCGAGCACACTGCAGGGTGAATCGATTGCGGTGGAGATGGCACGAGCTCTCTGTATCACCAGGTAGTAGCAGCAAGGAAACGACCGAACCAGCGGCGGCGGAGCGGGGCGTGCGCTTCTTCCTCCTTCCCGGCGTAGTGCGTGCGCCCGCCTTGCTTTCCTTGCCCGCGGCACACACAAAGAGGAGAACGAATCGAAGAGGCCGGCTGTTGCTGGGGAAGAAGGAAGGAAGGAAGAAACGAGGCTTACGCAGGGTTTAAGGACGGATGGGTGCAGATCGAGGGGCCGGCCCGGCGCGGGGACATCTGGGGATCAGGGAAGAGAAGACCGTGTTTATATATACGCAGAAGAGGAGACTAGTTGCTGCTGCTGTTGCTTCCTGGCTGCTGGCCGGGTGGGTGCGCTGCGGCCTGCGGATGGATAGATTATCTCGAGTAGAGCACGTACTAGTATTTTTGTAAGCAAACTGCGAGTAGAGCACGTATATCTCCACTCACTACTACTAAGGACGCGAAACAAAACAAACCGGGGTTTCTTGTCACGAAATCGTTAGGTGCACCGTACCTCCCCTCCCGGATGGGCTACTGGTGCAAAGGGACAAGGGAAAAGGAGATGCTGTGCACACCAACTGGTACCGGTTCAGGCATGACAACTTTGGCACTGGCAAGGACGAGAACGAGACGAGCGTGGGGGAGGAGCCGAGGAGGAGTGCATGGCATGGCATGTCATGTCGATCCGTGGCAACACCCACCTCGCGTGTGGGGGCAGGGCATGTATGTATGTCCGTACGCGTGTGTTGTGTATGTATCCGATCGATGTGCGCCTAGCACTTCCATCCGCTTTTCATGGCTTCGGAACGCCTTTTTCCCGCGGCTCCTTTTTCCGTTGCCCTTTTGTTTTCTCGGCGGAATCGGATCGGCCTCGGTGACAGCTAATATCCAGAGGGTGGAGAGAGAGACAGAGAGAGATGCGAGGAGAGGGATCGGCGAGATGAGGACAGGAGGTGACGCCATATGCGCAGCCCACAGCGGCAGCGAGAGAGAGAGAGAGGAGAACGGGCCGGACGGCGACAACCCGAGGGTTTTTATTTTATTACTGGAAAAGTACTACTAGCCTTGCGTTCCGGCCGCGCGCGCGCGCTTGCCGTTGCTTCTGCTGCGTGCCGTGAAGTGCAGCGGGCGCGTCCACTGTGGTCTGTGTGGTGGACAAAGGATAGATAGGCCCGCCGCGCCGGCTGCGCACGGGTAGGTGGTCGCGTGTCGCTTCTGCCAGAGCTGCGCGCGCGGCACGTACGAGTACTTTTATGCGTGCGCTCTGGACTGGACTGGACTGGACTGGCTGGCTCTGGGAAGGATCGCCTGCACTGCACATGCTCTACCTCTTCGCGTTCCTTTGCCCTCCACGTGGGAACAAAAAAGAGAAATCGCGCAGATGCTTTTTACCTTACACGTACAGTGTGGAAATTTTTCAGCATGTTGGTTCTGGTTCCATTTCCCAGTGAGGCGATCTTAACTCTCTGGGATCAGCCATGCTTTGTTGAGGTAGGTCGTCTACGCTAGTAAGTACTCCACTAGTAGCACAGTATCAAAGCTCGGAATAAGTACTGGCCGTGCTACCTGTAGTTTTATTCTCACGCTACCCCTCTTTTTTCCTGTATGTGAATATGTGATGTTGTACGCGGGAGGCCGGAAACATCTGTTTGGCGCCCCATGAGTCGTATAGAGGGTTTTTTTTTATAGAAATCGGAGCTTCATAAATTAATCATGATCAATAATATAATTAGAGAATAAGATGTCCCTGTGAGGTTATAAGCCACTCCATCACCCGATTATATTGGAACACCGTATGAGCATACTCATGATCGAGCTACTTTATTATAATCGTGACTAATGAAACTCAGACAAAGCACTTTAAAAAGCTCTAGCTCAAATCCTCAATATGTTACAGGAGCAGTACGTGCAATCTCTATACTTTGGCTTGTGCGTTTCATTCATAGAGTTACTAAGATCTAGCCGTCAGCAGTTGATGGCTAAAACAATGTAATAATGAATGGTTTGTAATAATAAATGGTTGAGTGTAAAACTCCTGAGAAGACCGGAATAAAATTCTTTTATCTAGAAAAAAAAGTCAGACTCCAAGAGCATTCGTATAGAGGATTGGGTCAGCGTTTTTCTTTCCCATTTGAGTACGAACTTCTAGACTGATCAGTTAATAACCGACCGGGTTACGTACGAGCCGCTTGTCTTGACGGGATCCGTAGTCCGTTGCGTTGCATGCATGCAACTACACGACCTTTCGCTTTTGCCGGCCGGTCCGAATCAATCTTGACTAACGTGCCCCGACAGTTTAACCCACTCAGGTCCGCCATGTCTGTCTTTCGAGTAGTAATCCCTGTTTCCGCGCGCACCGCAGATTCCATCCCATCTCTTTCGGCGTCTCCTCCGCTTCATCACCTCGCATGATCCAACAGTGACCTTAATCGTGACGTCCCTCCATCGCCTTGCAATGCATTGCATCGCATGGATGCCTGCACCCTGCACGGATGCACCAGTTGGCATGCCAGAGCCGCGCCGCGCCGCGCCCGACCGGGCACGCGCTCGGCTCGCTGCCGCTGCATGCAGGGGATTTCAAGGAGCGGGCCGGCCCTGGTCGTCGGTCGCTGTCCATGGCTGGCACGGCGACGGCGACGGCGACCGCGGCGCCAACCGTTTTTTTTTTCTCTTTGCATCCAGCTCATCACAGAGCGCGCGCGCGCCATGCACGAGTCCACACGACGCGACGGCTTTCGCGGCCGCGCGCCCTGGACCTGATGCCCTGACGGACGGACGGGGTCCACGCGCTTCCACCGCCTCTCGCGAGTCGCAGTCGTGACCTGAAAGGGATTTCTATCTGCTGCGCCGCTGCATGCCTGCCTGCCTGCCTACGCCCTGAGTCGACTCGTCCATCTTTACTTCACCCCAATTTGCGCTGTGCTAGACCAGTTCCATTACGACGGGTTGGCATCGTATCGTATCATATCAAGGTAATGAACTCTCTTCGACCTACGCTACTTGCGCTGGTCGTGTATGCGTGTGGAAGAGAACAAAATCGACAGGGCAGCCCGGGCCCTGGGCCGGCTATCCGGCGGCGGTCTAGATTAGATGAACAGGTCTTTTCAGCTCAACATATGTCAGACGGTTTCCAGCACCGCTATAAACAAATCGTAGAAGCAGCTGAGTAGGTAAAGTTCAAAGACCAACGGCCATATGGCTGTATTGCACTATTGCTCTTTTTTTTATTACGTATGTAATAATCTCACACTAAATAACTCCTAGACAGAAAAAGAGTATAAATATTTATGCCAAATGAGAATATGGTAAAAAGATTATGACATATTTAATGATACTAATTTATTTTCATAAATCTTGACACTCTTTTCTATAAACTCGGTCAGATTTAGAAAAAAAATAACTTAAAGCAACTATAGAAGTTTATTTATTAAGGATAAAGAGAGTACATCTTTTTTTTTACAGCCTACTACCTTATGTTGACTTATCTTGTCTATCTACCAAAATATGGAATCAGACTTCCTTATTTTGACTAATAAGTTAGTATATACAAAATATATTAATATTTATGACTTCAAATAGGTATACTAGAGAACATATTCCATGATTGATATTTATTTTTTAGTACTATAAAATGGTAGTAAAATTCATTTAAATTTAGTATCTCGCTTTTCATAATATTTTTTAACCAAGGATAGCCCGCAAAAATAAACCTATTTGTGAATTTATGGACAAACCTAAGAAGCATAAGAAGCATGCGCGACTCAATGTCCATTGTTCATCTTTTTCAATCGTTAGCCACGCAAGGAACAGTATCATATTAGTTTGCCCTTATTAGAACAACTCCAACAGTTTGACAATTTTGGTTTGTCAAAACATGAAATTTGTCAACTCTGAAATAGATATGCCAAAGCAAAAAATATACAATCTCCAACAGTTTCCCATAATGACTTGGTAAAAACGAAAATTATGGACCAGTGGACCCGCTGCCTAGTATTCCGCCGTGAAAAAAAAAGGAAGAAAAAAAAAGGCCGACGCCCACGGTTCTGCCGTGAAAAAAAGAAGGGAAAATTTTTTGTCTCCCCCTTTTCACGGTCGTCAAATTGCCAAGTGCGGACTCCTTTTTGCAACTTTGGCAAAAATGCCAAGCCAAAATGTCAAACTGTTGGCCACCAGTTTTTTAGTTTTTTTGAAAAAATTAGATATGTCAAGTCTAAATGTCAAACTGTTGGAGTTGCTCTTAGCAGAGATTGCACAACGACGAAAAAAGAGTCATAATTAAAGAGAAAAATGAGACGGACAATGGAATTAGTCAGAGATGGAATGAGGGAAACTAAATGAAAGAAATAATAAAACCATTCATAAATATTTTCAAGTAGAGAAAATCTAAGTGTAAAAATGTAAAGCTAGCTATATATATGAACATACACTGACCTTACATACATTATGCCCGGATAGAGGTTAAAGCACATCCCAAAAAACTGAGTGAAACCAACAAATCTTGAGATTAAATACCTCCCTCCATTCCAAAATATATGTTGTTCTTGTTTTCTAAGAAATAATTTTGACTAATTTTATATTAAAAATATTAATATTTATGGTACATAAATAATATTATTAGATAGATCGTTGTATCTATCTTCATTATAAATGTATTTGGAGATACAAATGTTCGACATATTTTGTACAAATTTAGTCAAACTTACGTCGTAGAAATAAAAAAAATAATAGTTATTTTGGGAGAGGGGGAGTAACTGTTGACACCTCACTGTCGACTGTTATATTATCTATCAATAAAAAAATAACAGTCATTAAATTTTGAAATAAATACAGGAAAAATGTGAGCACCTGTATTGAGTATTTGAGTCGACGATTTTATCTCAGATAAGCAAGTTCCAGCAAAGGTAACCTAACTATCTGAGCCACACTTGCATGAGCGAAGCATCTGAAAATCATTGGAGCCCAACAGAAAAGACTGTTTTTCCTTTATGAAGACAAAGGAAGTGAAATGGGGGTACTATCTCGACCGGCTGATTCCTGCGTCTGTGCCGCGAATCGTGTCGCGGCGCAGTCTTTGCGCTTCCACCGGGAAAGCAAATCCCTCTCCCGTTAGGACCGGCAGTTCAGGGCGCCGCTCGTGCAAGTGGCCCGGGCATGTCCGTCTCAAGTCGCAAAGCCTACGTGTCTACAGTCTACCCAGATGGGGTGCTTAGCTTAACTCGTTTTCAGTAATGGCATGTGCTTATAGCTTGCTAATTCGCCCCTGCGGCGGTCGACGCGGCACGTCCTCATGTGGAAGTAACCTACCACATTCCTTATCATGGCTTTCGGCGGCGCTACTCCTCCGCAAATCGCGGTTTCATCATTAGGAAGTAACCTACCGCGACCCTGTTGCTTATGACCTGTTTGATTGGATATCATACAGAAGGCGAGGACAGTTTGTTCCGTTCCACCTCGAATTTGTTATGGAATGACGTGCCGCTGGGTTAATCAATCACGGGTGCTTTGTGCTGACTGCTGAAGCGTATAATCAATCAAATACTGGCTCCAGTCAAACCTATCATTCAATGTTCATGTCGTCAGCAAAATCAAGAGTGCAGCCAAAACACATATACAGCCCAGGTGGGCAATTTCCTCCATCAGAATCAGAAAGTTTGTAATGCAATCTGCAATCACAGGGCTATGATAAGGAATGAACCTTTCAAGCGGCGCGGAAAAAAAAAACCTCCACTCTGAAATGAAAGGCCCTTCCACAGGAAGGTGAAACCAATACGGTCGAACAACACATTTATCACAAAAAACGTTCAATGCTTGCAGGCTTGCAGTTACAACACATTTCTGCAATCACACATTACTCGTACGTAGTTATGATTCGTCAGACATAGCATTCAAGTTGCCACCGGCATCTCTTCTCATTGACCGACAGACCATCACAGGTACAGCAGCCGGGTCTTGATAAGTGACAGAAATCAAACAGAAACTCTCCCATCTTTTCTGTTCTGTAGCGAACACAGTCCACAGGCCACACATAAGTATTCCACAGCACCAGGCGAGGACGACTAACGGCAGCGGATCACTCATCTACGATTCCACAGCAAACTCATCTACATCACCACAACGGGAAAACTCATAGGCCGACAAAACAGTACGACTCTCGAACTACGATTCCTGCGCGTGCGGGCGCAAATAACCTCTGCAGAGCTCCTCCATACAACGAACGAGCTGTTGGGGCTGTTGCCACCATGTGGATTCGGAAGAAGTTGATCTTCCGTAGTATTCTTCTTGTGCAATATCCTTGTTGTTCTTGGTGATGCTCTCGGAAAAATCGCGCCAGTTTAGCATTGCACGTTTCAGTCGAGCTGTTCTTTTCCCAGTAACCATATATCTGGTGTAGTCCCTAGCAAGGCGGTATAACTCCTCCCCTCTTATTATGTGGATATACTGCATAAGAAAGAGCAAAAAGAGTGATTTAGAAAAGCACAATAGTTTCCATATACTGATGTTAATTTGTGAAATGCAGTTCTTCATTCCTGTTAAGGTACTGTTGAAGTATTATCGTGTTCCCTATAAGTCTATTCACATCGATCAATCCAGATGTACATGATATGTGTGTTTCTTTGACAAAAATAAAACCACACTGATAGTTGCAAAAGATTAAAGTATACTGTTTCTGCATACATCATTAAGCTCATCAAGGTTCAATTTGAATATTCTCTCTTCTAGCAATCCTTATTGTTCTTCCTTATTTAACTAATAGTGTGGGTAGAAAAATGGTATTTCAAGATAATGAAAATACGGTATTATGATGCAATTATACCATCCCCACAAATAAAAACTAATGATGGTTTGAAATTGGTGGGATAACACAAATCTTCATCTAAAAATATAGCATAATGCTACAAACTGGTAAATCATGAAGTGATGACATTACCACAAGTATGAACGCAACAGTTGCTATCAAAATCTGGATCATCTCATATAATGATTGCTTAAAGGACTCGTCCTCTGGGCCATCAGAACCACCACCACCACCCCCATAACGGTTTTTTGTTTCCTCCATTTCCACCAGATCCTAATCCTCTAATCTTAGCCATTTGATCCATCAGTACGTCTTGAATTGACCTTGGCCTTTTTGCTTCAGCCATAGCTTTGTTCAAAGATTCCATTGAGAAGGGCTGGAAAAAAGGCAATAAAAATTAGCACATTGTTACAGAAAAAACTTTTAAACATGCTACAATGCTTGAATTATATCACAAAACTGTCATAGCATGAAGTCCAACCAAATAGAATTATATTGCTCGGCATTATTCTAATTTAGTATAACACATAGAGTACGAACCAAAATACTTTAACAGAGTACCTTAGTTCAATATCTACCATAATATTCAAACAGAATACCATATCAGATCAAACTTGTCAAATTGCTAAGCAATACAGAAATAAACAAGTTCCCAATACAATGTTCTCCAAGAATTCATATGCCATAGCAAAAAGATTAAAAAAAAGGTGATAAGCATGTCCCTTTTGTCAATACCAACAAGCATTACAACTTTTGCAACATCATTCTTACGATAACATAACAAGTGGGAAGTATGATCCGCATTAGGTAAAAGAAACAATTACTGCATGACAATAGCTTAAAATGGGAGAAGGAAAGAAATCCAGGGGAAAGCAACAAAACTGCTTACATCATTGATAATCTTAGGGTTCTCTTTCCCACTCGAAGCATATACAGGACCAAGCCTTTTATGGCAAGCAGAAACTAGAAAAAGCCTTGGATACACTTGCTCCTGCAGCTTGAAGGATCTGGTTGAATGTGGGCATAGAGAATGTTGATGAAGTAGCTCACGGGCCCCTCCAAGATCAGATACTGGCTTGTACGCAGTGAGCGTACTATGAGGCTTGTGTATTGTAGCTTGGAAGTAGCTCATGTTTCGAACTTCTTGAATCCCGGAATAGCTTAGAGCCAAAGGCCTAACACAGTACAACTGAAACAGAAATGTAAGACAAGCACACAGAAATCTGAGATAAGAGTGTAGCTTATCTGAAAGTAAAATCAGTATCAATGCAAATGATATAAAGCAAAACGCCATAGCTTTCATTTTATGGCATATCAGTTTTTAGTCACCTGCAGTAGTCAGTAGTCACAGATCAAAATTATTCACCAGAACTCCAGAGGTAACAAATTTTCCTTGAGAAAGCAGGACAATCTGATCTTCTATCTAATGTGAGGACATAATTTTGCTCATATGTTTCCATTTCAGAACTAGTGTTGCATAGATGTTGTGAAAGGCTGAAAGAACATCTCAAAGAATGTTGTAATATTTTTTTTTCCTATTAAGGAGTCAGATGGCAAGTGTAATGAGGACTAAATGGTGGAGGCCATGTTTAATCTGGTAACACCAACAATGCGAAATTTTAGCACATCCTAATCAGTTAAGTTGATACTTATCTTGAAAGCTGGGTAAACGCAGTACATCAACTAGTGAGTAGTCCTAACATCTAACTCCTAACATTAAAGTCCATTACACGTGCTCCAAATTGCTCCATGGATTTGGGACATTTCACAGCCCCTGTTTCTCAATTTCAGCATGTAAACCCTAATCAGAGAACAGAAGTACAGTACCATCCAAGTATCGAACGAATGAACACCTCAATAGTTATTTACTGACGAGACATGCCGAGTGAAGTTCATACGAAAGGCCTGCTGCATGTATCAACCCCTGCATCGGCCGCGCAATCCAAACTGAAAAATGGAAAGGCTCCCCTCACCCATCCGCACCTAATAGAAATTCTAAAACCCTACCTGAAGTCCCAAACAAAACGGGGAGACGCCTAGAGCCAGGAAGCTATCCACATCAGCCAGAGGCGTCAGCGTTGTGGTTACCTGAAGACCAACGGTGGCGTCGGCGGAATTGGGAAGCGGAGGCGGAGGCCAGAGAGAGGGGGAGGAGGGCGTTACAGAGAAGCCACGGACCAAGCGAAGACGCGAAGAATTTGCTTGGATTGGGTTCCGTACGCTCAGCTCCACCGCCGTCTGTCCGTCCGCTCAGCCTCCGGCCAGCTACCTGCTACCCTAGCCTCTCACACCACGAAGCGCAAGGACGCGAGGCTGAAGCTGGCCGACCGGCCTGTTCTCAAAAGCCCAACGCCAAGCAGGACGTCGGACCCGCTGCCTCTTTCCATCGCTCACCCTCTCGTCGATCAAAAGCCCAACGCCAAGCAAGCCCGCGCCTCTTTCCATAGCGGGTGAGCCCACGTGGCGTTACCGAGGTGTCCGTTTGGCAGCCCGGTCCCACCAGTTGACCCGCGCGGATTGAGATCCACTAGCTGTTGTTGTTTTTTTATTTTCTAAAATTGAGCTTATACTGATTTCAAAATAAAACATTATTGGTTCGGTAAAAAGTAAAGCTAGAGTAGTGGTGATGAACAGAGCATCGGTGCCCCACCATTGCCTTAAAGACCGCATGCCCACCTCGTTCCAAATCCCGCTAACCTCTCTGCGTAAAGACCGGTTCACAAGCTAATAAGTTTTAAGTATTCTTTTCATATTATAATAGATGAGAGAAAATGTAGCTCTTAATTAAGAGGTAATTTGTACATATATTCCAATACCATGTGAGAGTGTTATGTACACTATGAGTCATTGTTAGTATTATTAGAGAGGTTAGTTTAGAGTTAGTAACTTGCTTGTACCATCATTGTGGGTGCCCTCAGTGGGGCAACAAACATGCTAGCTCATGGTATTTTTGTGTTTTTACATGTATTTTATTTCATGATTGCTACCATGAAGTGATCGGTATTTAAAGTTAATCAACTATAGAATATCTATTAACATTTATTTATGTTGGTATGTCTTGTTGGCATAGAATATGTGTTTGTTTGATCAAATAGCCATAGAGCTATAGCTTAAAAAGGATCTCAATCGATAATATCAACATACATGCATTAAACACTAAAATATTCTATATAGCCAACCAAACAGCCTTCTCACTATACTTAGTTTTGCATATGCTAGCTTTAAGTGACATGGGATTAGCTTACAGCCAGCAGCTGGCTAAATTAATAACCTTGCTCTTAGTATGAGTGTTAGGAAACCGATGCACAACTGTTGTCTTCATATTTGTTATTCATTGATGTATGATCAATTGCAAAATGCATGTTAAACTTATTGCAATTTTAGCAGGACAAAGCTCTTTATAGGTTTTGTCAAGTTCGCTCAGCAAAATACTTTCGACTTTAATATCAAGTCCATGAGCTCACTTCTTTTGTACAAGATATATGATGGAGTTAATAAAATGCTTAAATGAATTGCGTCATGTATGCTTGTTCTTCATTTGAGCATTTTTGCTAGTTGGGTTAGATCAGGGGCGAGGGGGGGGGGGGGGGCTGCCCTCCCCAACAGTCTGGTAATCCCCTATCAAGTGCTTAAATACAAGAACTGTCGGTGCTTAGAAACTACCAATGAGTAAATTTGTACACATGTCGGGCTCCGAATGGTGAGACAAAGAGATAAGAGGTTTATACTGGTTCGGGCAAGAAATCCCTACATCCAGTGTGGAGCTGCTTGTGTTCCTTATCTCTGCTTGCGAGGGGGTTTACAAGCTGGTTCGAGAGAGGGGGTATGAGTCCCAGGTCTCTGGTTGATTCGGTGAGTGAGTGTGCTATCGGCTAGCTGTGTGTGTAATGGTCTCTTTCTCTAGGAGTCCGAGAGTTGAGTCCCTTATGTCGTCCCCTGCTCTCCTTTTATAGTCGCAAGGAGAGCAGGAGAGTTACAAGCATGCATCGAGAAGTGTCCGCATAGGATACCGTGCCTCATCCTTTCCTTCCTCAGGAAGGATGTTGGACACTCATAATAATATATTCCTATTGCCTTCGTACTTGGTCGGAGAGGGGGGTCGTGTCGGCCCCTCGTCGCATCGCCGAAGAATACGGGGGGGGGGGGTCCGGTTGAACCTGTAGCATAGTAGAGGCATGAAGTTCGTTGTACCGTTGGCATGTACAAGGTTGTACCTCCTTATAGTTCTTTTTATATACGACATATTCCTTCACCGGGGCCAATGGACTCCGTTACTTTGTGGGTCCCATGTTGAGAGTTCCTTTGTGATTTTGGTAATTGAGTGACAACTTAGGTGAACTAATATGTGTCTAAGTGATATATACATCGGAGATTAGTTCACATGTGATTGTGTGTGAAGGAGCTTATTGCACATGAGACATGACATGGAGTCATCTGATCAAGGTGGAGAAGATTAAGATGATGCTTGGCTTGATGGACCGATTGCAAGTGTGAAGGGCAAGCGGGTGATGCTTGGCGCCGATGGACCGACGTAACGGTGAAGAGCAAGTGAGGTCAAGGTCGATGAACCAATACGATCATGTGATGATATGGAGTGGATCATATCATGTGACAAGTGGTTGGTGCATGTGTTGCATCAACATTGGAGAAGGAGATGGAATGGAATGCGCAAGGCAAAGGTATAACCATAGGGCATTTCATTTCACCAGTCATAGGTGTGTAGAGAAGATTATGACCGGGTTTTGGATAGATAGCCGTACTATCAAAAGGAGCAAACTTGTTTGTATATCAGTTATCTAGTGCCACCGTGAGCGATCTAACTTTGCGATGTATTAGGATCGAGTGGCGTGGTGAGAAGCAAGTGAAAATGCTTTGAAAATGATTGTGAAAATGCTAACACACATGCACAAGGTAGTGAACACATTTGTGTTAGCACTTGAGAAGCAAAGGAAGAAGTGCGGAAGAGTCTCGGCTGAAGACCGAGCTCCGGACGCAAGGGCCAAAGGGGGTCTGGACCATTGCACTTGGGCCCGGAACCTAACCCTAGGTCTGGCCGAGTCTGCTGACTCCAGACGCAAGGGGCTTGGGCAGTCCGGAACATCAGGTCTACGTCCGGTCGCCTGCCCCCTAACTAAGCAGAGCTGACAGAGTGGGTCCGGACGCAGTTGTTGGCTCGGACGGTGAACTCCGGACCCTGCGTCCGGAGGCTGGAGCTCTCTGTTGTCGCTCGGAGGAGTGGACCGGACGCTGTTCGCCGTCCGGACGCAGGCTCCGGATCTGCGTCCGAAGGTGCTGCTCGCTCTCCGGATCTGTTCTGGAAATATTTCCGGACTCTCGGTGCAGTGCGTCCGGACTCGTGTGAACAGTAGCGTCCGGAGACGCGTGGAGGCGCGAGGCGAGCGCGCCAACGGCTCTTTCAAACGGGAAGAAGGGTCCGGACGCAAGCGGCATGGTCCGGACCCGCACTGTTGCGTGCGCCCGGACCCTCTGCAAGAAGCCTAGTGATGGGGCAAAACGGCTAGTTTCGATGGTGTGGCTATTTATAGCCCTTGGCCGACCCTTGGGGCTGGCAGAGCACCTTGTGCATTTGTTGCCTCTAGTGTGCTTGGTTTGGGAGCCCTCTAACTCACATACACTTGATAGAGATCATCCGATTGTGTGAGAGAGCGATTACTAGTGCGTTGCTTTGAGAGATAGCTTCGTATGGAACTAGGTGATCGACTTGCAAGCTCGTGGTGCTTGTTACTCTTGGAGGTTGCCACCTCCTAGACGACTTGGTGGCTTGTGGCTCCGTCGAAGCGCGCAAGAAGATTGTGCGGCGCTCCGGAGAAGTGCTTGTGAGGGGTGTTGTGCTCGCCCCGCGGGAGATCGCGAAGAGCAACTCTAGTTGAAGGTATCATTGAGTGCCCTCATCTTGTGTTGGTTAGGCGACAACCCTTGAGGGGGTTAGGCAGTGAGGCATGTAAAAACTCGTAAACCTCCAAGTGAATGAGCCGATACAACGGGGACTAGCTTGGTGGCGACCAAGTGAACCTTGAGAGAAAAATCACCGTGTCAACCTTGTGTACATCTTCTCGGTGGTTTGCATTCTCCAAATCACTAGCTTGTATTTACTTATTCATACTTGTACTAGTGTTTAGTGGTTGCTCTTGTACCTAGTTTAGCTTGTGTAGCTAGCATAGTTACCTTCTTGCTTGTGTAGCATAGAAGTAGATCTTGAGTGGCTAATTGGCTTGTGTAGCCTTGTTAGTCACATTGCTTAGTTTGTGTAGCTAAGTAAGTTGAGCTCTCTAGTTGACTTGTGTAGTCTTGCTAGAGAGCATTGCTAGTAAGCTTAGGTGCTTTGTGATTTGCTTACTAGCATGTGTAGGAGCTCCTGGTTTGCTTAGAGTACTAGTTGCTTAGGTTTGTGTGACCTTGCAACCTAGAATTGTTTAGGTGAGCCTCCTAGCTTGGCACCTTAAGTAGCATAATAGACATCTTTGTTAGGTGCTAATGTAATAGATAGAGGGGTGTAGTCTTGGCTAGACCGATAGTTTTAATTCCACAATAGTTTCGGTTAGCCAAAGCGATTAAGTTTTTAGAAAAGACCCCTCTAGTCCGCCATCTCGACCCTACAAGTGGTATCAAAGCTTGATCTCTCATTTTTGGTCTTTACCGACCCGAGAGGATGGCGACTTTTGGGCTAGATGTTGAGTGTCCACACATTTTTTTATGGCACACACTTTGCACGGTGGAGAAATTGGTTGACATGCAATTTTAAATTTATTTCTCCCCAAATGTGGTGGATCGTAGATGTGGGACTCTCTTGTGCAATTGAGAGAGAGGATGCAACTCAAGCACAAAAGAAGTGCCTACATCTCGATTGCCAAGCTACTAACATTCCCTACCATTCTATGAAAGATAATATCTTTGGTGAGATAATGGACATGAAGAGCGCTCATGAGATTTGGAACTATCTCATTGAAACATATGAGACTGCCTCAAATGATGATGATGATGATGATGATGATGATCTATCCAAGTTGGTGGCGCATGAGGATGTTGAGCATGACCACAACTCGGTGATTGTGGAAGATTGCTTGTGACAGAACCTCTTAAGATAGGGCCCACTTGCCAGGATTAATCACTTAATCCCAACAAATGATCCAAACCTTAATTGATCCGTCAGGTGTCGCTACTTTACAGCGGGTCATCCACCTCTTTCCGAACAGGATCTTCTCATTACAAACATTGCAGAAGTAATACAAAAATTTTATATTACATCAAAGTAGCGGAAATTTGAAGTCATATTACAAACCATAAGTTTTGAAATATAACTTAAGTGTCATACGTTAATAATACATCAAGCTGCTGATAGAGTATGAACAAACAACCGAGGTACTCTTGCCCAAGAGTCAAGCAAAGACTTTTTATTCTTCATCTTCATCCACATTGACCACGGTCATGCAGCACGAAGCCACACAAACCGGGTTGTGGCCCTTATCTGCAACAGGGGTTAACAAACCCTGAGTACGGGAGTACTCAACAAGACTTATCCGACAAATAAAAAAATCTGGTGGACAAAGCAGTATGCACGTCATAGGATCCAAGGTGTGGTTTGCAAGGATCAAGTATTTTGCATAAAGGAGCATTTATAAAAGAATTGAAATTCATTTATGTTATCCATAAGATTACTCAAGTGCCGATCTAGATGTATGATCGATAACAAGGTAATAAACATCCATGAAGGGATCCAACAAGTATCCAGTTTAAGTTTCATTAACTACGAAGAAGAAAACAGGGTTATGTTTCCATATCCGAGGAACACGACGATTCGAACTGGTTAAACCCAGCTGGGACTTCCCTATCACACGACATATACAGCACTAAAGCACGCATATGACTACTTTTCCCTGGATCCTCCATCCGAGAACGGGGGCCCGCCACCCGAGAGCACAATACGTGTGACAGAACCTCTTAAGATAGGGCCCACTTGTCAGGATTAATCACTTAATCCCAACAAATGATCCAAACCTTAATTGATCCGTCAGGTGTCGCCACTTTACAGCGGGTCATCCACCTCTTTCCGAACAGGATCTCCTCATTAGAAACATTGCAGAAGTAATACGAAAATTTTATATTACATCAAAGTAGCGGAAATTTGAAGTCATATTACAAACCATAAGTTTTGAAACATAACTTAAGTGTCATACGTTAATAATACATCAAGCTGCTGATAGAGTATGAATAAACAACCGAGGTACTCTTGCCTAAGAGTCAAGCAAAGACTTTTTATTTTTCATCTTCATCCACATTGACCACGGTCATGCAGCACGAAGCCACACAAACCGGGTTGTGTCCCTCATCTGCAACAGGGGTTAACAAACCCTGAGTACGGGAGTACTCAACAAGATTTATCCAACAAATAAAAAAATCTGGTGGACAAAGCAATATGCACGTCATAGGATCCAAGGTGTGGTTTGCAAGGATCAAGTGTTTTGCATAAAGGAGCATTTATAAAAGAATTGAAATTCATTTATGTTATCCATAAGATTACTCAAGTGTCGATCTAGATGTATGATCGATAACAAGGTAATAAACATCCATGAAGGGATCCAACAAGTATCCAGTTTAAGTTTCATTAACTACGAAGAAGAAAACAGTGTTATGTTTCCATATCCGAGGAACACGACGATTCGAACCGGTTAAACCCAGCTGGGACTTCCCTATCACACGACATATACAACACTAAAGCACACATATGACTACTTTTCCCTGGATCCTCCATCCGAGAACGGGGCCCGCCACCCGAGAGCACAGTACGCCTCCATCCAGTTCCTCGAACTTGGAGGGTACACACTACTCTCGCCATCTCTCCACTCTCAGTGCGGGTTAACCGTCCTTTAGACTAGATTCGCCAGAGTCCAGCTTCCCGAAGTATGCGATAAGTACTCCAAAGTCACAACCCTCGTCATGCATCAACGGACGGTCCCTAATGACACAGGCGGAGAGAACCCGCTCACCAGATACCGCCGATGGCTCCCAAACACCGTGTCCGCCCGGTCCCGATTATTACTTCCAACAACATCACTTTCTCAAAAGAACATAACCTTTTGCCGAAGCAATACGCTATGCGTAGGTGACCGGAAATCACCCAGTATAAAAGTTCTAAGCAAACTAAGCCTTTTAGCCAAAAATTTACATCTTTAAACAAGTGTCAAGGTGTAGGGTACAATTAATACAAGGATAAGGCTATGCATCAAGTAGGAATTTAATAAAGTACCACAATACAATAGAATAACCATAAGTGTATTTAAAACAATCATTTTAAATACAAGGAAGAGTTTGAATGCACCGGGGCTTGCCTTGGTTGGAGGGATAAGAGAACTCGGGTTCAGATTCAAGAAAGAAAACCTCTTCACTAGAGGTATCCAACCCAACCAACGAACAATCTACACGTTATAACGACATGTTTTAGATGATGCTTGAGTAGTAAACATGATGCTCAACATAAATAAACATGTTCTTAAGAGATGATTAAAGTAGATTATACCTTGAGTACAACTTTCCTTCATGAAGGAAAGCAACACTAGGTTATAAAGCAAAATTAATTAAACCCTATTTATCTTGATTATCTAAGTTAATAATTACATCCAAAAAAACTGAATAAACAACATCACATCAAGCATGTCCAACTTGTGGTTATCACTGGACAAATGACTATTTACATCAAATAATCCAAAATCACTCAAAACCTAAAGTCATTAGGGTTTCTAAACATTTTATACTTAATTATTCAAATAGCCATGTACCAAAGTTCATCCAAAAATTTCTAAAATTTTTATACAACAAGGTAACAGTGTATATAGTTCACACAAAAATTCTCAGAATTTTTGGAACAATATACAGAGCATGAAAATTCATGGAAAACTAGTTTTTTAATTACTTTGAGCATTTTTACATGATTAAAAAATGTATTAAACATGGTCATGTTATATTTTTCTTAAATACTACATATCACAGAGAGCATACACAAATTTTTGCAGAATTTAAATATACACAGATTTAAACATACAAAAATAACAAAAGTTATTACTGTTCAAAACTGAAAAAGGGAAAAACCCTTTGAAACAGACACTGACGCCTGGGGCCCGCACGTCAGCGTCCCAGTGCCAGAGCAGCGGCGCCAGCGACCACAAAACACGGCAGCGCGTCGCCGTCGGTGACCAAACCGAACCACCACCCCTCGAATCGGCTTCTAGACTCCACCCCGAACCCAACGAGGTGCGGCACGCCCAAGTCTCTCCCTCAGAAAACCCTCGTCGACGGCTTCCGCGGCGGCTCGAGCTCGGCCGCTTGTGCGCCGACGAGCACAGACATGCGCCGGAGAAACAAGGCCTCAAAAACGACTCAGGGAACAACCACGAGAAAAACGCCCAACAGAAACGAGACTAAAACCTACCCTGGTGACCTTGTCGACGGCAATGGCGGCAACCCGCGCGCGGCCGCACACGCGCCAGCGGACACAGGCCTCGATCGGCTCAACCAACAACCCCAACATGCTCAGCGGCCCCCAAACAACGCGAAGCACACGTAAAACGAACCTAGAGCTAAACACAACATCCTCGTCGACGGCCATGGCGGACGGCGGTCGCGGTTGAAGTGGTTTATTGTTTCTGGTCTGTGTTTGGCTGTTGAATCTGGTTAGTGTATCCTATTTTATTCCCTTCCGCGATAACTCCTGTTTCCTTTTCGCTCTCGGTTGGTCGTTTCTGGTTGCAGTTGTATCTAGTTGCGTTTCCTGTTTCAGATATTCACGGTTGAACTGGTTTATTGTTTCTGGTCTGTGTTTGGTTGTTGAATCTGGTTAGTGTTTCCTGTTGTAGATTTGTTTCCTGTTTTAGATTCGCTATATTGGATTTGGTCTGTGTTTTAGATTCTGGGTTTGAATGCTACTTAAGGAATAATTTGTTCTGGGTTTGAATGCTACTTATTTTATTTATTTTGACAGTATTATTTTTTAATAATTTGGCAGTAGATTTCTGTATCGTGTCGATGACTTCCCCCAGCTGGCTCCTCCCGGTATCCCTCGCCTTTTCCCTTGGCTATTGAGGTGATTTTTTTTTATCAAATATGTGCTGTTACATCCATTTTTTCTGTTATCTTATATATGTTTTTTTTTGCAGTTTTTCTGAAGTGGTTAGGATGAATCAACCAAATCCTGCTGAAGGTGTTTCGAGGAACACGAGGAACACTGCAAGGAAGTCCAAACTTCCCTTGGCTGCTGACCTTGCTTTCTCAGGTTCGGTGCTTCTGTTTGTTTTCTGTGCTTACATTCCTTTTGTTTGGTTAGTTCTATTTCTCCTATCTGCCGATGGTTGTTTGTTATATTTTTTTACATGTCATTGATGTTGATGCTATTCAATCAAACCATCAGTTAGGTGATAGTTCACTATCTTTGTGAAGACTGACCCACATTTTGGGCTGTTTAATCTGTATTTTTGGGAGGTAAAAGTAGCATTAGGTTTCAATGGTTCACTATTTTTGTGAAGATTGACCTACATTTTGGGCTGGGTAATCTGTATTTTTGGGAGGTAAAAGCAGCGTTAGGTTTCCATTGCCTTTGAATTTTTTATTGGTCAGGTTTAACTATGGCTTTTTGTTGAGGTTCTTGTAGGGAGGTAATCTATAGGTAGAGTATTTGCTGATTTACACCACTGGAGCCGAGCATTATCAGAACAATACAAAACTATACTTGATTGATTGAAGTAGTAAAATTTGTATACATTTTATCATGCTACCTTATTGGTGATCATTGATTAGTGATTTATGTTCATGCATTGATTAGTGATTTCTACTTTACTGCATGCACATAAATACTAATCACTGTATGCACATAAATCACTATTGGCAATACTGTATTCAAATTTTCTTGAAACAATATTGTAGTCTTTTAAAAATGGTCCCCGTCTAGAATTCAACTATAGTGATATGGCAATGCTGTTTGTTAAGATATATATATATATATCTAAGTTTGACACTAGCTTAATGGAGTTTGATAAACTGAGAATTCTATTAAATTTGTATTACTAGTGTAGCTGGCAGCTTACTTACAATGTTTCTTAATTTTGCTGATCTCTTTTAGTTGTCTCTGCAGCTGACTTTGAAGCTCTATCGGTGCAAAGTGAAGAGGATGAAGATTTCTATGAAGCAGAGGAGATCTCAGAATCTGTCATTCCAGATCGTCCTGGACGTAGGCTCATTCTCTTGGGTGGTGTCTTTGGTGGCAAAACCATTATCTTGTGAGTATTTGATCTTTTATTAGTTTTTTAATATCTTACTATTATCTGGAATGGTTTGTATTTAGTTAAAATTTTACTTATAAATTTTTATTTTTTACAGTTGATGGGTGAGTTGATGGGTGACTCGTGATAAGATGTGTCTTCTGTGCACTAACTTTACATTTCTGTTGCATCTTGCGATGCCTGGTGGTGACCACTGGATATCATGTTGCTTCTCTGTAGTGACTTTACATATTTCTGTTGGTTCTTGCGATGCCTGGAGGTGACTACTGGATATCATGTGTCCTCTGTCTACTCTGTGTAGAGACTTTACATATTTCTGGTGGTTCTCGCGATGCCTGGAGGTGACTGTACATATTTTTGGAGTTTATTTGTATGCTTAGATCTATAAATGTTCTGGATGGATAAATTTTCATGTTCTGGATGGTTAACTGTTCATGTTCTGGATGGATAAGTCTCCTTACTGAAAGGTAAAAGTTGTGTTTTGGATTTAATTTGATCTGCATGGTGGAGCTCTTGTTTTTGTTTTGGTGTCATTAATTTTAGGGTTTAGGGCTACTATAAGCAGTCTTGATTGCTCTTGACAACATTGGAGCCTATACTTAGCCTTATTCTTTGTAGTTATGGTCTTTCTTATAAATCTGACAATTGCCATAGGCTTATGGATGTGCCTGCTTCTTTTTCCTTGTGGTCACCAGCTCTGCTTTTTTCCCCTTGTCAGGTCTCCAGCACTGTTACCTGTTTTGCTCTGCTGTTGTATTCTTAGTTAACCACTGTACCTCAATAAATGCAGCATTTTCATAGAAGTTTGATAAACACACTAGATTAATCACACAATATATTTATACACACTTGGAGGTGCAAATGTTTTGCTCTGCTGAACAGGTTTATTCGTTCGCTTGAACACTATTAGCAAGGATAGTTGTGGTTTTCTTTTTAAAAAAAATATACACAGTTTAACTTCTTGAACTGCTTTGTGTGTATTTATTTTAGGAGTACTATACTTTATTATTATTATTATTACGCCTCCTCCAACTTTACTTTTGTGAAGTTCATTCTTTTCTATACGCGATGTAGCTGGAAAAGAGTTAATCCCTCGCATTTGATTTTTTTTTGCAGCCTTTTGCATTGGAGTATTATATTTGCAGTAACCCGCGGCCGCGTTGTTATTTCTAATGGCTTCCATCAGTGTCCTTTCTGTTGTGAAACGACTATAGACGAACACGCGCTTTCACAAACAGTTTACGAAATGATCTCATCATACCTTCACAGACAGTCATTTCTTTATGAAATGATCTCATCGCATCCACTGAGTACATAATTACTGGATAGGATTAGGAAGTAAATTGATGTTTCTTCATGAAATGATCTAATCCATTATCCATAGATTTAATAGATAGGATTAGAAAGTTAGTAAATCGGTGTTTCTTCACGAAATATCTCATCCGTTAAGCATAGTTTTAATAGATAGGATTATAAAGTTAGTTGAGTCTTTAAGAGCATGTCTTTTGAGAATAGTGGTGTCCCTGAAATCATACCGTTCTTCCTTAAATCATTTGTTTATTATTTTTATTTTACTTCTAACACATTACGAGAAGAACAACAGTCGCACACACGTCTCTGCCATCACCGGTGATGGAGACGCGATCTTATCTCTTTCAGTAATCCGGCGGCAAGATATCCCTGGCTGCTTGGCCACGCATAGATGTTCCACTTATTTTTTTACTTATATCTACTGTCACCGTGACTTATACTTTTTACCTATATCTACTGTCACCGTGCTCCAGATTTTTATGCGCTGCAGAACTACCTATACCACGGAAAATTAGGCTAATCCGACCAATCTTACTTGCACAATGGAAAGAGCCACGTGTTTATCTCTTCAGCGATTTAAATTAGACAAAGGTGTGCGTTCATGAGCTCATGCTAAAGTCTCAATTAATTCCTGTCAATATCCACGCCAGAAAATTAAGAACATAAATCCTGTAGCCCAAACAAGATGTCCAAATAAGAACATCCAAGCCCATACTAATAAACTATTCATCCCAAAAGGATTATATCCATTAATAAGTTGTGAAGAGATGGATTATTAATTAATAAAGAGGCCTCCCCCAAACTACCGGTAATGTAATTTCCTTGGTCCAAAATTATATAAAGCATGCCCATATGAGTTAAAATAACTTACATGTAGTATCATAGGAGTTAAAATAACTTACATGTATATGAAGTCCAATTTCAAGATATATTAGGTTGTGTATATGATCTTGACTCATGAGGCATGTTTAAGAGTTGATTAAGTTTAGTGGAGCCAATGATGAGAACTTGAGCTCTGTTTGGAACAAAGGAACGTAAAATGGAGGAAAGAAAAAAAAACACAATATAGGTGGTAGGAAAAAACAGAGGAATGGAAAAACACTTAAAAATGCAGATAAATGTGTTTGGATTGTAGGAATTTAAATTTTTAGAATCAAATAAATTAGAAATAATAAAACAAGCTTTAGAGCGCAAGCTGCAGTTCATCATAGATTGAACAGTGACTTGCACAAGGTAACCAATGTCTGAACAGTGTCGTTGTCTCGTACGTCATGTAGGAATAGAAAACCTGAGCTCAAATTGGATTTTTTTTTCCTTTTGGCCTCCTTTGAACTGAAGGTGAAACGTAGGATTAGAAATCGGGTCTGTTTGGAACAAAGGAATATGGAAAAACGCAGGAATAAAACTGAGCGAATAGTGAAAAACTACAAGATTTCAAAACACAGGAATAAATACTTTGAGCTGTTTGGAATGGAGGAAGAAACATGGGAAGGAAGAGAGAGCAAAGATTCTTTCCCTCGGGTTGGAGTGAATGTTTTATTTCCTTTGTTTTGCACTATTATAGATTCCTTTCCTTTGGAAAGGAAATCAATATTCCTTCATTCCAAACACCATGAAAGAATTTTTTTCCTTTGGAATGAATTACTTCAAAATTCCTTTGCAAATCCTTTGATCCAAATAAGCTCTAAGAAATCGGGAACTATTTTCTTCCTTTGCAAATCCTTTGATCCAAACAAGCCCTAAGAAATCGGGAACTGTTTTCCACAGGATTTCAGGTGCTCCTCAATAGTATTCCACAGGAAAGGCATGTCGTCCCCAAACTCGTGCACGGCTTGCACCCAAATTCATCGACATAACCATCCGATTCAGCAACACTCGTACCTAACACTCCTCGACGGCGAATCTCAAGCGCGCCGTCCCACATCGCCACCGATTTCAGGTGCTCCCTCCATCCCACGCCGCCGCGGTTGCAGGTTGGTCCCTCGTGACCCCGTCCTGCGCCGGCGTCCTGCGTCCTCTCCCACTCTTCTTCCTCCCCCCGCGCTGAAGCCGGCGGTGGGGAGTGGTGAGCCACCAGGTTTGTTTGTGGCTAGCGAGATTATTTTTCAGGCCTTTTCTCTGTCCCCAGATCGGCTTGGATTCTACATCACGCACCTAGTCGGACGCCAAGTTCGACTTCGAAGAGGAAAGGGTCGTCGTGTGTGGCCTTTATAAAAAAACGCGCCGCCACCGTCTACGCCCGTGTCCCAGCCTCCCAGGAACCCAGATCTGATTTCGCGGCGCTCCTCTTCGACAAGACGACGACGTGCTCTGCCCTTCGACAAGACGACGACTTGCTCTCCCCTTCGATAAGACGACTTCGCCGGGAACATGTCGACACAACTCAACCAAAAGGTTTCCACCCGCCCGGGGCAGAGCAGATTACCGCTGTGATGCAGGCTACTTAGATGAAGGGCCAGGTATCTATGCCATGTTCCTTATTCAACCCTTATGTTTCGTTGGGCCTGCTATCCTATTCGACTTTTAGCCTGTAATGCTTAGATCTGTACTGATGTAGTTGCTATTGAGTATGGAGTATATTATATGTTCGGTCTTGCATAACATTTATTTTATGACCTGTTCCTTCTTTCTATCCTGTTAACTCATTTGAACATCAATGTAGGAACATGAGCAGGAAGATAGGATTAGCGAACTTTCAGACCACATTCTCATGAATATTTTAGATAGGCTTGAAGAACTGCGCGATGCTGTAAGGACCTGTGTACTTTCAAAGCGGTGGAGGCATGTTCTGGGATTGCTTTCGAAGATTGTTTTAGACGTAGCATCCTATGTGTCTGAGGAGAATGAGTTGGCACAAGCCAATGTCTCGTGGGTTAAAGCTACAAAGAGTATCTTGGCACATAAGAGTCAGCACAGCATCAACTACTTGAGCATAAAGTTCTTATTGAGGGATGAATCAATTGACATTGTTCGTTCCGTGGATAATACCATGGCAACCCGGGAGGTTATTAGAGCATACTTCACAATCATACCAGAGAGCCTAGTGACATCAAGCATCTATGGAAGACGTTTCATGACATTCTTGGATGGTTATTGTAACACCCTAAAAATTGCATTCTTTAAAATAGATTAAAAGTAATTGAAATGCATTTTTGGTGACCATTTTTTAAACCTAGGAAAACTAATTAAGCTTTCACAAAATAAAATTATCACAAGAAGAAACATGTTTGATGCATACATGTTGGTGCATAGTGTTTTGTATTGCTTGACATTTTCAATTTTCAAAGCTTGAACTCAAATGTGTTATGGAAATTGATTTTGAAATTTCAGAAAATAAAATAAAAAGGAATTTTCCCTTCCTCTCTCCCTCTCTTTCTCCTTCTGGCCTGAGGCCTCCCTTCTCCCTCGGCCCTTTTTCCTTTCCCTCCGGCCCACCTCTCCTCCTCCGCATGGGCTTTGCCCGGCCCAATCACGCCGGCCCAGCTTCTCCCGCACGGACGCGCTCAGCTCTCTCTCTCTCTCCGTAATGACAGGTGGCCCCCGCATGTCAGCTTCATCCCTCCCCTTTCCTTCTTCCTCCTTCCTCCCTTCCTTTTCTGTGCGCCGGCGGATCCCTCTGCCGAGCACGCTTTGGAGCAGGGATCTCCCCTTTCCTTCGCCGACGCAGCCCCGTGGCTAGTTGACCCGAGCGCCGCACACCTCCCCTTTCCTTTCTTCCTTCCCTCCCTTTCCTTCCCCGCGCGACGGCGCCACCCATCGGCCGAGCGCGAATCCGCGCCCGAATCCTCCCTTTCCTTCCCTTGTCGCGCCGCGGAGCTATAAAACCGAGGCCCTGCATCCTACCCGCCTCCACCCTGCCCCCTTGAAGCACCCCAGAGCCACCAGAAAAAACCGTCGCGACCGAGCTCCGAGCCGCCGTCGTTGCTCCGCCGTCGATATACACCAGAGCCGCCTCCAGCCGTTCCCCGAGCCTCGCGTTGTGGTAAGCAAAGTCCCACGAACTCGCCATCCCCCTCCATCCCCTCTGTCTCGCCCGCAGGACCTTTGTCCGCAACCATCGGTAGTGCAGAGCCGCCGCACCGCGCGGACACCTCGCCCCGCGCGCAATCGGGAAAACCGACCCCCCCATCGTCTTCGCCATCTCCCCCCCTCTCTCTCTGACCTTCCCGCGTCGAGTTTCGTGCACCGCAACGTCGGATTGCGTTGCGCCGCCGCTCTCCGGCCATGGCGCCACCGCCGCCTCGGTCTCCGGTCGTCGTGCGCCACTGCCCCCTTCCTCTGTTCTAATCTCGGCCATCCATCGTGGATCGGATGGATCACAGAGGCCGATACCCTTTCGGCCGACCGGTTTACAAAAAGAACCCCACCCTTTTTAAAGTGTGAACCCGCAGTCCTAAAGCGTCTTCTCCCTTTACGCTTTCAGTTCTGGAAGGCGTAATTCTTTTCGGATTGGTTTTAATTCAAAATTAAATAGAAAATCCTATTTACAGATTTGCCACTCATTTTCAAATGCTTCTAAAATGCTCATTTTAATTCCGTTTTCATCTATTCAAATTGCGTTAGATTCGTATCGACGTAATCTACGTGTTAGTCAGTTCATAGTTCATGTTAGACAACTTTTAAAAACAGTTAATCACTTAATCTCTTTTACCCTCTAGTTTAGTTTATAAAACTTGTTTAGTTCATATCCTCTTCGTTATAGCTCCGTTTTTCGTGATTCGAATGTCTATGTGATCGTAGTGAGACGTAGATTAGTTTTATAAACTTTTAATATTGTTTTGTTATGGTTGGTGTACTATTCTAATCTATAGCCTTTGTTTGCTTGCATGTGATGTTTCGGTATGATTGCATGTTGATGTGGTGATCGAGTATAGGCGGTGAGCAGTACGTGGGTGACCATGAGGTTTTCTTTGAGCAGGAGCAGCAGGAACCCTTTGAGCAAGGCAAGTATTATATGGGATCTTCCTTGATGTCCTATTCATGATGTTTTAAATAAAATCATATGCATGTGTTTAATCTTGTTACCTTACGACTTACCTAGCTTTGTTACCTTGAACCTTGAAAACCTATGGTTATTTGCATATGGGTAGTTATTGCTAGTGCTCCATTTAAATAAGCATGATCCTTTAATCTTGTTTAAGGACTACATGAAATAATGAAGTAAAACTTGACTTTTTAGCAACATGGATTTAGGACCCTATCTATCAGCAAAAGCTGGGACATACAGTACAACCATGAGAGCTACATGGCTCTGGCTTTAGTTCAGTATTAGGGTCACTCTCTCGCATGCGGCAGTTCACGAAAGTGGCCATTGACGCGCGGTTGCGGTTGCGGCCGGAGTGGTTACCGTTGCGCGTGTGTACCATTTTGGGGCTCCCGTATACCCCTTGCCCGTGGATTTGTACTGTCTGTGGTATGTCAGCGAGCTCCTTTGAAAGACTTCATAGTGTACCCTACCCTCTCACATCGGCAGTGTTTTGGGAGTTATAAACCCGGGCATATGGGTAACACGACTCATGGGTAAAGTGTACAACCTCTGCAGAGTGTTAAAAACTGATATATCAGCCGTGCTCACGGACACGAGCGGCCAGGAAAACTCACATAAACTTTGGTTACTTGTTATTTATCTTTATGAATCACTTTATCATGATATTATGTTATTTGTTCATTTGTTTATATCATCATGCAATTTAATTTGGGGGCTTAAGCATAATCTTGATCTACCACTTATAAAGTTTTGCTACAAATTAAAAATGCTTATCGCAGTAAACTAGTGTCATACTTTTTGAGCCTCATGAACCCCATATATGCTTGTTGAGTACGAAAGTACTTACACTTGTTTGTTTCTTTTCAATATTTGGATAAAAATCCCGGATGGGTACCAGATTATCAGAGTTATGAGGAGTATCTAGAGGACTACTAGGTTTGGGGTCAACCAATTGACGTCCCTGTGCTATGGAGCTTCGCGAGAATTATCTTTTATTTCCGCTGTTATGTAATAGAAATTAATAGATACTTATTCGCTATGTAATAAACACTTGTGATGGTACATTTTTGATAATTTTTCGGCTTATGTGTGTGACTGATCTCGGGCACACATAAGGTTTATGCATCTCGTTTTGTCTTTAAAACTAGGTGTGATAGATTGGTATCAGAGCCGTGTTGACTGTAGGACGCAAGCCTAGTTAGAATTGGTTCTTAGGAATGCTCTTTTCATGCTTTTATACCTTGTTATTATTTGCTAAAACTATTAATCATCTCGAAATTATGTTATCTTGATTCTAACTTAGTTCTCATCTTTGCTTTTCCATAGATGGCCCGCAACAAGCAGACTGCTCGCAAGTCCACTCGTTCCCCACCAAGGTATGTGGCAATGGAGCCCCGCGAGGACGAAGAAGAAGAAGTCCAAGAAGAGAGCTCAGGAGACAGTCGCTCCAGGACTCCCTCTGATGAGAACAGCCGCTCCAAGACTCCTTCTGGTGGTTCCAAAGCCGATGAAGAACGCTTGGGATGGACCAAACACTTCCACTCCAAGGAGGGAAACGATGAGGATTACTACCATGGCTTGTTGAAGTGGACATTGGAGAACCACTACTCTGACTGGAAGTCCGATGTGAAGTACATGTGCTATGAGAACAAGCACTTCCAGGACCCCTCCTTCTGGAAGTATACCCTCTACATCTGCATCTGGAAAGACGCCACACAGTCGTGGCAAGTGGAGGCCGTCTATGAGCCCAAGATAAGTCGTGCCAGCATGATGGAATGCATGGAGGATGCAGCTCGTATGGCCTTCTTTGATCTTCGTGCTCATCGCCATGACCGAATGATGAAGGATAAGTACCAGCACCTGCCCTTTGAGACCTGTGAGGGATGGTCCATGTTCTAGGCTAAGTATGGGTATGATGACATCACCAAGGTGATGATCGACTTTGCTCATGAGTTGATGCAGCAGGTCGAGGTGCTGACTGATGAGCTTGGTGGCCAGCGCAAGCTACTCAAGAGGGCCCGTGCAGAGAATGATGATCTTAGAGGACGCCTGAAGATGCCCAAGTTTCATCAGAAGCTTCCCCCAGTTTTTCTCCCATAGGTCGAGTACCACCCCGATGTAATAAAACGCTAGCAGCGAGAGTCGAGTCGAGTCTTGTCGTGTCATGTGAACTTGGTTTTGTTTAATGGTTTGTTATTATGATTATAAGTGATTTGGAATTTTGTTATGAGTGCTGGAACATTGTGGGCCTGTCCACAAGTTCCTTAGTTAAGAACAAACAAGTTTGATATAAATAAAAGTGCTAGCGGGTGGGTTATCCTGTTTTCTATCTTGCTGTTTTCTGGAGCAGTCAGTACTCTTTCAGTTATATATCAAATATGGTTCGTCCAATGATCATGAAATTTTTATGGCAACAACTAGATTTCAATACCTTTCCAATACATCTTGAATTACGTTCATACCTATTCTGTTTTGGGAGATATGACAGTTACAAGTTGAAGCATCTACGCAGTCTGGAACTCAGGAACAGTTTTGTTAACTTGCTGTTTTCACCTAATTTCGCATCTGAATCTGAAAAAGTGAGAATTATGAAATTTGTAGAAAATTTCATAAGCTTTCCAACCATGTAAATTTAACATTTGTTTGATATTTGGAATGTGAGATATGACTGTTTTACAGTACCGCTTGTAAGGTTCAGATTTCAGAAAGTTATGCTCAGTCATGTGTTTCGATGATCAATTAATCTAAAGGTCATACTATGTGTTTTGGATGACAGATGGCCGCAAGAGGTGGTAGAGGCAGAGGCCGTGGTAGGGGTGCACTGCCAGTACCACCACCACCACCGCCACCACCACCAGCACCCCCGGCCATGACTATGGAGCAGTTCATGATAGTGCAGACACAGTTGATGCAGACGATGATGCAACATCTCCAGAATCCACCTGCACCACCCCCACCGCCACCACCACCTGTCCAGCCACGGGACAAACGCGGAGAGTTTATGAAGGGTCGCCCTCCGGTGTTCACCCATGCTTCTGAACCACTGGAGGCGGACGACTGGTTGAGGGCTGTGGAGAAGCAGCTGAATATCGCTCAATGAAATGAGCGTGAGAAGGTGCTATACGCATCTGGCCAGCTGCAGGGTGCTGCTCAAGATTGGTGGGACTCATACATGTATGGACGTCCCAACAATGCACCAGAGGTATCTTGGTAGGAGTTCACAGATAGCTTCAGGTCCTACCATATTCCTGAAGGCATAGTGGAGCTCAAGCAGGAGGAGTTCAGAGCTCTGAGACAAGGGTCTATGACCGTGGCGGAGTATCGAGACAAATTCGCACAGTTGTCTCGTTATGCTCCTCACGAGGTTGCTAACGACGCTGACAAGCAGCGCCGCTTTCTGAAGGGTCTCTATGATGATTTGCAGTTGCAACTAATGTCCAATCTCTACCCCAACTACCAAGCCCTTGTGAACCGCACTATTGTGATTGATAACAAGCGCAAGGAGATGGAAGCCAAGAAGAGGAGGCTTCAGGGACCAGCTTCAGGAAGCAACACCCGCCAGCGACCCAACCCCTCACAGAACTTCCAACAGAGGTACCAGGGTCCGAACAATCAGTGGAACCGTGGTCAGACCCCGCAGCGCAGTCAGTTCCTGCAACATCCACAGAACCAGCAGCAGACTGTGCCACAGGCGCCATGTCAGGAGAACCCCAATACTACTCCAATGAAGAACAGTGCTCCCAACACTCCCAATAGGTGTTTCCGTTGCAACAAGGAGGGGCACATGTCCTACAACTGTCCCGACAAGCAGAACCCACAAACGCCTTAGAATCTGAGCAATCAGCAGAGGGGAAGACAACAGACTCCAGCCAACACTGGAAGGGTGAACCACGTGTCGGCAGATACTGCACAGGAGACTCCTGAAGTTATGATGGGTACGTTCAGCATCAACTCTATCCCCGCTACTGTACTTTTTGATTCTGGAGCTTCGCACTCTTTCCTTTCTGAAGCTTTTACTAGAGTGCATAATATTTCATTATGTACCATGAAAACCCCCATAATAGTAAGTTCACTGGAGGGACTCTGACTGCAAAATACTATAGTCCTTCAACTAGTGTGCTCCTAAGGGGGGTAGCCTTTGAGGTTGAACCCATTTTGCTAAGGACAACTGGTATTGATCTCATTCTGGGAATGGATTGGATGATGAAGCATAAGGCCATTGTTGAGTGCAAAGAGAAGGTTGTTGTCTTGACCTCACCTAAAGGGGATAGAATCAATGTGGAAGTTGTCTTGAAAGCTCCACCAACAACTACTGTGAATCAGCTAGATGATGACAACCACGAACCTGAATCAGTTGTTGATGAGTTCCCCGATGTTTTCCCCGATGACTTGCCAGGTATGCCACCCAACCGCGACATTGAATTTCTTATTGAGCTTTTGCCTGGTACTGCACCTATTGCTAAGCGTCCATATAGGATGGGGGTTAATGAGTTAGAAGAACTTAAGAAACAGTTGCAGGAGTCACAAGAGAAGGGTTTCATACGTCCTAGCTCTTCACCTTGGGGAGCTCCGGTGATCTTTGTTGACAAGAAGGATGGTACGCAACGGATGTGTGTGGATTACCGTTCGCTCAATGAGGTAACTATCAAGAATAAGTACCCTCTACCAAGGATTGATGACTTGTTTGACCAGTTGAAGGGAGCTTGTGTGTTCTCTAAGATTGATCTCCGATCGGGATATCACCAATTGAAGATACGTGCCTCTGACATACCTAAGACTGCATTTACTACAAGATATGGGCTGTATGAGTACACTGTGATGTCATTTGGGCTAACCAATGCACCTGCCTACTTCATGTACTTGATGAATAAGGTGTTCATGGAGTTTCTGGACAAGTTTGTGGTAGTGTTCATTGATGACATTTTGGTCTACTCTAAGAATGAGAAAGAACATGCAGAACATCTCAGGTTGGTCTTGCAGAAGCTCAGAGAACACCAGTTATATGCAAAAAGGAGCAAGTGTGAGTTTTGGTTGAAGGAGGTGTCTTTCCTAGGTCATGTTATATCCAATGGAGGAATAGCAGTGGATCCAAGTAAGGTGGCAGATGTGTTGAATTGGAATCCACCTACCAGTGTGACTGAGATTCGTAGTTTCCTTGGACTGGCTGGTTACTACCGGAGGTTCATTGAAGGTTTCTCCAAGCTTGCTAAACCAATGACTGCATTGCTAGAGAAGAATGCTAAGTTTGTATGGTCTGAAAAGTGTCAAACTAACTTTGAAGAATTGAAGAAGCGGTTAACCACAGCGCCAGTGTTGATTTTGCCAGACTTGAACAAGAGCTTCTCCATATATTGTGATGCATCTCGCCTGGGTCTTGGTTGTGTGCTTATGCAAGAAGGCAGAGTTGTTGCTTATGCGTCAAGGCAGTTAAGGAAGCACGAGTTGAATTATCCTACACATGACTTGGAGTTAGCAGCTGTGGTGCATGCACTGAAGATCTGGAGACACTACTTGGTCGGTCACAAGAGTGATATTTACACGGATCACAAGAGTTTGAAGTACATATTCACCCAGTCAGATCTGAACTTGAGACAACGTCGTTGGTTGGAATTGATCAAGGACTATGACTTGGAGGTACATTATCACCCTGGAAAGGCGAATGTTGTGGCAGATGCCCTCAGTAGGAAAAGTTATGCCAATGAAGTACACCTGGAAATACAGTCCAAAGAATTGTGTGCTCAGTTAGCGCATCTCAACTTGGGTTTTGTTATAAATACTATGGAGTTAGTTTTGGAACCTGCCTTGGAACAGGAGATACGCAAGGGTCAGTTGGAAGATGAGAAACTGAAGGAGATTGCCGAGAATATCGTGATTGGCAAGGCACCAGGTTTCAGTCTGGATGACAATGGTACTCTTTGGTTTGGTAAGAGGTTATGTGTGCCAAGAGTGAAGGAGATCCGTGAGATAATTTTGCGAGAGGCACACGATTCAGCTTATTCTATACACCCCGGCAATACCAAGATGTATCTGGACTTGAAGGAGAAGTATTGGTGGTATGGACTAAAGAGGGATGTTGCAGAGTATGTGGCAGTGTGTGATACATGTCAGAGAGTTAAGGCAGAGCACTAGAGATCAGCAGGATTGTTGCAACCGATGAAAATTCCAGAGTGGAAATGGGAAGAAGTTGGTATGGATTTTATAGTGGGTTTACCTCGCACTCAAAGTGGTTATGACTCGATATGGGTAATTGTGGATCGGTTGATAAAAGTTGCTCACTTCTTGCTAGTCAGGACCGCCTACACCGGAGCAAGGTTAGCAGAGCTGTACATGGAAAAGATAGTGTGTATGCATGGTGTTCCTAAAAAGATCATTTCCGATAGGGCACTCAGTTCACATCCCACTTCTGCCAGATGATTCATAGGTCCCTTGGCACCAAGCTGAACTTCAGTACAGCCTATCACCCGCAAACAGATGGTCAAACAGAAAGAACCAACCAGATTCTGGAAGATATGTTGAGGGCTTGTGCACTGCAAAACGGGACTAGTTGGGATAAGAGTTTGCCCTATGCTGAGTTCTCGTATAACAACAGTTACCAGAAGAGTCTCAAGATAGCACCATTTGAGGCTTTGTATGGAAGGAAGTGCAGAACCCCTCTGTTCTGGAATCAGACGGGAGAAAGTCAAGTGTTTGGACCTGATGTGTTGAAGAGTGCAGAGGAACATGTGCGAACTATAAGAGAAAACTTGAAAGTTGCACAGTCCCGACAGAAAAGCTATGCTGACACCCGCAGAAGAGATTTGGTTTTCAATGTAGGTGACTATGTCTATCTAAAGGTGTCACCTATGAGAAGCGTAAAGAGGTTCAATATGAAGGGTAAGTTAGCACCTAGATATGTTGGTCCCTTCAAGATAGTGGAACAACGTGGTGAAGTAGCTTATCAGCTGGAGTTACCTGAGAGTCTAGCAGGTGTACATGATGTCTTTCATGTGTCATAGTTGAAGAAGTGTTTGCGTGTGTCAGAGGAGCAAATACCCTTGGATGAGTTGTCAGTTAAGGAGGATCTCACCTATGAGGAATACCCGATAAAGATCTTGGAAACGGCAGAAAGAGTCACAAGGAGTCGAGTCATTCGTATGTGCAAAGTTCAGTGGAATCGGTATTCAGTGGATGAGGCAACTTAGGAAAGAGAAGAGGATCTGAAAAGGACATACCCGCACTTGTTCGAGTAAGCCAGCTGAATCTCGGGACGAGATTCCTTTAAGGGGGGTAGATTTGTAACACCCTAAAAATTGCATTCTTTAAAATAGATTAAAAGTAATTGAAATGCATTTTTGGTGACCATTTTTTAAACCTAGGAAAACTAATTAAGCTTTCACAAAATAAAATTATCACAAGAAGAAACATGTTTGATGCATACATGTTGGTGCATAGTGTTTTGTATTGCTTGACATTTTCAATTTTCAAAGCTTGAACTCAAATGTGTTATGGAAATTGATTTTGAAATTTCAGAAAATAAAATAAAAAGGAATTTTCCCTTCCTCTCTCCCTCTCTTTCTCCTTCTGGCCTGAGGCCTCCCTTCTCCCTCGGCCCTTTTTCCTTTCCCTCCGGCCCACCTCTCCTCCTCCGCATGGGCTTTGCCCGGCCCAATCACGCCGGCCCAGCTTCTCCCGCACGGACGCGCTCAGCTCTCTCTCTCTCTCCGTAATGACAGGTGGCCCCCGCATGTCAGCTTCATCCCTCCCCTTTCCTTCTTCCTCCTTCCTCCCTTCCTTTTCTGTGCGCCGGCGGATCCCTCTGCCGAGCACGCTTTGGAGCAGGGGATCTCCCCTTTCCTTCGCCGACGCAGCCCCGTGGCTAGTTGACCCGAGCGCCGCACACCTCCCCTTTCCTTTCTTCCTTCCCTCCCTTTCCTTCCCCGCGCGACGGCGCCACCCATCGGCCGAGCGCGAATCCGCGCCCGAATCCTCCCTTTCCTTCCCTTGTCGCGCCGCGGAGCTATAAAACCGAGGCCCTACATCCTACCGCCTCCACCCTGCCCCCTTGAAGCACCCCAGAGCCACCAGAAAAACCGTCGCGGCCGAGCTCCGAGCCGCCGTCGTTGCTCCGCCGTCGATATACACCAGAGCCGCCTCCAGCCGTTCCCCGAGCCTCGCGTTGTGGTAAGCAAAGTCCCACGAACTCGCCATCCCCCTCCATCCCCTCTGTCTCGCCCGTAGGACCTTTGTCCGCAACCATCGCCAGTGCAGAGCCGCCGCACCGCGCGGACACATCGCCCCGCGCGCAATCGGGAAAACCGACCCCCCCCCCCATCGTCTTCGCCATCTCCCCCTCTCTCCTCTCTGACCTGCGTCGAGTTTCGTGCACCGCAACGTCGGATTGCGTTGCGCCGCCGCCTCCGGCCATGGCGCCACCGCCGCCTCGGTCTCCGGCCGCCGTGCGCCACCGCCCCCTTCCTCTGTTCTAATCTCGGCCATCCATCGTGGATCGGATGGATCATAGAAGCCGATACCCTTTCGGCCGACCGTTTACAAAAAGAACCCCGCCCTTTTTAAAGTGTGAACCCGTAGTCCTAAAGCGTCTTCTCCCTTTACGCTTTCAGTTCTGGAAGGCGTAATTCTTTTCGGATTGATTTTAATTCAAAATTACATAGAAAATCCTATTTACAGATTTGCCACTCATTTTCAAATGCTTCTAAAATGCTCATTTTAATTCCGTTTTCATCCATTCAAATTGCGTTAGATTCGTATCGACATAATCTATGTGTTAGTCAGTTCATAGTTCATGTTAGACAACTTTTAAAAACAATTAATTACTTAATCTCTTTTACCCTCTAGTTTAGTTTATAAAACTTGTTTAGTTCATATCCTCTTCGTTATAGCTCCGTTTTTCGTGATTCGAACGTCTATGTGATCGTAGTGAGACGTAGATTAGTTTTATAAATTTTTAATCTTGTTTTGTTATAGTTGGTGTACTGTTCTAATCTATAGCCTCTGTTTGCTTGCATGTGATGTTTCGGTATGGTTGCATGTTGATGTGGTGATCGAGTATAGACGGTGAGCAGTACGTGGTGACCAGGAGGTTTTCTTTGAGCAGGAGCAGCAGAAACCCTTTGAGCAAGGCAAGTATTATATGGGATCTTCCTTGATGTCCTATTCATGATGTTTTAAATAAAATCATATGCATGTGTCTAATCTTGTTACCTTACGACTTACCTAGCTTTGTTACCTTGAACCTTGAAAACCTATGGGTTATTTGCATCTGAGTAGTTATTGCTTGTGCTCCATTTAAATAAGCATGATCCTTTAATCTTGTTTAAGGACTACATGAAATGATGAAGTAAAACTTGACTTTTTAGCAACATGGATTTAGGACCCTATCTATCAGCAAAAGCTGGGACATACAGTACAACCATGAGAGCTACATGGCTCTGGCTTTAATTTAGTATTAGGGTCACTCTCTCGCATGCGGCAGTTCACGAAAGTTGCCATTGACGCACGGTTGCGGGTTGCGGCCGGAGTGGTTACCGTTGCGCGTGTGTACCATTTTGAGGCTCCCGTATACCCCTTGCCCGTGGATCTGTACTATCTGTGGTATGTCAGCGAGCCCCTTTGAAAGACTTCATAGTGTACCCTACCCTCTCACATCGGCAGTGTTTTGGGAGTTATAAACCCAGGCATATGGGTAACACGACTCATGGGTAAAGTGTACAACCTCTGCAGAGTGTTAAAAACTGATATATCAGCCGTGCTCACGGACACGAGCGGCCCGGAAAACTCACATAAACTTTGGTTACTTGTTACTTATCTTTATGAATCACTTTATCATGATATTATGTTATTTGTTCATTTGTTTATATCATCATGCAATTTAATTTGGGAGCTTAAGCATAATCTTGATCTACCACTTATAAAGTTTTGCTACAAATTAAAAATGCTTATCGTAGTAAACTAGTGTCATACTTTTTGAGCCTCATGAACCTCATATATGCTTGTTGAGTACGAAAGTACTTACGCTTGTTTGTTTCTTTTCAATATTTGGATAAAAATCCCGGATGGGTACCAGATTATCAGAGTTATGAGGAGTATCTAGAGGACTACTAGGTTTGGGGTCAACCAGTTGACGTCCCTGTGCTATGGAGCTTCGCGAGAGTTATCTTTTATTTCCGCTGTTATGTAATAGACATTAATAGATACTTATTCGCTATGTAATAAACACTTGTGATGGTACATTTTTGATAATTTGTCGGTTTATGTGTGTGACTGATCTCGGAGCACACATAAGGTTTATGCATCTCGTTTTGTCTTTAAAACTATGTGTGACAGTTATACCCGGGCATTTGGTGGTCTCACAGGCTTGTCCCTATGTTCTCTAAGACTTGGCAATTTTGACATTCCTAATGTGCTTCGTGCATGTAAGAAGCTAGAAAACCTTATCCTAAACAGATGTGACGTCGGGATTCGATCTGTCGTACAAATACAGCACCTACAACTTTCTCAGCTGAGTATTATCCATTGTGCATGTGAAAGGATTGAGCTCAATCGGCTTCCAAGGCTTACTCATTTGACCGTTCAATCTTGGTTGCCTTCACATGATACATATCCATTGACCTTTGGCTATGTTCCAAAGCTTTCGGTGCTAGTCCTTAGTTCTATGAGTTCTGTTTACCACAGAAATATTAGGCTAAGTGAATTCCTCCGTAACGTGGTCATAGTAAATCTGGATTTGAATTTTCAATGTCGAAAGGTGAGTTGATGATAAAATATTTTGTGATTAGAATTTTGTGTCCATAGTAATGTTTCTTTTTAAGATTTTTTTTTGTACTTTATTTATCTGGGCAGATCTGGATTCAACCTGAAGCAACAAAACCATTAGCTCCTCTTTTGCGTAATCTTCAAACGCTTAGCTTACGTTTCATTCATGAAAAGTGTGACCTCTCTTGGACCATGTTTATCTTAGAAGCTGCGCCCCTCTTGAAGCAAATTAAGATACAGGTACACTTATTTTTCTAATTGCTCCAAACATTTTTTTATTTTTGATTTTTCAACATATCTGCAATTAGGATATCTTCATTTTGCACATTCTAATTAACTCGATGTTATTTTTTTTATCTCCTTTTCTTTATGTTCCGATCCCCCTTGGAAACAAGACTTTTAGAAATATTTGTAGAACATGACAGCTATTATGTTTTTCTTCACGACTACCTATTATGTTTGTTTTCAGTCTAAATGATAAATGATCATTTGAACAATCAGCAAATGGCATCATGGGAACTACTATCTGTGACCTTAATTAAATATAAGTCAAAATAACTTTTTTTTTCATATAATTGTTTATCTTTAAATACTATATATTTTTTAAGATTATTGATCAAAGTATAATGTCTAAATGAGATCAATGGAGAAATATAAACCTGGTCTCCTTTTGTAGGTGTGGGGCCATGTGTGTAGCGAAAAGGATATGTCCATGGAGGAATTTCAGATGCAGCGAGAAATTTATAAAAAGGAAAGTGATCATTTGAGTTGGGAAACACATGATTTCAAGCATTATAATCTTAGGAAGCTTAGGATAGAGGGTTTCCAAGTAGAAGAGAAACTGAAGAGATATATAAGACAAGTTCTGAAAGCAGCAGTGAATTTAGAACTTGTATCACTTCGTAAAAGTCTCCTCTGTGGAAAGTGTCATATTCGTCCTTCATCAATGGCATATCCACGAAATGAAGAGCAGAAGGACCTGATAAGGATACAAATTTCAGACCAGATATCCTCAAATGCTAGAATTAGATTTTTTTTCCCTTGATCATACCTTCGCGTTACGTGTCCCTTAAGCATCATAACTCTCACATCTTGTTCTACCATATGTATGGACTTCTTTATTGGTACCAATTTATATGAATTGTTTAATCCACTCGGAGTATCGTGCTTCGTTAATACAATTACTGAGATATTTATCATCAGCCCTGTCTACTGTTTATTCCACCTATTGCTGTGCATTGCATTGAGATTTGCTTTCAAAATTGGTGATCTTGAGTCGTATTGTAATTGCTACTTCTCAGCTCTATTGCCGATTATATTAGTTTCAGTTTTTTTGACCGTCCGTGACATGTCAGGAGTGAACAACAACCATTGTTTATTGCCGTGAACTGTTATTAACTACTAGCTTTTCTGTGGATATTTGCTTGAGATTGATTACGAGATTATTTGCGCTTGCTAGTGTACTCTGAAAGATCGGGAAATTCTTGAACAACAACAATGTAGGCGCGCGTGTCCTCGTCAGCATCCATGAACGTGGCAGGTCGAATAACACAGACCCCATGAGGCCATGAATCTTTTGAGTTTCATTGCAGCCGCCAGGCCATTTTTATTCTTCATCATACGTAGTAAGCATCCATCCATGAACAACCCGGCACGCCTAGCAGGTGAGGTTGTTCCCCGGGTCGACGCCAAACTGCTTGCAGTAGTCCTTGTAGTAGCCCACCCGCGCGTTCACCGCGGCGGGGTTCTTGCCGTCGCACGCGAGGGCGCCCTGGAAGGCCCTGATGGTGGCGCCGAACCCCTGCGGCATCACCCCGTGCACGTTGTTCATCCAGATCCAGAGCGCCGTCTTGAACGAAATCACGGGGTCCTGCGCCACCTTGTCCGGGTCCCCCAGCAAGTCGACGCCGATGCTCTGCCCCGCCGGCCCGTAGTTGAAGTTCCACCAGATCTGCAGCGGGCCACGCCCGTAGTACTTCTTGCCGGGGGCGCACGGCCACTGCCTGCTGCTGGCGTCGCAGAAGGCGTTGTTCTTGTTGATCTCGCTGATGTAGCAGAAATCTGTTGCCACGTACATGTACATGTGTTGTATGTAAAAGGCAGAAGCCACCGTCGTCAAGGCATCAAATCAAATCATGCAAACTACGAAGGCGGTACGGTAGCGGCTACACATACATCCAGTCTCGTAGGTGACGTGCGCGAAGAAGGCGGCGATCTCGCGCTTGCCGTCCGCCTCCGTATCGCCATGCGCGAAGGCCGGGAACGCGTCGGCAGCGCTCACAAACGCGCTCCGCGTGTAGAAGTTCTTGCCCTCGCACCCGTTCCCGGCGTGGGACTTGATGCCGTTGAAGAACGCCTCGGTGACGACGCTAGGCACGGACGCGCCGCCGCTCGCCAACCCCAAGCACGGGCTGGCGGCAGCGAGGAGTGCTAGACCAAGAGCCAGCAAGGGCGTCAGGATCATCGTCGTCGGCGTCGGTGAGTTCGCCATACTGGATAAGAGGTCGCATATAGCATGGTGGGGGTTGGCGTTTATTATATTTTCAGAGATCGACCGATCACCGATCAGTAGTCCACGCATGATGCATCGTCTCGATGTGGACTACTGTTTGCACTGACAGGGCACTACTGTTCCACAGTTTGAACTTGCGTTGGCACGCATATCAGATCCGACTAGCTGCGACGACGACGGAAGCTGAGTACTGATGACTAACCGGGCAGTCGGCCACGAGTCATCCTTTCTGGGGTACACGTACAGCTGCCGCGCCATCCGGCAGCCGCTAGCACTAGGAGCCGTACTATTCAAGTCCATGGATCATGCGTGCATGCGAGGATATATATCGTCGGTGACCTGATGCGTGTTACGTGTATGCTCAATAATCCAACACACAAACGGTCAATCGGAAACGAAGACTTCCAAGGTTGCTGCCGTTGATGGTTGCTTAGTTTGACACGCACGCTAGCTTACACCTCACCTTTGTTTTCTTGTCCTTTCTAGACTTCCATGCCGCCGAGTAAGTTGGCAGAACTCCGGCTCCAATAATCCGTTTAATTCAATCTCTTAAAATTTGTGAATGTACAACTTAGGATAAGGTGTTTGAGTTACACATCTTGTACTAACTATACAGTGTTCCAATTTTGTACAGTACTAGATAGGAGTATACAAATGTTCAAACCACTTAATCATGCCTACCAGACATGATCGATGTGGAGCTTGGGGATGCAGGTTAACAATAATAAACCTGCCAACTCTGCCTGTTGAAGCCTCCGACGCCAGTTGGAGCTAGTCTGGTTGGAGCGGAATCGCAGGCCCCAATTGCAGACCGTAAAGCCCATTAAAGCCCCCTGGCCATTTGGAACAACAGATGTACATATAATACAAATATAGGAGAAAAACGTAGGAATAATAAAAAAAACGTATATAGGAATAAAATGCTATACAACTTTAAATCCCATATGATTTAAGAACAAAATGAAGTTTAGGAACATACCTTTGGATTCCCTAAAAAAAGACTATACCTTTGGGAGCAATGTAGGAAAAACATAGGAAACAAAACAATGAGGTTGAAACTCATATTTAGTTTCTTCCAATATTCCTTTAGAGCGGTCTAATCCATAACGGTCTCAAAGGAATTGTGGAGAAGCTGAATTTTTTTCAAATAGGAAATTTCCTATATGAATGGAATCCTTTGAAATTCCTATGTTTTCCTCCATTCAAAGGGGATTTAAGTAGGGATAAAGTTCATTCTACCTCTCTAATAAATTGACATTATAATCTTTTTTCTCCTTGAACTTCAAAACAGGATATCTTACCTCCTGAACTCTCAAACAGTTCAAATTATCTCCATGTCTTGGTTTGTAGTGGGTTTAAAGAAAATTTTGTCCTTTTTTAGTTACAAAATTAGTAAATTTTTTAAACCACACAAATATCTCTAATATTTTAAAACTTAAAAAAATGAAAAGATAGATTCGGATAGAAAAAATAAAAAAATATTTAGAGCTCCTGAAAACATCTTTAAAGACTTAAAAAATAGTTTTTTCTATATAAAATGGAAAATATTTTGAAAAAAATCCAAAAGCATTCTAATTGATATATAAGAACATTTAAAAAAAATCATGGAAAATATATGAGATGCATCCAATGTGAATGCAACATACATTAATTGAATGCATTCATGCTGGTTGTTTATTACAATTTTGTTGTGGAAAATTTTCAAAAATGTTTACACATGAATTAGAATGTTTTGGGAATTTACTAGTTTTTTCACACTTTTTCATTTTCCTAGAGTTAAATCGATGTTTTGAATCATCTTGAGACATTTTCACGAGCCCTAATATTTTATTTGTATTTATTGTATCCCAATCTATCTCTTTTTTGATTTTTTTAAGCTTAGAGACATTTTTTGTGATTTAAAAACCTTATCAAGTATCTACCAATTATTTAGGTAAAGGAAGGACAAAACCATCTTGAACACCACACTAAATCAGGGCAGTAAGGTAATTTGGATGGTTTTGAGAGTTTAGGAGGTTAAATGTGCGATTTTAGAATTCTAGAACCAGGAGGTAGAGTAGTCTTTTTTCCATCCTAAATTTTTGGATGCATTGTACGGTCAGCCCACTTGCACAAGGCCTTGTCCAGGCATTTTTTTTTAAAAAAAAAGGCTATACAACAACCGTTTGTTTTAGAACCTGGTTATACACAAATTTTATCTTTATCATTTCATAGAAAAGAATTGTTAGTTGTGATTTCTAATCTGTGGTTTGTGATTTGTGCCAAGGAGAAAAAAAATGTTACATGTCATTTTTGGTTGTTACTTCTGATTTGTAGTCTGTGATTTTATAATTTATGCCAAGGAGAAAGAAAAAAAAGGAGGAAGATGAACAGTATTTACGGGAAAAAACGTGTGTTGTCAAGCGCTAAAACACATAGTTGTTAGATACTTTTTTCCAGACGTACATGTGAATTAGTAGATTAGTAATCTATAAGCGACCTCTCCAATGGTAGAGAACGAGAAGACCATTTTTTTTTTTGAACTTTTGAAGGCCAATTTTAGAGAGCGAATGAAACTGATGCAGAATAATAGCTTGGCACCTTGGCATATTTGTTCTCTAAAATTTGTGATGTAGAGTCATTTAGAGATGTATTAAAATACAACAAAATGATCCTAACACTTTAATTAATAATCCTATTCCCGGTGCTTATATGTAGTTGTGATGGATGAAGTGGTGACGATGGATTGGAGATCAATGAATGAAGTGGAGATGTATGCGGATCAATCCATTTCATTATACAAACAAAAAACATAAGTAATAGCGAGAAAATATTAAAACCACCTCATCATTTCTTAAACAAACACACGTTTATATATGTGCTGAAACCCTTACACACACCAGCAAGGCACGCTGGTATTGTGTAGATACCCGGCCAGCAGCCAATTGTTCGTGGCACTTAGCATATCACATCACAGATGCTCCATTATTCATGAGTCCTGCATTTTTATTGTTACTAATAGTAAGCACGTACTCGTGGCGCCGTCACAAGTAAGCCACGTACGCCGAGTATGCTCTTATTATTTTATTCTTCATCACCACCAGCCAAGTATGCATGCAAGAATGCATGAACCCGATCGAGCTCCTCTAGCAGGTGAGGTTGTTCCCCGGGTCGACGCCGAACTGCTTGCAGTAGTCCTTGTAGTAGCCCACTCTCGCGTTCATTTGGGCGGTGTTCTTGCCGTTGCACTCGAGGGCGCCATTGATGGCCCTGATGGTGGCGCCGAACCCCTGCGGCATCACCTCGTGCACGTTCTTCATCCAGAACCACAGCGCCGTCTTGAACGAGATCGAGTTGTCCTGCGCCACCTTGTCCGGGTCCCCGAGCCCGTTGAAGCCGATGTCCCTCCCGGCGGGACCGTAGTTGTAGTTCCACGAGATCTGCAGCGGGCCACGCCCGTAGTACTTCTTCCCCGGGACGCACGGCCACTGGGTGTTGCTGGCGTCGCAGTAGGCGTCGTTCTTGTTGATCTCGCTGATGTAGCAGAAATCTGTCGGTAAATGAAGCCATGCATGTGAAGTTAAGTTCCGAATGAATCAATTGATCAGCATGCAAGAATTGAAGATTATAGTGGCGGTTTAATCAACTCACGTCCGGTCTCGTGCGTGACGTGCGCGAAGAAGGCGGCGATCTCGCGCTTGCCCTCGGTCTCGGAGCCGCCATGGGCGAAGCCCGGGTAGGCGTTGGCGGCGTTCAGGAACGCGCTTCGCGTGTAGAAGTTCTTGCCCTCGCACCCGTTCCCGGCCTGGTTCTTGATGCCGTTGAAGAACGCGTCGGTAACGACGCTAGCCACGTTCGCACCACTGCCGCCGCCGCCAGGAGGGCTCCCCCCACCAGAGTGGCACGGGCCAGACCGACACCCCTGGCCACAGTAGTCGTCGGTCGTGCCGCAGTAACCATACTGGCTGCAGCAGTAGCCTGGCTGGCAGCCGCAGTTCTGCGCGGCGGCCGGACTCGCAGCGCAGAGGAGTGCTAGCCCGAGAGCCAGGACCGCCATGGTCCTCGTCGTGCTTGCCATAAAGGATCACAGCGCTAGCTAGCTTCAGTTTCTGACTACTGGTTTCCTTGCCGAAGCGCACCTTGGTGATTTTAGGTGGTATGTTGGTGGTGTTTATATAGAGACCAGGCCGGGCTTGCATATCTCTTCGTTGCATTTCATTCGACTTTGAAGACAAGCTAGGTGGACGACTAGCTACGTCGTTGGTCCAGGCATCCAGCATTGTGCATTTGTGCTGGCACTGCTGTTTCACATTTTACGAACTTGTGGCGGCAAATCTCTCCACATGGTACGTGCTCTGTGTATTTCCACATGCTCCGACGACTGCCGACTATACTCTGATGCGTGTACTTGTTAAGATTTGGAATTTCGATAGCAGCCGTGTACTTGTTACTTGGTGGAAAATCTGGTGCGTGCTACACTGCTATTGGGACGAGTCCTTCACATTTCTTGTATAATAATTTTCTCATCCGCGTAGACATTGCCGTCATCCGGCGCCGCTGCAACCGTATATATATGACCGTGTATGTCGATGGGCAGCTCCACGCATATCATGCATGTGTGCAAACATATATATCGGTGACATAAATGGTCAATCCAGAAACGAAGACTTCTATGAGATCACTGACCGTGATATGGCTGCATAATTTGGACATAACGCACGACCCTGAACTTATGCCTTCACGGCACACGCAATGAAGTTCAAGGACGATCATTCTTTACTACAGTACATATGTTCAACATATATAAATGATGAGTTTCCTCTATCTAATAATTATAGGTGTAGTGGTAGTATTTTTTTTATAGAAAAATAGAGTGATACTGTTAACATAGGTACACGTATATCATCGGTGTCCAAATTCCAAACTTGGAGGGCCCTTTGCAGACTATAGAAGCTATCAAATCACATCTTAATGTTTCCTTTTTCATGGAGATTATTATCTTGATGAGCTGGAGTATTTGGACGGTTAGAAATAGACTTATCTTCATAGAATATGTGACATCGTTGGATAGATGCAAACACCACTTCAAATAAGTCTTTGGCCTAGTTATACTCAGGGCAAAGAAGAAGCACTTCCCTCTGATTGTTTCATGCCTAGAGCAACTTGTGTAATCTGCATGATTTTCTTTATCTCCTTTTTTCTTTCTTGAACTCTCGTCTTTCTCTGTTCTTTTTCCACGTTATATCTTGTACTTTGTTTTGATGGTTTTGTTTAATATATGTTTCAGTAGGGATCAACCTCTGATCCCTCCTGTTTCCTTAAAAACATATATAGGTACGCATATCTCATTATATCATTGTGCTTCAGCCAAATATAGAAATGTCTAAGGCAACAACTTAAATAAATGATTGTGGTGGGTATTGATATAATTTAAATGAATTGTAAATATTATTGGTATATGAGTCGTTAATGGAACAATGAAAATAGGATAGCTAAGGAAGGGAGGGGCAAAAATTAGCCAAGAGAGCAGTCACCTACCTTGTTTGCTTGGCTTATTGGTCTGACTTATCGGCCATGCATGGTATAATATTTTTATTTCACAACAAAACAGTCAAAAACAATCTCAGTCGATTTATCAGCCGCAGAAACGATCAACCGAACAGACCGGTTGACGTCTACAATGGACCAAACTGCAAGCTTCACCTCTCACTCGTGCACCCAAGGGTGGTTTTACTTTGTGTAATGGAGGCTAGCAATAGGTTGGCCACAAGCGTTTCCGTCTACTGGTCGATGATGAACAAAAGGTAGAAGATGGCGACAAAAATGGTGGCTACAATATAATATAGACTTGTCCCAAATACATGTGCGTAGAGATAAGAGAACTGTGATAGACTTATCTGCGTATTTGTTGAAGCAGTGATCATAGTTAGAAAGTTTTCAGAACGATTGATCGAGTCATGGAACTGAGATGGATCGAGAAACATGGTACGGTACGGTCCGGAACTTTTCTTGAGAAAGGATTTTTCATTGTCAAAACGAAACTAATCCCATTCTCGGAACACGTTCCGGCCGGGATGCGAAACGTGGCACTATACCACGTTCCCGGTGACCGCCTACACAGTTCATTGATTCAGTTTTGAAACCCTTGCTGCAATCGTAGAGTACAAGCGATCTGCAGTACACACAGTTTCGAGGCAAGATGCATAAGACAGTTGCTTCATTATTCAGGTCGAACAAACAGGCCGGCTCAGCCCCGGCCCGGCGTTTTATTATTACCGCGTACTAGTCGCAAAACTCTGGGTTTTGCGAGGGGTGCGACCACAGCCGAGCATTTTATTTATTCTGGATGGACGAGCCATGCACGTACGGACGGACCCGCCGACGCCACTTGTTGCCTAGCAAGTGAGGTTGGGCCCGGGGTCGACGCCGAGCTGCTGGCAGTACTGCCTGTAGTAGCCCACCCGCGCGTTCATCTGGGCGGGGTTGTTCCCGTTGCACTCGAGCGCGCCGTTGATGGCCCTGATGGTGGCGCCGAACCCCTGCGGCATCACCCGTTGCACGTTGTTCGTCCAGAACCACAGCGCCGTCTTGAACGCGATCACGGCGTCCTGCGCCACCCTGTCGGGGTCGCCGAGCCCGTTGAAGCCGATGTCCCTGCCGGCAGGCCCGTAGTTGTAGTTCCACGAGATCTGCAGCGGGCCGCGCCCGTAGTACTTCTTCCCCGCGGCGCACGGCCACTGCCTGTTGTTCGAGTCACAGTAGGCGTTGTTCTTGTTGATCTCGCTGATGTAGCAGAAATCTGTAGTGTCCGTACCATCGAGCCGTGCGTGCACACGTACGTACAGAAGAAAAATTACGAAAATTGGTCAGCATGATTGGTCAAATTAAGCAAAGACGATGATGATCCTGCAAGCGCGGAAGAGAGATTAACTAGAGTCTGCAGTTAGTTAGTGCGCGTTGTTCAGTCGTCAACTTACGCCCGGTCTCGTGCGTGACGTGGGCGAAGAAGGCGGCGATCTCGCGCTTGCCCGCCACCGACCCGCCACCGAAGCCTTTGTACGCGTCGGCGGCGCTCAGGAACGCGCTCCGGGTGTAGAAGTTCTTGCCCTCGCACCCGCTCCCGGCCTGGTTCCTGATGCCGTTGAAGAACCCCTCGGTGACAACGCTAGCCACGTTCCCGCCGCCGCTAGGCGGGGTGCCGCCTCTACTCCCTGTGCAGGGACCCGACTGGCACCCGGCGCCACAGTAGGCGTCGGTCGAGCCGCAGTAGCCATACTGGCTGCAGCACAAGCTTGGGTCGCAGCCGCAGTTCTGCGCGGCGGCCGGACCGACGGCAGCGCAGAGGAGCGCTAGCCCGAGAGCCCCCAGGACCGCCAACATCATCCTCGGCGATGCGTTCGCCATGTTTACGTGCTGGATCAGTACTTCGTCTTCAGCTTCTGCCAGGCAAGGTTCGTCGTTGCTGCGGTGCAGCTTGTTGCGAGGCGTGATTTGAGATGTCATAAGGGTGCCGTACGGTGCCGCTTTATATAGGGATCAGAGCGTGTGCATCTTGTCGATGCATGGCACGCGACGTGGAGGATGTGGGTGGAGTGGCTGTCCCGGCCCACCGTATTGCGCTGGCACGTACTACTGTTCCACGTTTTATGATGAACTTTTGACACATTGGTCACCATGCATGTATCGACAAGCACTAGCTAGTCTAACGTAGGTTGAGATATCATCAGATTTGGCTTGCCACCGCCGATGGCTTGCATATGTTCGGTGGAAAATCCGCGCACTACCTGCTACAAGTCATTGCTTTCCTGTGTTTTTTTCTCGTCTGCAAAGACAAGTTCCGTCATCTTTCTAACCGGCCGCCGCGGGCAGCCGTATATTGTTTCTTCAATTCCACGTAGCACGCATGTGAGGATTTATTGGTGGGTGGTGGCCTTGGTCTGCGTGTTCCCCAAAGGATAGCAGAAATGGTCAAGCAAGAACGGAAGACTTCCAAGGTGGCCGGCTACCGGTGGATGGATTGGGCGGCCCATATGCACGTTGAGTTTGGATGTTGTGTGGATTAGCTTGATAATATCAGAGGTCTAAGAAAGAAATAAAACTTCCAAAAAAAACTAGAGTAGGCTCATTATGATGCAATCCATGTGTCCGCCTGTTGTTTCTCTAGAGTATAGTCTGCCATGGTTAATAAAATATGTGTTCCGCCTTTGGTTTCTCTAGGAATCTTTTTGGAGTTTTTCTTCCTTATATCTATATCTCTTATATAAGACTAATCCACACTACAAGTTCAAACTCATCACATAAGCCATCCACATCACCTCCCACGCTAAGTGTCCTTATCATCTCCCACTATCATTGTCCTCTTCCACTAAAAGCTATGTCATCTTACTAGCTTCCAACATTTTAATGCAAGCTATCCATATCCTCACCATTAAGCACAAATACTTCTTTCAATGTGAAGGAATATAGAAGGTATCCATATATTGTGATTCGTTTTGCAGTTCCATCTTCTTATAATTTGATCTAATTCTATTCGTTTTTTACTGAATCCGTTCATTGCATTAACCGATTTTAATAAAAACGATGTAAGAACATGTAGGCTAGAGAAGCAGGTACAATGGCAAAGGTAAAAACACAATATGATAAAATGCGTGAATATAGAGGCACAACAAAAAATAATCACGTCATAATGAGTAAAATGCATCGATGATCACTACACTTGTTCGAGAAAGTTATCTGTCTCAAAACTGAGCATCTCCAACAACTCCTCAAATCCACTTGGTATTCTTATTTTTTTTTTGAAAAAACACGAAAACACCTCTCCAACAACTCCTTAAATCCACTTGGTATATTTACCAACTTGGTAAATATCGCTCTAGACTTGGTAAATCTCCGCACTTGATATATTTTTTTCACTTGCCAAGTTAAAATACCAACTTGTTGGAGATGAATATTTTTTTCACTTGCCAAATATTTTAGCAACATGCTAAACCATAGAATTTGACAAGTAAATTTTAAGGAGTTGTTGGAGATGCTCGTAGATTGGGCCCCTAAACTTTCTAATTGTATCTAGTACTCCTATATTGCTAAGACCCACTTAGAGGGTCCCCTCCAATCAGATTCGAGGATTTGCTAAAGCTGATGTCATCTTACATCAGGTGATGTCATCAGTCCACTAACACTTATTTATCTCCCCACTAGCTATTTTATTTTGAAATATAAAAAAAGCCATAGCACCTAAACCAAGTATCATAATTAAAATCCAATTGCACCATGGTGTTCGTCGCAAGAAACTCTTTATAACAAGACCCCACATGGATATATTTCAATAACTCTCTCGTGCGCCTCCATGGGCGAAACCCGTGTTTCTGACCAAAAATGTGGTAAAACTGCATATCACATGAATTTTGTGAGGTCTTCCAAAACGTCTCAAGGAACCATACAGAAAACTACCAGAACTCTTGGGAGGAGAGATGCCCCTCGGGTATATTATGGGAAGAGGGTTTGTTTGAGTGAAACCTCGGGGTGAAAGGCTTCAAAAACACTACGGTTTACAAGGACCCTCTAAATAGGCTCCACCGAAAGCCGGTCACTCCCCCGGCCGCCGTAGTTGGCCCGTGGCCCACCGTGGCTTTGGAATATCCGAAACCAGTGTTTCTAATTATGTCGTCTAACAAAACCTAGATGACGTCGTCTAACAAATTTAGGGACCGCCAATATGTTTTACTATTTAATATATTTAATATTTTCTTCTCATATACATGATCACCATTTATAGGGAGACAAATTGTCTTCAAGTTCTTTTACCATATTGCCCTTCCCAACTAGTTTATTTATACCAATGTTCTAGCATCCATTAGAGCAAAATGGTCATTAAATATTAAACTAGTTACATAATGTTACTTGGTTGGGCCCAAGCTACTAAGTCCATGCTCTCCTATATGAATGATAGTCACATCTTTTCGTCTCGATTGTGAAGCTCCTAAGATTAGTGCAAGAGTTTATAACGAATATTCACTTGCATCTGTGATGGTCTTGAGCACTTCGAGAGAAAAATCTAATGATCAGGATCCAAAAAATCATTTGGAAGAGACTTGCAAAGATTCTTGAAACAACAAATATTGGAATACTACATTACATAAACCCTAAAGATTAGCATGTATTCTCTACATCCCCAATTATAAGACATTCCAAGAATCTTGGAGAGTCAAAGCATCCCAAGTTTGACCAAACTTATATGATAATATAATTACATTTATGATGTCATCTAAGTATCATTAGATTCTTCATCAATAATATTTTCATAATATACATATTTAATATCATAAATCTTTATATATTTTTTCTATAATTTTGGTCAAACTTGAGAAGCTTTGACTTTCCAAGATTCTTAGAATGCCTTATAATTTGGGATGGAGGGGGTAATTTTCTACAAAGATGGTGAAATACAGAAGATCGGGTTTTAGAGTTGAACCAACAAGTACCCTTGTTAAACAAATTATGATTTTAGTGATTGTGTGACAACATATCCAATGACAATAGAATTGTTTACTAGCAAACAAGGTTTTAGTAATATGAATGAAAATATAGGACTTTAAAATATTTTCCAAAGACCCAAGACATCAAAGAGATAAAGCTTGGACAAAATACACAAAGAAACCAAGCGATTCCTATTAAAATTAGTCTATGTATGTCAGGATCGTCTATGGTTCTAAAAAACTTGTTGAGCGCTCCTTGGATGGCAAATTATATTTGGGTTGACAAATTTTGCACCCAATATAACAAACAATCATCAACATGAAAGACTACTAGAAAACATTCAAATCCATGGACTTTTCCATGCCAAAAAAATAAAAAAAATACATAGATACACCAATAGGGCAAATATGTCATGCCTTGCAAGAACCAACAATGAAACTTGCATTATGGTTGGAGGTATTCTTATTATCTAGTGCATTATGCCCAAGTTGTGGCATAAAAGCTCCAATTAATACCTTTGTGAGCTCTGGTGAGTTGATTCCATATAGAACTTAAAGCTATATTTAGTCTTCATTGAGAATTATGTAGGAAAATCAACATACTCAATGTATGAAGCTTGTGGGCCTTTGGATCTAAAAATATGACTTAAAAGTTGCGACATATTTAGTTTGGCTTAGAGAGCTAACACTTATGAGGAAATCATTAGCTAATAGGATAGAAAGTGTCTAAGTATGCTCAAGGGGGTCAATTGGTAGTCTAAGATGGTCAAGAACTAAAGCCAAGTTCAAAGAAGTTGAGTTAGATGAGCAAAACTCGAAAGAAACGTGTCAAATGCTTCACTATGAGCATCAGACCATCCGATCACTACTACAATGGTGGAATTATCTTATGCCCCGTTTGGATGTAGATATTGGGCCTCAGGATTTGACATTTGTATTGTGAATCTCCCAATTCCACTATTTGGATGGTTAAGAATTCAGAATTGGAATTCAAACCCAATACCAATCGGTATTGGCTATACCTACCCCTCCTTGTCTCCAATACTGAGCCCCATAGTTTCGTATTGTGCGGCATTCTCCCAACCCCGACGGAAAGGCCACACGCGGAGGCGTCCCCATCGCATCGGCGGTGCCGTCCCTCTTCTCTTCTTCCCCGGCTAGGTGGCGCCCCTCTTTGGCCGCCCCTCTTCTCTTCTTCCCTGGCCTAGCGGCGCCCCTCTTTGGCCGCCCCTCTTCTCTTCTTCCTCGGCCCGGCGGCGCCCCTCTTTGGCTCTTCCTCGTTGACAACGCCCCTTCTCCATGGATGTCCCCTTCTTCTCGAAGGTCAGCACCCCTTCTTCTCCAGGGTCGGTGCCCCTTCTTCTCCCCCTGCTTCTCTCCATGGCCAGTGGCCCTTCTTCTCCCCCTTCTCTCTATGGTCGACGCCCCTTCTCCATGGATGTCCCCTTCTTCTCCAAGGTTGGGGCCCCCTCTTCTCCCCCTTCTTCTCCAGGGCCGGCGCCCCTTCTTCTCCCCCTTCTTCTCTTCGTGGTTGGCGTCCCTTCTTCTCTCCATGGCCAGCGACCCTTCTTCTCCCCCTGTTGTGTTCAGTCGAGATCCGTCCCACATGGCCGGGGTCGAGCTCCCCCATGGTTGCAGCTGCCGAGCCCAAGATTCGCCGGCCATGGTCGATCTCACCCTACCGTGGCCCACCATGGTGGCCGCTGCCAATCTTCGTTCATCATGGCCAGTGAGCTTTCCCAACGGTTCAATTCAATGCTTTTGCATCCAAACGGAAAATGGATTTGAGCTACTCGCTAGGATTCCAAAAGTCAATTCAATGGACATCCAAACAATAAGATTCAATTTATGGTCATTTCAATACCATGGTTGCTTTGGTATTGGACCCAGTTCAATTTCAGCCCCTCCAATATCTACATCCAAATGGACAATTAGTATTTTTAAGTTGTAATAAAATACTACAACTATTTATAGCACGTGAAAATCCTCACTAGGAGGTACAAATATTCATGAAGGATGGAACTATATATATGAGGCATGAAGTCCTAATAAGCGATTCCATATATTCTTTTCATTATTCAGGCTAAATAAACTGACAAACAAGTCATATGTGTCCATATTTACTCTTTTTGTGGGACCGTTTAGCTGGGGGGAAGCCAAATGTTAATGGTATATATATTAACATCGACACATCGTTCATTATCTGTGTCGTGATGAGCTCTTACAATTACCGTTGAACGCACACTGGAATCGTACACATGCTTGACTACTTGCCAATAAGGCCTCGTTTGGCTGTCCGTGTATTGGCATGGATCCATCCCGAAAACACGACACACGTGGAATGCGGCCCGGGTCGGGCTGAGCTCCTACTCAAGGTCCAAATTCGCATTGGGTTGCCCATGTCTAGGAGTGGTTCGTGGCCTGATCCACGCCGACCCACAGGTGAGAAAAAAATCACCACCTGTGGCGTGGAAAAGGCAAGCACGCGAGTCGCGTGACCTCGCGACGGTTGCTCCTCGCGCCGCCGCCTCTCGCCTTCCACCGGCTTATCGTCGTACACCGGCTTCTCGCCGTCGTGCAACCCCTCAGCTCCTCCATCTCCGGCGAGCACGGGAGTCGGGACCTGCGCTGGGACGTCGGGACCTCGCGTCGGGTTGTCGGGAGTCGCGACCTCCGCCGAAGGCGTCCGCCGCCTTCTTGTCGTCGTCACACCGACAACTTCTCGATTGATCCAGGTGGCGAGTCCCTCTTCCATCTCCTCCTCGACGTCATCATGTCCCCTTCCCCTTCTCATCCACTTTTTGTTGCTAGGGTTCCATGCCGGCGGCGTCTCCTCCTTCCACGTTGATCTCAATCACCTCGTGTTCTTCTAGATGCATCTCTCCTCCTCTACCTTCCACCCTCCTCCTGATCTTGTTCTTTGTTGAAACTCATGTTTTTGTTCTAGATCTGTGGGTGGTGTAGAAGGAGAAGTTGTTCCTCCCCAACCAAGAAGTCTGAATTGTGCCCTTCTCTGTCGTGCCGCAGTTCATTTTGGACGCCAAAGCGTGCCGCAGTTGCGGCGGCCGTTTTCTGCGCTGCATGTTCAGCAAGCCACGAACTCGGCGCGACATTTTCTGGATATCGTTCAAACGTGCCCTAAGTGTCTGGACGCTTAATCTGAGAGGGTGTTTTTTTTTGCTGCTTTAGTGTGTCGGCTGCACAACACCTATTCATGTTTCCAATACTTATTCAGTGGTTCTTGCATGTTACTGTCTTCTGCATGACAGGAACAGTGGGTAGTGATAGAGGAGGAAAAGTGAGATGTATTGGAAACTCTATTTAGTAAATATATCGTTGATTGAAACATTCATCCTTGTGAAATTAAAAAAATTACAGTTTATAATAAAGAGTACATACACTTTGCACTGTTCTCTGCGAAACGCCTAGAAACGCTAGGCAGCGCATGGGTGCTAGGTGGAGCTAGAGCGCTTGGTTCTCTCTACGTCTTGTTAAGTATTGGTGGTTTTTGCTTAAACATTTTGGCAACTTACTGATGATAATTTTGCTAGGTCCTTCATGTTGGGAAATTAGTTTCCGAATAAGATTGAGATGAGAGAGTGGAGGGTGGAGTTAATTAGACGCGGCTAGGATTTTCTCTTGGGGTTGGAAGGTGAGAGCCCCCTCCTCACATGCTCCCTTCATTTATATAGGAGTTGGCAGTTTACAAGCGGCCCCCTTGGGAGGGTGGAAACTACAAGCAAGCACACCACCCCTATTGGGCCTCTTCTAGTGGGAGACGGCCCATGCCACAATTGGCTCTCCCAACACTTCAGTTTGGGATAGAATATTCCTACTTGTTGATTAGTTACTGATGATAGGTTTTTGAGTGTTGTACACATACTGCCTAACAAATATGCTTCCAAAAAGTTTGCTAATCTGTCACACATTTAACATGTCCTTCAGTTTGCTAATTACTTCTCGTTTGTTTCAGGTGATGCAGGGAAAAAAGGAAGTAGGGAGATATGATGGTGCTGGAGTTGTCTCCAAATTTCTTTATTATTGTCAAATACTTGGCTGTCTTTTGCATGGATGTTTCATCTCAAAGAAATCATTCATATATGGAACACATAGAAGACTTCATATTATACCTCTGTAGCAGAGTTAGTAGTCAAGTTATTTATTACTATCAAATACTTGGATATGTATGTCTGGTTTGTGTTGTTTCTGCTTGGATTTTTTATATGAATGCTAGGTTTTTTATTTTTATCAACGGGATGATCGACCACTGAATTCTTCAGGTTGCAGTTTGGACAAATGAACTGCATTTGTCAGTCCTGCGTCTTCTTATGTTCATGCACATGATTGATTTTTTTTACCCAGATTTTTCTTTGAGAATTTCATAGTTTCAATATCCTTTTGTTGTTTTTCCCTTGGTCAAAGTGGAACTCATATTTTTTTTATTACAGTATATAATATTCTAGCATACTTTTTAATCCTATACGTGCTCAGATTAGGTGCTATATGTTCTTTTTTAGTTTTGGTATTTAAATTGAAGCGACGAAACATGTGTTGAGCAGAGTCCGACGTGGGAGATACACGTTCTTCCAAATGCAAAGTAGTGCTGAGCAGAGTCCGACGTGGGAGATACACGTTCTTCCAAATGCAAAGCAGAGTCAGACTCGGGAGTTATTCACCCAGACGTGGATTGGGTGCTGGGGCGGGTTTAACCCAATCCACGGGTACATTTGAAGCCACGTGTATACAATACACGGACAGCCAAACGAGGCCTAAGTATTCGCGGGGCAACCTCTGGATACTAGTGATCGTGATCGTGATCGTGCCCCTGCATCATTATTTATCACAAATAATAGTGCGTACGTACTATCAAATTCTGAGTTTCACTACAGTCGAACAAGCATGCATGTGCATGCGTGAACCCAACACCTGTCCAGCTGATCTATACTAGCAGGTGAGGTTGCTCCCGGGGTCGACGCCGAACTGCTGGCAGTACTGCTGGTAGTAGCCCACCCGCGCGTTCATCTGGTCAGGGTTGTTTCCGTTGCACTCGAGGGCTCCGTTGATGGCTCTGATGGTGGCGCCGAACCCCTGCGGCATCGCCCCGTGCACGTTGTTCATCCAGAACCAGAGCGCCGCCTTGAACGCGACCACGGGGTCCTGCGCCACGGCGTCCGGGTTCCCGAGCCCGTCGAAGCCGATGCTCTGCCCCGCCGGCCCGTAGTTGTAGTTCCACGAGATCTGCAGCGGGCCGCGCCCGTAGTACTTCTGCCCCGCGGCGCACGGCCACTGCGTCTTGCTCGAGTCGCAGTAGTCGTTGTTCTTGTTGATCTCGCTGATGTAGCAGAAATCTGTACGTCGGTCGGTATCAGCAGCAGCCCGTGCAAATTGATCGATGGTTAGCATTATATATGCGAGTCATATATACATCCCGTTGAAAAAGAATACACGTGATTCGTCAATCAACTTACGTCCGGTCTCGTGTGTGACGTGAGCGAAGAAGGCGGCGATCTCGCGCTTGCCCTGGGCGAAGCCAGAGTAGGCATTGACAGCGTTCAGGAACGCGTCGCGCGAGTAGAAGTTGTTTCCCTCGCACCCACTTCCGGCCTGGGACTGGATGCCGCTGAAGAACGCGTCGGTGACGACGTTACCCACGTTGGCGCCGCTGCCGCTGCCGCCACCGCTCCCTGTGCAGGGGCCGGACCGGCATCCGTGGCCACAGTAGTCGTTGGTCTGGCCGCAGTAGCCATACTGGCTGCAGCAGAAGTCTGGCTGGCAACCGCAGTTCTGCGCGGCGGCCGGACCGACGGCAGCGCAGAGGAGGCTAGAAGCCCGAGAGCCAGAACCGTCAGGATCGTCAGCAAGTTTGCCATTCTCATTACTGATTATCAGTGCTAAGTGAAAAGTGAGGTGATTTGAGCTGGCATGCTGGTGTCGCCTTATATAGAGGTCAGACGGAGGGTGCCCAACTTGCCGAGGCATGGCGTTCGACGTGGAATGTCGTCAGTCACTTGTGCAACTTGCACTGAACCACCGGTCCACCGCTGCCCTTAGCTGCAACGTGGAATTGTGGTTTGGAACTTTGGATACGGTCACCGCGCACTCTAGATACGGTCCATTTTTCGCGCGCACAAAGACGACTGGCGTCATCCTGCCCCAGCAGGCACTGGCACTGGCACTGGGCACTGGCCGCCGTATATTATATCAGTGGAGACTTGCGTTTCCACAACGTACTTAATAGAAACGGTCAGCCCAGGAAGAGCTCCATGATCGGTGCCGACGAGAACGGCGTAATTTTCCCCTTATTTTCTTGGACTCTTGGGTCATTTTCGTTGAACATGGAATGCGCACTTTGAGTCTTGTGCCAAGTAAAGAAGTAATGGGCTCCTTGCTTCGGTACTCATATGAAGGTATTGGACACAGATATTGCACGCGACATGTTGGCCCCTGTTTGAATCCTAGAGCTAGAGGTAGAGCTAGTTTGTGATAGTTTGCACTCAACTAGCCCATCCCAAAGTAGTGATTATTTGAGCTAGTTTGGTCTAGTTGTAGTGGAAGGTGGGACCCACCTCATATGCAACTACAAAAAATATTATAACTAACAAACCAAATATCCAAATAAAATTCTGATTACACCATTGAATTTGTTACAATAAATACTTTAAAATAAGATCACACATGGATATATTTAGATGATTTATAAAAATAGTTTATTATCAAATTAGCTCAAACTAGCCTTGGATCCAAACAACTCTTTGGCTAGAGCTAGTTTGAGCTAGTTTACAAACTAACTCTAACCTCTAGCTCTAGCCGAGCTAGAGTGATCCAAACAGGGCCGTTGTATTACTACAAAACAAATAATTTTTACTATCTTCTCAATGTAGGGTGTGCAAGAGCTCACAGATAGTTTTGCTTCACTACCGAGTCATAAGTCTACGATCTCGTAAGTGATTGGAATCCTAGGGCATGGGCTTTGCCCCAATGGTGCAGGGGCGCCTGTTTGTTTCACCTCGGGGCTTGGGGGCTGGCCATGGGCTCGACTGGAGGTATGCTCTGCTAGGCTATCTTTCTCCTCCACGCAGATACATTTAATCATTGGCCCACCTATTATCTAGCCAAACAAACAACATCTCAAAAGAGCCAGGCCAGCTGAGACAGGGAAACAAACAAGGCTCCCTGCACCTCAAGAACTAGGCTACCATTGCGTAGGCCAGGTTGGGCCACACGGGCCACCATGAACCAGGGAAACAAACATGCCATATTGACCCAATAACTATTATTGCCGGCTCCAACCACAAAACTAACGGTGACATATCTTTGTCAACTTAGGCGTTAGGCCACAACCGACTGTGATGTGCTGCCAATGTTGGATCATGGCTTAACTAGGGCAGCATCAACAAAAATACATCACTATTAGTTCTTGATCGACCCGACGGTGCCCTAGTTACATTATAGAACCTAGCCAACTTCTTCCTCCCTCCCACGTCGAGCTTCTTTTCCCATCTCTATCCATTGTTGTGGACATTTTTTTCACCAAAATGCTTATGAATAGGTTTAGTTGTTAGAGAATGGACATGATCTCTTTGTTTTCATGTGGATAACTAGCAACCCTTTAAATTTGTAGCTTGTTTTGTTAGCCATATTGTTTCTTTACCATGCTTGTTAATTATTTCTCCATTTTAGAGAGCATTTTTCAATAGAATTCTTCATGAATGCATCGGTGAATTCATTTTGTACCGGTAATTTATAGTTACTACAAATGAACCCATTTAGCTCTCAAACCCTGGGTATTTCCCTACAGAAACCGCTTGTATTTCCCTACATTCCCTCTCTACTTGGCTCTAGCTTCGTCGCTACTAGTATTACTTCGCCCTATATCTACACTAATATAATTATAGATAAAACTAAGTGATGATGTGATTTGGAGATACTTGTGTACATACTAAATAGGATTAAAATTGAGGTGATTATACAGCACTTGTGTTGTCGTCGAAGTCACTTGACCTTCTAAGTAGATAGAATCAAGTTACGCTTATTAACATAATATAATATGCAAATTAGACTGAAACCCTGGGTTTCATTATAGCCGTCTGTGAAGCCAAGGGCGCATGCATGAACCCAACACTTTCTAGCAGGCGAGGTTGTTCCCCGGGTCAACGCCAAACTGCTGGCAATACTGCTTGTAGTAGCCCACCCGCGTGTTCATCTGGGCGGGGTTGTTTCCGTTGCACTCGAGGGCGCCGTTGATGGCCCTGATGGTGGCACCGAACCCCTGCGGCATCACCCCGTGCACGTTGTGCATCCAGAACCAGAGCGCCGTCTTGAACGCGATCACGGCGTCCTGCGCCACCATGTCCGGGTTCCCCAGCCCGTCGAAGCCGATCTCCCTCCCGGCAGGGCCGTAGTTGTAGTTCCACGAGATCTGCAGCGGGCCGCGTCCGTAGTACTTCTTCCCCGGGGCGCACGGCCATTGCGCGTTGCTCGAGTTGCAGTAGCTGTTGCTCTTGTTGATCTCGCTGATGTAGCACAAATCTGTCGGTATCAACTAAGCCATCAGCAGCATGCATATATACATGAGAAAGATTGCACTCTGCAGTTGATTGGTGGATCGAGGTTGAAGGTTCCATGAACTTACGACCGGTCTCGTGGGTGACGTGCGCGAAGAAGGCGGCGATCTCGCGCTTGCCGTCGTTCTCCGAGCCGCCGTGGGCGAAGCCGCCGGAGTACGAGCTGGCGGCGCTCAGGAACGCCCCCCGCGAGTAGAAAGTACTGCCCTCGCACCCGCTGCCGGCCTGGGACTTGATGCCGTTGAAAAATGCGTCGGTGACGACGCCGCTTACGTTCCCGCCGCTGCTGCCGCCGCCGCTCCCCGTGCACGGGCCGGCCTGGCACGTGCCGCCGCAGTAGTCGATGGTCGTGCCACAGTAACCGAACTGGCTGCAGCAGAAGTCTGGTGGGCAACTGCAGTTCTGCGCGGTGGCCGGACGTCCTGCGGCGCAGAGGAGCGCTAGCACGCCGAGAGCCAGAACCGTCAGCATCGTTGGCGAGTTTGACATACTGATGAATGATGATCTGAGTTTCGGGACTGAGAGGTGATTGGAGTTGATGGCATGCCGGGGTTGCCTTATACGGAGGTAGTACAAGCTATCATGGACTCATGGCCCCATTTTCTCGACGCATTGCGCTTCCACGCGGAGTACTTGTGTCACCTCCGTCGACCAACACGTACGTATACCAGCTTTGCCGTTTCTGGTCGTTTTTCGCGTCTACGAAGACGATTGCTGTTATCCTGCATTATTCCTCCTGACGAAGCTGACACCGAATGGCCGCCGTATATCGTTGCTCAGTTCAAAGCATCACGCATGTGCAAACTTAGCGGTGAGACTTGCGTGTTCCACAATCTAACAAAAACGATCATGCCAATATGCCAGGAAGACTTCAAAGATCGCCAATATGCCAGGAAGACTTCAAAGATCGCTGCCGCCTGCAGGTGATAGCGGCCTAGTTTGGACTTTGGACTTTTTCTGTTCTTACTAGAACAGTGCGCGGCGTTGCCGCGCTTAGAATGCGCCCGCATATTGTTTTTAGGATTCGTAGTTACACCATATCTTAATTTAATGAAAATTTGTTTTCTTTCTTTAATTTTATTTATTATTATCACTTACAAATTACTTGTACTCATATCATGGGATGGAGGGAACCGGCTTTTCACCTTACCCAGAAGACGAGAGAAATTGGTATGGTGGTTTGCTAAGAAAAGACGAGTGACTGTAATAACCAACAGGAGCATGTTATATTTATAAATATACTTCTCTCTAGTTCTCTAGAGTTCACTCGATAGTTTTTAAAATGCTGAAGCGTCGATTGGAGTATTTTTTTTTTATTTACCTCAACTTATAGTAACTCTCTAGAGTTTTCTGTATGCATGGTGAGTAGTCCAAAAGACACTTGCTCTACTATTACCATCACTCATGCCGGCCGATAGATTGAAATCGAACGGTTCAAATTTGTCAGGTGATATTATGATGACGTGGCGAAATATTTTTTCGTTACCACGACGCGGTCTAAGTAAGTCATTAAAGATTCCGTTGGACTCTTGGGTCATTTACGTTGAGAAGGAAGCAGCTCATGGTTTTTTCTTAAAAAAAAAACAGATTCATGAACTTGTGCTAAATAAAGATGTATAATGGGCTCCGTGGGACGTGGGTGGTAGCCTGGTAGGGCCGTAGGGGCACTCCTTGGTCCTAACAAGGTGGGTAAAAGCTGGTCTGTAGGATTGAAGTCCAGTAAAGGGCCTGTCTGTAACGGGTCATTCCAGGCCCAGATCATCTGGATGGCCCAGGAATTTGGTGAGGGCGTCGAGACTTTTAAAGTTTAACCAATATATATTAAAATATATTAGTATTCATGATCAATAATAAGTGTTGTATATATTTATGATAAATTTATTTATAAATACAAATATCAATGTTATTTTTAGTTAAAGTTTTTTTTCCTTAAAACTTTTGACTCCTTGAGAAGCTTGACTTGTGTTTATTCAGGGACGAGTACTTTGTCACTCATCCATCTGCTTTGTTCAGCTGTTGCTGGCTCTCGCCTACAGTACTTGTCACTGCAGTAAACCCGTACACGCGGTTACTGGTGGCTGTGTGTTTCTTTGTGTTGGTACTACAGGGAGTACAGGCTTGTGCGCTTGGCTCTCCAGACGAGTCCTTAGGGCGTGATTGGTTGGGAGAAGAAGCCCCGACCTGGCTCTTCGCATGCAGACAATGCATGATTGGTTGGCTGAAGAAAGCACCGGGCCTAGGTGAGGACATACAGAATGGTCACACGAGCCTGGTTGTGGAGAAACGGATTTGGATTTCGATTCCGTTTCCTCTCGCGTGCATGCGTATGTCATGAATCCAGAGAGTGGTGATACGAGATAAGCTAGAACCAAACAATTTCTCGCATGAACCTAGCTACACTGGAGCAATCAACCAAACGCCAACGAGTTGCATGTGCTCGGCCTGGTGTATGCAAGCATGGCTGCCTGCTGCGAGCCAGGTTGAGCATATCTCTGAACCAATCACGCCCTTAATAGCCGTGAGAAACTGAGAATGCTTTGTGAGTAAAACTACTTGCAGATTTGTGCACAGAGGAATCCTATCACAACTCCCGGAAGGCAGACGAGATTGTAACAGCTAGCAGGTGCTGCCACTACTGCAAATCGATTCCACGAGCACCATCATGTGAGCCCCCAACCTGATGAAGCACCCTGACTGAAAAGAAAAATCCAGATAGAGATCAGTATCCTGTCAGAAAAGAAAACGCCCGATCTGGCGGGAATATAGAGCCGACACGAGCAATTAAGCACCGCACTTGGTCCCCGCCTCCCCGGTCACCGAGAGCGCAAAAACTAATCGCCGACGAAGACCGATCTCCACAGGCCACAGCCATCGCCGCGTCCGCCACGTACACGCTCCCTGCCCGAACGGCCGATCGGGGGAACAAGCTACAGAGGAATCCTTCGGTTCCAACGGCCAGGCAGCAGGCAAGCGCAGCAGAGGCGCCACGTGACCACACGCGGTCGAGATCCCTGGCCTTCTCTCGTGCGCGCGCCGACCCGCCGCGGAACGCGGCGCCCGATCATCGATCGGTCCGTTGCGCGAGCCGTGGACGCCGGACGCATATGCAGCCACAACCACAAGGCACTGGCCTCGCCTTGCCTCGCCTATAAGTGGAACGGCACGGCACCGGTCCGATTGAGCTCGTCCCCGGTGAGCACCCGCTCGAGAGTATATACTCCCAATCCAAGTTTCCCGAGGTGTAGGACATCAGAGCTGACTGTCCTACGTGGCTACCTAGTACGAGGTTTTTACGAGGGGGATAGAGGGGATAACCGGAGATGGTGATCGATAAGCGGAGCGCGCACCGCGCCGCGCTGGTCCTGCTGCTGCTGGTGGCCTGCGTCGCGGCGCGGGCTGTCTCGGCCGTCGGCGATGGTGAGAGCCCCTCAACTGAAGCTGATGCATTATTAGCTGTTCCTCGCTGCGTGACTGATCAGCACACGTCGACGTAGCGGCATTATATTGTTGTTGTTATTGTTGTTGCCAGTGGCAACTGCCGAGCTCTGGTAGCTGCGCTAGCACGAGGATATGTCCCTCTAGGCTCTAACACCGGCATTTGTTAGGATGTGGTTTGCTGTTCGATCATTGTTGCTGATATTGTCGCTAATCTTTTGGGTTGTTTAGTAGTTTAGTGAGAGTAGCAACATTACCCGCACAACATATATATGGTGACGATAATAACGTGCAAAATTAGAGTTACAAAGCAGAAATGTGCTGTGCATGAAACGTTTCTTCATTCTTAAGCAAGCAGCAAATTAACACACGATAGACAAGAAAAAGTTGCACCATATACATTAGCATTATTATTAGATAAAATTAGTAGAATCTTCGATCTTGCTTCGGTTCATGTTAGCTGAAGAGTCAGTTATCCAAAAAAAAAAAATACTAACCTTGTTGACTTGTCAGTTAATGTTCACGTGCGTAGGAATATGTACGTCAGAGAAGCATAACGTTATCTTTGATTAGCACTACTAGTATTTTACAAAAGCAGAATCTCATCATGTACGATCTGCAACGGTTCGCGACGGGATGGGATTTTGTTTGAGGTGATCACCACATGCGCGCAGGCATCTGGTGCATTGTTTGGCTTGATGAAACTTTTCCTGTTTTGTGACCATATGCCTGCTGATGCCGACTCATGCTTAGGACCATGCATGTTAACCTACATGAAGTCATCAACATTTATAATCAGCATATGAATCACAAACTGGTTCATCATAACCGTGTCGTGTTAGTTACATGCAGAAGATCACTATTCCACATTCTTGTATCTCTAATGAGACACTGACTCAGCAAGCCAATGCCACCGTGCTTTGCAGGTCCTCTGTTGAACGGCAACTTCGAGGACTCACCGAACCAGTCCCAGACGAGCGACTGCGGCTCGGTGGTGACATGGGAGCACGGGATCCCCTACTGGAAGACGTCCGGCCACATCGAGCTCATATGCTCCGGCCAGAAGCAGGGGGACATGGTCCTGACGGTGCCGGACGGCGCGCACGCCTTGCGGCTGGGCAACGGCGCCACCATCGAGCAGCGGATCAGCCTCACCAAGGGCCTGTACTACTCCCTCACGTTCAGCGCGTCGCGCACCTGCTCCCAGGACGAGGTGCTCAACCTGACGGCAGCCGCCGTGCCCGGCGGCTCCGCGACGGCTCAGACCGGCGAGCTCCCCATCCAGACGGTGTACACCAGCAGCGGCTGGGATTCCTACTCCTGGGCCTTCAAGGCCGACGCCGGCCTCGTGTCCGTCGTCATCACCCACAGCCACGGAGAGCAGGAAGACGCCGCGTGCGGCCCCATCGTCGACGCCTTCTACATCAAGACGCTCAGCCAGCCTGAGGCCACTCCGGATAACATGCTGAGGAACGGGGACTTCGAGGAGGGTCCGTACATCCCGCCGGAGTCGCCGTGGGGAGTGCTGATGCCGCCGATGGACGAGGACGACGTGTCCCCGCTGCCCGGGTGGAAGATCATGTCGTACAAGAAGTCCGTCAAGTACGTGGACTCGGCGCACTTCGCGGTGCCGCGCGGCGCGCGCGCCGTGGAGCTGGTGTCCGGCTTGGAGACGGCGCTGCTGCAGGAGGTGTACACCACCGTGGAAGGGAGCTGGTACAGGCTGGAGTTCTCGGCCGGAGACGCCGCCAACGGGTGCGCGTCGCCGTCGTCGTCTGATGGTGGTTCCTCTTCCTCGCCCGGGATGAAGGTGAAGGCATACGCGGGGCAGAATGAAACCACCGTGGACATCGATTTCCGCGGCGCCGGCGGTTCCAAGCGCGGAAGGATCGATTTCCAGGCCACCGCGAGCCCCACCAGGGTGGTGTTCGTTAGCATGGGCTACCACACCAAGTCCGACAACAGCGGCACGCTCTGCGGGCCCGTCGTAGACGACGTCTCGCTCGTCCCAATACCGCAGCCGAATGCTCGCCGCCTGCTTATCTAGTTAATGTTCTTGCTGTGCAAATTAGCTCATAGTAACTTTATGTCACGTAGCTTTGAATCTAAAACTTAAAAATTAAACATGAGGTTTTATGTTCTAGGGCTTCGACTTTTGATGTGAGACGACCTACGTGCAGATCTTGTCACATTAATTTTTTTTTGTACCTTGCAAAATCTTCATTCATTGAGGATGGTTACATCGTTTATCACATAAGTGAGAATAAAACTAGGAGGCTCATCGTCCTAAATACATTTTTGATACAGTTTTGTTTCAGTATCATAGCTCTCTTTTTGCTAAACCCATTTGCCGCCTGATTTGCATCCCTACTACAATGTGTAATTGATAGTTCCTGAGCCCGCTCCATATTATAGAACATTCATCATATAGAGTAGCTAATGAGGTTCCTGAAAAGCCCCCATCCTTCATGGTCTCAACCACCTCCATACAATTCGACTAAATGTTAAGGGCTTGTTTGGAACGCGAGATTTTTTCCTGTTCTTGTACTTTCGATTCCTGTGAAATTTCTTCACAATTCTTGTGAAATTCCTACATTCTAAACGGGACCTAACTGATCACATCCTATCGCCAACATCGATCCTACTTTTAGAGCATAAGCCTCAGCCATTGGTGCATCCACAACATGATGTATGAGGTTGTGGCCAGCCGCTAGAACACCTCCTGAGTTAGTTTCTGATGATGGCGCCCACGCTACCACATCCTACATTCTTATTAAATCTTGCATGAATGTTTACCATGACTTTGCCCTCAGGTAAGGTAGTTTCCATCCTTCTCTGACCTCCCCCGCCCCTCTATGATGTCATTTTGTAATTCATCACGTTGAATCATATCCAATAAGTTTACATGAGATTCTAGTTCTAGGTCTAGTTGTGATGTGGGGGCTCATATGTTGATCATGAAGTGTCAATTGGTTTGAAGTAGCTTTTCAATGTATTGCAACAAATTTTAGTTAAATTTATTAAAACTTTAAGGTGTGAACACAAAACTTTAGTTTCAGGATATAGCTGTGACGTTGATCTATATATTCTCTTTTATTTAAATGCAAATGTATCTTTTGATACACATTCATGATTTTTACTAGTTGATAGGATGGATTGAGTTGAGTTAAAAATAATAAAGTTTCGGGTGGATAAAAGAGTTAATTTACTGTGGGTTGAATGGAGGGCAAAGTTTTAACCCATTTTAGCAGGGCTAATCCTTCCGTTACAGAGTGACTGTGATTAGTTTCGTCGCTACCACATGGACCGAAGCGAACTCGAGGCTGGGAGCGCAAATAATAACTGGTGGCGCGTCGAGCACTCCGCACTTCGCCAGCAGGCGGGCGCCTTGGGACTGCCCCGAGCTCTAATCGAAATGACCATAAATAAATAACTCCGTGATTCTGGACGGCCATGTGAGCACCCGGCGTATCAAGCACGCCGTCCCCAGTCGCCACCCGGCTGAGGAGGTCGAACGGCCATGCCTTTCCGACACGGCGACACCGCGCTTCAGGTGTCAGGTCCGCCGACGATGCTCTGCTAAGTGCTAACCACCTCGTTCGTGGAAGCCCCCCGGATCCGGCGCACGTTTCGCTCTGTCGGCCTGATGAAGACGCGCCTTGGCCATCTAGGCTTCCATGATTGGCGGCTCCAACGGCGAGACAGAGTTCTCGACGCCGCACACGTCCCCGGCCCTATAAGTGCAAACTGCTGGAAAATAGCCGTTGACACGAACTGAATGCTCATAGGTTCGTGACGTATCTCAGTTGCATTCGAGCGTTTAGGTGGTTTAATTTCGTGCGCCGGAGAAGGTAGACGATGGGAAGGGGAAGCAAGACAGTGCCGAACGCCCGTCGAGCTGCGCTGTTCTTGATCCTCTGTTTGGCGGCTCGAGCGGCTTCGGCAATCCAGGATGGTGAGAACTCTCTTCATGCTGTAAACTACTAGGATGCAGCTTTTGTTTGTTTGCTTTTCTTTTTCTAGCTAAACTTTTGTTTTTTAACTGAAATTGGAGGGCTTATCTCCTGCAGTTCGATCCACCATTTCTAAGTTCTAACGACGTTAGTTCAGGGTAGGCGCGTGGCCTACTTACTGGCGCCTCATTGCCAAGCTGTTTGCTAATGCTAAGCAGGCATGAGCTCTGAAATGTCAGTTCTAAGTTCTAACTACGCGCGCGGTTCAAATATGGTTCATGCTCAGGCCTGCTGCCGAACGGCAACTTCGAGGCGGCGCCGCTCAAGTCGCAGCTCAAAGGGACGAGGGTGATGGGGCGCAACGCGATACCGCGCTGGGAGATCTCGGGGTACGTGGAGTACATCGGATCGGGGCAGAAGCAGGGTGACATGCTCCTGCCGGTGCCGGAGGGCGCCTACGCCGTGCGGCTGGGGAACGAGGCATCCATCCAGCAGCGTCTCGCCGTGACGCCGGGCGCGCACTACTCCATCACCTTCAGCGCGGCGCGCACCTGCGCTCAGGCCGAGCAGCTCAACGTGACGGTCGCCCCCGACTCGGACATCCTCCCCATCCAGACGGTCTACACCAGCAGCGGCTGGGACTCCTACTCCTGGGCCTTCAAGGCCACGGGCAGCGTCGTGTCGCTCGTCGTCCACAACCCCGGCGTCGCTGAGGACGCAGCCTGCGGGCCCCTCATCGACTTGTTCGCCATTAAGACCCTGCCGACTCCTCACAGCAGCAAGAGTAAGAACTCTAGCTAACACCTTCCAAGTTCCAAATCGAGGACCGCCATGCATGATCATGACCACAAGCGCTCAAACGCGAAACGCCGACAAAAATGGCTGAATTCTTGCAGATAATATGCTGAAGAACGGGGACTTCGAGGAGGGCCCGTACATCTTCCCCAACACCAAGTGTGGGGTGCTGGTGCCGCCGATGGACGAGGACGACTACTCGCCGCTGTCGCCGTGGATGATCCTGTCGTCCACCAAGTCGGTCAAGTACGTGGACGCGCCGCACCACGTCGTGCCGCACGGTGCGCGCGCCGTGGAGCTGGTGTCCGGCATGGAGACAGCGCTGGTGCAGAACGTGACCACCGTTCTCCGGACTTCCCTACAGGCTTCAGTTCTCGGTCGGGGACGCCGGCAACGGCTGCGTGGGCTCCATGACTGTCCAGGTGTCCGCCGGGCCGCGAGCGTGAAGGTGCCGTACCAGTCTCAGGGCAAGGGCGGCTACAAGCGCGGCGTGCTGGACTTCACGGCGAGCGCGGACCAGACGACGCGGGTGGTGTTCGTCAGCATGGGATACACCATGAAGCCCGACGGCACGCTCTGCGGACCCGTCATCGACGACGTCTCGCTAGTCTCCACGCGAAACCATCCTGCTCGCCGCTTGCTTCGGTGATGGTACTACTTGACAGGCCGGATTCATTATATTCATGGGTCATTGTGAATGGCTGTGAGTGTGCTCGAACTCGAATGCTCGGGCTTCATTAACCAAATCTGGGTAGATTCCGCGGTCATCATATGTACTCTACTTGCATATCTGGTTTATTTTTCTTAGCCAAATGTACTTGCTTCGTTCTCGTTGTATAAACTATGCTTTGACCCGAAATTCTATTTCGGTGAGCGTTCGCCCAATTTCAATCTAGTGAACCATTTGACTTCTGTGACTTTCTCGGCTTTGATTGTGTGGTGGGTTCCATTTTCTATCTTGTTCACTTCTCCTTTCTCTTTTATTAGAGCATCTACGAGAGTATCAAAAAATTCTTCCCAAAACCATTAAAATTTTCAAATCACTAAAAAAGATTTCTCCAAGATTTTTTTAAAATCACTCTTAAAAGACATAAGGTAATTTTACATCATAAATCCCTAATTATTTCTAAATAACCCCAACCATTTTTATCACTCTATTCGCTTGAACTTATCAGCCATGAAATAATATTTTTTTCTCTCACAATAAACAACATCAGTCGACTTATCAAACAACTAGCCGAAGAGGATCTACCTTCTTTTTTCTTGTACATTATATCAAGAATCCTGGTCTATTTTTTATTCTTTCTCCCATCCTTTTGTCTTAGATTGGCATCATGGATACACGTGTGTAACTATCTACGCAACCAGTTTGATTCGTCCAAGTGCCAAAAGATCGAGAAGTGAGATTGATAGTGATTGTAGATGTATTTTTTTTTTCAAACCTACAATAGATTGGGATCAATTGTTTTGAAAACTCTTCAAGATGCTCTTAGTGCCTCCTACATAATTTTTCTTACGCATTTCTCACACTTTCCATTTTTTCTCTCTCTCGACATGTTCAATTTTCTCAGTTGTTTTCCTTATTTATTTATTTTCTCTATTGCATTTTATTTTCTCACTTCATTTTGTCACCTTCTTTTCTTGCTTTTTACTTTTTCCCTTTAGTATTATATGTTGAAAAAATTGGTCGCAACAAATTACATTATAATTGTGTTGGATAAATTGTATGTACAATTTACAACAATCACTTATGTGTATAACTTATTTTAATTTATTTATATAAGTTGTGTTTATAAAAGTTATGTCGAGAGATTGTTACGAATAATTAAGTTTACCCACCGATAGTTATGAGCATAAGTTGTAAACTTAGTATGATACGTTGTTTATAAAATATTATTAAAAATATATTGACTAAGTTATGGTAGTAAGTTATATCTCGTAAAATATTATATGTAAAAGTTACATGTACAAGTTTGTAACTTTATAAAAATAGAACGGAAACAATTTTTCCTACAAAAGAAAAGTTGTAGGGCTGGTTCATCGTTTGTTGATTTAGAAACCAATGGACGTTCGCAAAACATTATACATAAAAAAAGTTATGCCTATAACTTTGCAACTTTTTATGTACAATGTGCTTTTACTTTTAGTTCAAATTTAAGATGTTTTGACTTTTTAAGATTATTGGAATGTTTTATAATTTAGAATAGAGGGAGTATAGTAAGTTATGCGTGTAACTTTGTCACGTAGTAAGTTATACGTTTATTATTTGCTTGTTACATGTGAAATGCATATAAAACACTATTGTGATTGATCTCTTGCACCTGTGGTCAAGTGGCGATAGAACGACAAAACAGACGAAATGTATATTTCCTCAGGAAAATCTTAGTTTTAAAAAATGGCTCTGCATTGACCACTCAGGACTGTTGGGATTTGACCATTTGGTAACCCCAAAAGCTTTACTCTACAAAACTAAACTACTATTACTAGGTGGGCAGGTCCATGTGAGCAGACGCAGAAGCCGGCTTTGGCCGCGCCATCCATCCCCAGTCACCACCCGTCCAGTGAGAGCACCACCGAACCGCACCTCAGGTCGGAGGATACCCTGCTATCGGGCTTCGTTCAGACGCACAGGGCAATTTAGCCAATCACTATTCCAGTCTGGAGAGACACTTCACGAGCCCGTCTACTCTATAACTATGGCATGTGTCACCACACTGTACGAGTGTACGACTGGGGTATGTAGCTAGATTTCGTATTGGTTCTTCCATCCAATCCAATGAGAAAGGAGTGTCGACAGCACTAGCTTGTTCTGCCGGAGAAGAGAGCTCCTGATGAGAGGGCAGAGGGATATGGTGCAGAACGCTCCCCACGGTGCGCTGTTCTTGCTCATCGCGTTGGTTGCCCGAGCAGCTTCGGCCATCCCGGACGGCGAGACCTTGGAAAATATGCTAGTATATATTTCTTCCGATAACTCCTTTTCAGTTTCTGATAAACAAATTATATGGTATTATGGTGTCTCATCAGTGGTGTGATCAAATATTTCTGCCGACGCCAGTGTTGCTTATGGCAGGCACGTGACGCCCCCGGGCGTCTCGTGCTGTGCACACGCGAATGAGTTTCTGAACAATGCAAGTATGTTGTTCCTTTGCTGCTCTCCACAGGCCTGCTGCCGAATGGCAACTTCGAGGAGGCGCCGGCGAAATCGCAGCTGAACGGCACGCGTGTGACGGGGCGCTACGCGATCCCGCGCTGGGAGATCTCCGGGTTCGTGGAGTACATCGGGCCGGGGCAGAAGCAGGGGGACATGATCCTCCCGGTGCCAGAGGGCGCCCACGCCGTGCGTCCGGGAAACGAGGCCTCCATCCGGCAGCGACTCGCCGTGACGCGGGGCACGCGCTACTCCGTCACCTTCAGCGCCGCGCGCACCTGCGCCCAGGCCGAGGAGCTCAACGTGACGGTCGCCCCCGACTCCGACGTGCTCCCCGTCCAGACCGTCTACACGAGCAGTGGCTGGGACTCCTACTCCTGGGCCTTCAAGGCTACGCGCAGCGCCGTGACGCTCATCGTCCACAACCCCGGCGTCACTGATGACCCGGCCTGTGGCCCTCTCCTCGACGCGTTTGCCATCAAGACTCTCCAGCCTCCTGTGCTCACCAAAAGTAAAAGATTCTGGCATGCTAGCTCTTCAGTTGTTCATTGTTCAAAGAAACGAAATGGTGCTGAAAATTGCATTGCCCGAAAATATATATGGCCGTTGCAGATAACATGCTGAAGAACGGGGACTTCGAGGAGGGTCCGTACATCTTCCCGGACGTGCAGTGGGGGGTGCTGGTGCCACCATTGGACGAGGACGACTACTCGCCGCTGTCTCCATGGATGGTCCTGTCGACGACCAAGTCCGTCAAGTACCTGGACGCGGCGCACTACGCCGTGCCGCACGGTGCGCGCGCCGTGGAGCTGCTGTCCGGCGTGGAGACCGCGCTGGCGCAGGACGTGGCCACCGTGGTCGGGCGCCCGTACCGGCTCGAGTTTTCCACCGGGGACGCCGGGGACGGGTGCGCGGGCTCGCTGTCCGTGCGGGCCTACGCGGGGAGCGGTAGCGTGACGGTGCCGCACGAGTCGCATGGGGGCAAGGGCGCACAAGCGCGGCGTGCTCGACTTCACGGCGGTCGCGAACCGGACGCGGGTGGCGTTCGTCAGTATGGCCTACACCATGAAGAAGGACGGGACGCTCTGTGGGCCCGTCCTCGACGATGTCTCGCTCGTCGGCTTGCTCGACCATGCTGCTCGCCGGTTGCTTCGTCTTTGATAGTACTACTGGCTGCAATCCTGTAAAGGTTTGGTGAGTTTAATTTAGCACCGTGAGTCCGTGATGATCTGATTAACAACGCAGTCCAATCCTGCCGGCAAAAAAAAACACATACACGTACACCAGCTCTATTCCATTTCCATGCAGTATGGTCCTACTCTCCCTTCTCGAATGCTTGGTTCGAACCAAACAAAATACGTAATCTCATGCAACTGGTAGGTCGAGGAAACCTGATTACATTCCTATTTACATTATTAGCTTACGATTTCTTCAACAGCCAAACAGCACCTGAAGTGTTTTCGTGTTCTATCGGACTTGGGCAGTTCGGCTCGACTAAGGTTAGGAAGGATATTCTTCTCTGTTTTCCTTTCCCCGCATGGGAGATGTATTTATTTATTTATTTATTTTTCGAAACTATAAGCATCTCAATAGACGATGGCGCATACAACCGGAATGGAAGCCGAATCTTCTTCCACTGACGATGGCGCCTCGTCTCGTCGGGCAAGAACTCCACGTGACCTTCTTGCAGCTGAAATCCGAAGCTGCCAACAAAGGCCAGGCAGGTCATCCTATCTGTCTCTCCCTCCCTCGCCACATCGACCACTAACCCTGTGCGGCTGTGCGCTCCGCTCCTCGTGCTCCGCGACTCAGAGAGTTCCATCCAAACAGACGCGCGCGCTATAAGTGGAGCTGTGGAGGAGCAGCGCCATGGCCTGGTCTCTTCACACTCTTCCGTCGACGAGAAGGCTAGGCAGGGAGCCCGGCATGGCGGGGAGCGGGAGCTCACGTCGCGGCGTGCTGCTGTTCTTGCTCGTCGGCGTGGCTGCGGCTGGACTGGCTACGGCCATCCCTGACGGTGAGATCCCGCAAACTGCCACTCCAATGCTGATTACGTGTTCTTAGATCTTTGCATAATAACATGATGCACATTGCTGAGAATTAATGAGCTTGCATTAGGCCATTCTCGATAGGAATTTCATATCCAAGTTTTCAACACATCAATATTTTAAAAACAGTGCACTGTCTTTCTCTTCATCACTGTTTTCATGTCCTAGTTTTCATCCCCATAAAAACTATCCATGCTCCCATAAAACTTTCACTGTCTTTCTCTTCATCACTGTTTTTCTCTTCATCAATACGTTGCCATATCATCAGTATATTTAATATCTATAAAACTTAAATGAAACCCTATTGAGACTGACCTTACATTTTCTTAGCCCTTCTTCACACACATTGGCATAATTTTGTTGTCGTTATCTCCCTATTTGCACTTACTGCTCCCTCCATCTCACAAAGTATATAACTCTAGGTGTTTTCCTTAGACCCTATTTTGATGACCTACAACTCAAGTTTGGGTGGACTAAAATTTACTTGAACTAGAGTTTAGAAAAGACCACTTTTAGTCGAGTACAGTACAAAAGAAAACTTTAGTCAAGTGATGTTTGCATATGCAGACTAAAAATGGACTAAATGGCAAAAGACCCCTTAATTAGGCATAGACACATGGACACAGGGCACCTTATAGTTCGATCACACATTAACCTATATTTCCCAACTAATGAACTAATATCTACTTTGGTGTGGAACTAAAAACTAATTCAACCTTAGTTCACATGTTTGGATACCTTGGTCTAAAATTAAGGTGGCTAAAGTTTGATGGGTGGTACCCGAATAGGCTCTTAGTGAAACTAGTTGGAGTGCAACCAAATTTATAGACAGAAACCCCATTAACACTTACGATTCTAAGCAGTTATATTACGAAAATAGGGATTGCTATTTTACAGGTGCCTGCTTTTTTCCAATGGATCCGGCGACGTTGTTGGCTATCTAACATGCTTCTGTTTGTTGCTTTCGTCGGCTGGACAACAAAATACATGAGACAATGTATTTGCCCGTCGTCTGAGATCGGCGACTGAATTCTAGCATATGTGATGAAAATATGTTCTATGACAACTCTAATTACAATATATGTAGGTATTTTTATGGATTAAGGGGGTGTTTGGTTACATCCCCCTAAACTTTAGTAGCTAAACTTAGGTGATTTTAGGTCCTAAACTACCAAACACCTCCTCCCCTAAAGTGCCCCCTAAACTTTAGTTGATGCACTAAACTTTAGAGACCACTAAACTTTAGGGGTAAACCAAACACCCCCTAAGTCAAATTTAATATATAGTTTAGTTTTGTACTATGCTAACTAGAGTGTTGTGTCTTTTTTTTTTTGGATGGAGATAGTACTACAAACGTTGCTGTTCCTTTTTAGAAGAATTTTGCTGTCTGCCAATGTTCAGACGCTGTCTAAATTGGGATAAATGCTGCCACAACTGGAGTATCACGGTACCCCTTAAAAAAAGTACTCCTACATGATTCATTAGAGTTCCGTTGGAAGTGAGCGTTGACCAATGAGAATGGAATAATAGAAGATACTGTATCGATCGCGCGATTGAGATAGATTCTGATGAGGTGTAGGATTAACAAAGTGGTGCGCGCACATGTAGCTCCAGATTCCAATATATGCACATGTTTAATCACTCTAATTCACTCCAGATTATATTAGAGTGTATTTGAACTAATTTTAACTCCAATATATATGGTTTGAGAGGATACATGCCTATCGAAACAAAGTCTTATATTAGATTAAAATAACAAAAGTTAGTACTGGTTGATCCAAACATGCAAACTAGATGAGCCCCAGGAACTAACATTTAGTCCATCAGTTGAGTAAACCTGAGACTAAAGGTGTCTGTGGAACTTCTATTAGTAGAAAGATTTAAAACCGTAAAACGAAACTTTAGTTGGCTAATCTAATTTTTAGTTTGAATTAACAATTAGTCATCGGCAATCAAACAGGCCATAATCTCGAAATCATTATTTTTACCATGGATCCAAGCTGGCCTCGTCAGTCTAGGAATCAGTAATTTAACTATCTAGGAAGCAGTTGGATTTGGGCAGAGCAAAGATACGTAAACAAAATGAAGTTTGTTCCATGATAATTATTCAGTGTTCAGTAATAATATAATATTACTATGCTATGTGCACCTGTACTTGAGCACGTTTGTCCTGAAGGATGTGCATGTACTCATGAGTTACGACGACGGCTAACTTGTTCATCCCGCGTGGTGGACAGGGCTACTACCAAACGGTAACTTCGAGCAAGGTCCGGACAAGTCCCAGATGAACGGAACCAGCGTGATTGGTCAAAACTCCATACCCAACTGGGAGACCTCAGGTTTCGTGGAGTACATCGAGCCCGGGCAGCAGCAGAACGACATGGTCCTGGTGGTGCCCGAGGGCGCGCGGGCCGTGCGGCTGGGCAACGACGCCACCATCCGGCAGCGGCTTACAGGCATGACCCGGCGCACGTACTACTCCATCACCTTCAGCGCGGCGCGCACCTGCGCGCAGGCCGAGCAGCTCAACGTGTCCGTCGCCCCGGAGTCCGGCGTCCTCCCCATCCAGACCGTGTACACCAGCAGCGGCTGGGACTCCTACTCCTACGCCTTCAGAGCCAGGCACACCACCGCGTGGCTCACCATCCACAACCCCGGCCACGAGGACGACCCGGCGTGCGGCCCCCTCATCGACTCCGTTGCCATCAAGGCCCTCAGCCCTCCGCATCTTACCAAAGGTTCGTGACATTCCGAAGTAAGGTTCCAAATAAATTGTTTTGTTTCGGAGGAAAGGCAAACGTACGGTGTAACCCGGCCAGCGCGGGCGCGGCATATGAACAGGTAACATGTTGAGGAACGGAGACTTCGAGGAGGGCCCGTTCATCTTCCCGAACACGGCGTGGGGCGTGCTGGTGCCGCCGATGGACGAGGACGCCGTGTCTCCGCTGCCGGGGTGGATGGTGATGTCGGGCACGAAGGTGGTCAAGTACGTGGACGCGCGCGCACCACGCGGTGCCGCGCGGCGCGCGCGCCGTGGAGCTGGTGGCCGGCAGGGAGGCCGCGCTGGTGCAGGAGGCGCGCACCGTGGCCGGCTGGAGCTACCGCCTGTCGTTCTCGGTCGGGGACGCGGGCAACGGGTGCGTGGGGCGCATGTCCGTGGAAGCGTACGCGGCGCGGGCGACGGCGAGGGCGACGTACGAATCCCGGGGAAGCGGCGGGAGCACGCGCGCCGCGGTCGTCGAGTTCACGGCGACCGCGAACCTCACGCGCGTGGTGTTCCAAAGCTACAACCACCACATGAAGCCCGACGGGACGCTCTGCGGGCCGGTCGTGGACGACGTCTCCCTCGTCGGCCTGCGCAAGCACGCCGCGCGCCGGTTATTCTTGTGATCCCGTACATGTGTATGGCCATTGGCCACTAACTGTACCTCTAGCTGCAATGCAATGTGCAATGGCAAGCGGCCGTAGAATTATTTTAATATATACGGAGTACTATTCGAGAACCAGATGTACTTGCACAATATTATGATAGCATGATGATGTTATGCATGCCTTTGACTAACGATTGTGCTGGCTAGACAGAGGAACTCATCTGCGATTCAGATGCACTATACTCCTTGTAATCATATAGTGTCGGTGTTGTCCAATGCTTTGACTTTGTTGTTCTTTTCTATGGACAAAGGTTTGCCTTTGAAAATACTTTGGCTGGCGGGGAGCATCTGGCTCTGACGGCGGCAGACCAAAGTTGTGAATTTTATTCGGAGGTCACTCCAGCTTGTATTTGGAATGGTACGCAGGACAGGAGCGGCAGTGCCAGTGGCCGTTGCGTTTGATGGCACAGCGGCCAAGGAATCTTGTAAGAGTGCCACATGGCCGCCCACAGGGACTGTCCCTAGGAAGCACCGAAGCAGGTCCCAACTCACTCCCAACCCGACTTGGCCAGTTGAGTTGCGGATCTCGAGAGCGTGAGATGCCATCTGCTAGCTGCTCACCTGCTCACGATCCAGCGCCCAATAAACGCCCAATACACGTCCGTCGGCCATTGCTAATCGCTACTAGGCCTCCCCGGATTATGCAAGGCCAACAGACCTGCAAAACCCTCCAAATAAACGCCCACCTCGTATCGTATATAAGCTGCGGCGCACCGGCCGGACGTGAGCGCCGAGTGCATATCAGAGCGGAGCTAGCTCCCGGTTGAGCCAACCATGAAGGCGAAGAGCACACGATCTGTGGCGTTCGTCATCCTCATCGGCGTCGCCGCTCGAGCGGTTTTTGCAGCCACCGACGGTGAGAACTCTCGATCAAGTCGCAACCGAGTACACCGTTGTTGTTTTTTTTTTTGCCACATCAACCCTCTGGTACTACTGTTTAATAGTAATACTTTGTGGTTTCCTAATACACCCTTCGGTTCTTCACCATCCCGTATTCTACGTGTTCTACATACAACATTTTGCTCTCTTTTGAACTCCGGTAGCATATTTTTCTCCTTGGATCTTTTTAATACTACGCGCGTAAGGCAGTTCAGCAAGTTTTGGTGGACTAAACTTTAGTTGAGCTAGAGTTTAGAAAGACCACTTTTAGTCAAAGTGAGGAAAAAATTCTATACAGCAATGTTGTAGATGTTGATCCGTGCAGCACCTCGTCACTGCCGTTGATGTGACTTGATGGACGACTGGTAATTCGCAGCATTACATGCCACGATTCCGTTCGAAATTTATGGATCGCAACCTCTGCCATGCATGCGTGTTGTTGGGACATAGATCGCGAATGCCTAAAGCCCGAAACTAAGTGTCCCGAAAACGACCCACAACGAGCCCCGGCCAGACCACGGCTGGAGCGAAGGCAGATTGGACGAAGACCCCCAGAGGCCACTCTTCGAGCGGTAAAGGTAACCCGTTTTGTGCTTTATATTCACTCTGCTCGGAGGTAGATCGGACCCGGAGACAGTCATCGTATCGGGGGCGAACGCTCGCGAAGGCCCCCCAGGCAAAGGATTCGTAGACGGTGTTTTGGGTATGTTTTTGTGCAGGAGTAGATAAGGGCGAAGGCTTCGCCTCTCGGGGAATGGCGCGTCGCGGGCGAAGACCACCAGCGCCAGCAGAGAAGGTTTCCAGCATAGTCTTCGTGGGAGAGCGCGAAGGTTGACCGTTGATCGGCTGCTTAGAGGCCATCAGCACGGACAAGGAGCCTGAGGACCTTTGCATTTGCGGAAGACGGACTCTTGACGCACGCGGCCAGGATGGCTTCTTGGGCCCCCATCAGCTCAATTTCGGCCCAGTGGACCGAGTGGGGAAATAGTATCCCAGAGGGCCCTTGGAGGATCTAGAGAAGGCCCCAGAATGTCCGCAGGATATTTCGGAGTAGGTAAAGGGCACAAATGTAATAGCATACATCATGTGAACAGTGTACTATAAAAGGGGTCACCACCCACCGTAATGGAGGGAGACAACTTCCTCAATAGCACTTAGCAGTGTACTGATTAATTATTGAAAGGATCAAGATGCCCAAGAGGGGGAGTGAATTGGGCTTGTTTTAAATTTCTAAAGCAAATATAAAAACCTATCAAATGCCAATCACCCCCCTAGTGCCTACCGTCCGTGTGTCCTAGCTAGAAAGCGGTAGCAGTTCATAGGAATTAAAAACAACCTAAGCAATTCTAGTAGGAAATGTAAAAACAAGACGGAAAGTAATGCGAAAATGTAAAGAGCTAGGGAAAAGAAAATCTCATTGACGCAGCGATTTTTTCCTGAGGTATCGAGGTGTCGACACACCCCCGTAGTCCTCGTTGGAGCACCTCGCAAGGTATCGCTCCCCCTCTACCCGTGCAAGGGTAGAGTGCTCTCTACGGGCTGATTCTTCGCCACTCCGGCTCGGTGAATCGCCCACAACCGATCACAAGAGCTTGGAGAAGAGCCGTCAACAATCTCCCAGCGGTCACTTCCTCCGAACACCACCAAACCGTCTAGGTGCTGTCGAACACCAAGAGTAACAAGCACAAGACCTTCACTTGACCCACTCAAGGCTAGGAAGGTGGATGGATGCACACAAGTCACTCCTAATCACTCTAGGAGGGAAGAACAAGATGAACTCTCTCTAATCTCTCCCTCACTAGCCTCTTGGCTCTCCAAAAGATTTCTCAAGGTGTCACTAGCTGAAACAATGGCCAAGCCTACCTCTAAGGACCAAGGGGGCAACTATAAATAGTCCCCGCCTCCAAAACTAGCCGTTTTTACTTTTTCTTCTCTCTGCGAAGCCACCGGACTAGTCCGGAGCTCATACCACCGGACCATGCACACTGGTCCGGAGCTCACTCTGATTTCAAACTCAGGCACCGTCGGACAACTCTGCTTGGTCCGACGCTTTGGTCCGACGCACTGGTCCGGAGCCTCGGTGCTCTCTGAGTGAAAAACTTTCTCTCTTTTACGAACCACCGTGGTCCGGTGCTCTGGTCCGACGCTCTGGTCCGGAGCCAGGGAGCTCTCTGCATAAACTCAACCTCCTGTCTTGAGGCGTCGGACTAGCCGTGGACTAACCGTCGGACCAGTCCGGAGCCTTCTCTCTCTCTGAACCAAGCCACCGGACCACTCTCCTATGGTCCGGTGCTTTCCAGACAGGTGGTCCGGAGCTCCTCGAGCTGAGAATCTGCCTAAGTCAGGGACCGTCGAACCACTCTCCTATGGTCCGACGCCCACTAAGCAGAGTGGTCCGAAGCCTCTTTCTCCCTCTACATCAACTGTTTTCGCTGAGGTTTCTCAAGGGATTTTGCTCCTACCATTTCTAGGGTTTACCAAGGGCTGAAAGCAAGGTCTCTAGGACTAGTTGTGACAAGTGTGCATATACCCACTTTCCTAAACTCTCCTAGGTCAAGCTACTAATCTCATACCCCCCTTTATAGTACGGTCAAAGGAAAAACAAAACCCTAGCTAAACTTAGTGCCCTTCTCAACCTTATGGCACTAAGAACTAGCCTAGTCTTCGACGTGTATCTTCATCCTTTGCAACCGAAACGATTTCCATCTTGGGGGCATGAATATCCATTAAGCCCATTCAAATTGCATCACTAATGACCTAACATCAAAGACTTTGCCTCTGCAAAACACACGTTAGTCATAGTGATCTAGTATTGTCGTTAATCGCCTAAACACAAGGGTCCATGATTCTACAATCTCCCCCTTTTAGGTGATTGACGACAATACAAGCTCGAGTAGAGGATAATGAGTGAATTTTGATAAGAGAACACATGACTTGACATAAGATAGGCATGGGTTAGTGATAAGAAAGATAAGTACATGTCTAACCATTCAAGCCATGACAAGCACAATAGATATGAATTGAGCATAGTACTTGATTTCAAAAAGGATATGCTATAGCCAAAAGATCAGAGATTAGCGCGGAAGCAATATAGCATAACCAAGTGACATGATATATAAAGATGAAAGTCCACACATGTCACACAACCATCAAGTCTCAACCATCACACATATCATACAATGCATAAAGACGGTAAACGTGATGCATGATGCAATAGAGTTTATACACATCAAAAGAACGAGTCCTACTAGCTCCCCCTGAATCTAGCCCATCTACTCGACTCTCCCTCTCCCCCTTTGGCATCGAAGCACCAAAACTAGGCGTCTGGAGGCGGAGTGGAAGCAGCCGTGGAGCGGTCGAGCACCCTGAAAGCTGCTAGATACGTCTCATCATCTGAATCCTCCCCCTGAGTATCTGTCTCTGGTAGTGAAGCAGTCTGGGGGTCGGTAGCTGACAAGCCTGCTGCGGTCGAAGACTCTGGAGCAGTAGCTGGGGTAGCAGTAGAAGGATCAGGAACCGGTGCCAGTGTCTCTGCGGGAGCCTCAGGAGCGGCAGTGTCCGGTTGTGCCTCATGCACGGACTCGACGGGAGTCTGAAGAACCGGAGACTGCGGAGGCTGTACTGGAGTGGAAGTCATGACTGTGGCATCGGTGGCAACTGCAGCTGTAGGTGGGGTAGACACGGCTGGAGCCCGACTGTCGTGTGTAGCCTCCGAGGAAGCTACTGAAGAACGGTGCTGATCGGATGTCGGTGCAACTAGCTCGGCCTCAACCTCTGCTGTTATTTGAGGACCAGTGGGGGACGACTGCCCTGTAATGTCGTTGAATGACGCTGAAAGATCTCTGGCAGTAGCACCCATCGTAGCAGTAAGTGGAGTGAAACCAGTAGTGAGAGGGGTGAACTGCTGAGTGGGGTGAAAGGTGTCCAACCACTGAGTCATCTGAGTCACTGGAGACTGGAACGGGGTGGTCAATCCGGCACCCTGAAGTCCACTGGACTGTACGACTGGGGTGGGAGTGACTGTCTGACCGGCGGAGCTCGTAGGAGCCACGGAAGGGCCAGCTGAGGGTCCAAGTGAGAACTGTGGGCCTCCTATCTGCCCAACTGACTGTGAAGGCTGAGAGGTGCTCATCATCTGTATCTGAGGAGCAGCTGGAAACTCAAGAGGAGGAGCGCCTGTCCACTTCATCATATGGGCCATAAAGGCCATGTTCTGCTGCTACAGCTGCTGAGACTGTAACTAAAGGCGCTGTGACTCTAGCTGCATAGCTAGCATCTGTCGCTGCATCTCGAAGTGGCGCTCCTCAGACTGTCGCTGCATCTCGTCTTGTCTCTACTGGACCTGTGTAACTGCAGTGACGAGAGAACTCTGCTGCTCATTCAGATGGCTAATTCACACAACTAATTTTTTCACAAGATCAATCCAGATGGCTATAACGGATTAGCGGTCAAATTGAGACTGTCTTCTATACATTAAAATTTAAAAAATAGGTGGGGTATTAGATGAGCTATATTATTTTTTGTATAATTTGTGTGCCTTGTAATTAGACATAAGTACAATAGTGCACTTTGTGTTTTTGTTTTAGATGGTTTATAGACAGCTTACATTTTTTTTCTTGATCCTAAATTGTTAAGTCTAATCTTGATTAAATTTTAGCACATCCGCTATTTCAATCACTGGAACAGAAGATTATATATTTGTCATTGGCTCACATGTGGTTAAATGGGCCCAAACCTGCCCCTCCTTATGGTGTGTTGTTTGTTCAGGTTCCAGGTATATTATTGAGTCTGTCAATGAATTGTTTTTTTTTCTATCATCTAGTTAGCTGGTGAACCATTTATTTATATAATGTTATATATAGGTTGTACCAAGACAAAGCTGACTCCTCAAGCATTCCAGACAACTTATTTGAATAATGCATTTTATCTGAAGAATTATAACTTTAGCTATGTGGGTTCGGAACTGAAAGTTACTGAATCAAGCAATCAGGATGACTCGAAATCATATTTCATTCGCAATCATACTATTTTGGGCCTGGGTTGGATAAAAATGCAGATATGGTTCGACATTGCCATGTTATTATCTTTAATTTTGAAGATAGTAACATGGATGTCTATGTTGTAAGTTTCTTTACTTAATTTTAGCATAATTGAGTTGGGGTCCCTAGAGTTAGAGCAACTCCAACAGCCTAGAGTGAATGTTTTGTTTGCTCTTATGTAGTATCATTTATTATGCCATCTAACACATTCTTCCTCTCTTTGGAGGCTGTTTTGGATAAGCTTCTGTGCATGTGGCCATTGTCTATTTGGATCGTGTGTTCAGTTTGTCAAAGTTTCTTTTATACTCTGAAATCGCTTGGACTCAAAGTGGAACGCGTTCTTGACGCCATACCTTCCTAGCTGATAGCCTGAAACTAAGTAGTTGTAAATACGAAGCAAAAACTGATACCTAGCTCATTCTCCTGGTAGTGGTAGGTAAACAACACCTTTCCTCTTATTTTGGCGATGAGATCGGTGGAGACGGGTGGGCGGATTAATAGTGGTCTTGCCCCACAATTTAAATTTTCTATTTTAAATACGCGATTTCTATTTTAGAAACACGAATTCTAGACAAACATTTCTACATGCGGTTCGTTAAGAGAACCGCATGTAGAAATCGTCCATTTCTACTGGTGCCCCACAATTTAAATCTTTTTTTTCTATTTTAAATACGTGATTTCTATTTTAAAAACGTGAATTCTGGACAAACAGTTTTACAAGCGGTTCATTAAGAGAACCGCCTGCAGAAATCGATTTCTACACGCGGTTCGTAAGAAATCGCCGGTAGAAATCGCCCATTTCTACTGACCCCCAGCACAGGTGGTTCGGAAAAACGCCAGTAGAAATTGGTTCCGAACCGTCTAAATAGACGTGTTTTGTACTAGTGGATGAACATATATATCGACACCGAAGTGCATGCCTGCTCATCACATCGTGAAAAAAGGAGTGAAGTGTCACTACTACAGAAACGACAATCACTGCCGGTCCATCACTGCCGGTTTTGTTTGGGCCGGCACTGATGCCCCTTCACTGCCGGTTCTTCCTCTGACAGGCCCCCAATTATTGGGGGCAGAGGCTGAACCGGCAGTGAAACACCACATCACTGTCGGTTCGTGGCTTGAACCGGCAATGATGTCTTTCGGCCCTATCACTGCCGGTTCAAGCCACCAATGCCGGTTGGTGGCTGGAACCGGCAGTGATGTTGTGTACACTATAAAACTTCGATCTCCTCCCTCTCTTCACTCTTGGATCCTCATATCTATTTTGCGATACTTGAATGATACAATCCTCTTTCTAGACAATAGTATTTTTTGCGAGTATCTCGACTACAATCTAGAGCAGACTAAGAATATAAGTGTTTTCTGCTTTTTAGTAACTTTATGTCAAAAAGAACTTTCACAAGAGTGGGATTTTTTTGCTTTGGAGAACCAAAACATTATGACCATAAATATACTAGCTATTTGACCAAGATGTATAGTAAGTTCTCTTTTTAGATGTTTAGGAATTCTATTTCACAGTAGAAAACTTCACAATGTGGAATGTTATGTTATAAATGAATTATTGAAGCCAATACTACCAAGTACTAAGAAGGCCAAGCACCTATAATATGGTGGTAGACTAGTGTTGGTCAGTTCAGTCCTGAGAAGTTTACCTATATTTACGATATCTTTTTCTCAAAATCCAAAATGTGTCATTAAACAGTGGATTTTCAGTAGTCAAGAGTTTTTTTAATGAAATAATAATAAATAAAATTATCTCCTAGCCAATTGGGACAAATTCTATGTCACCCTAAGGATCAGGGGGGTTGGGAATAACTTGGTAGACCTTTCTGAAAAATAAACATCTTTTTTCAAAAAAAATTACTTGGGCTCAATCAAAGCATGGGACTTCACAATTCTAGAAATGTTTGCTAAAGGTCGAGAAATATTTTGGAACCGGCAGTGATGCTGTGAACAGTATAAAGCTTCAATCTCCTCCCTCCCTCCTCTACCCAACAGTACAGAACAGTGCGCGAGGAGCTCTCTCTCTCCATTGTTGCGGCTGGTGGATTTCTTGATCTCTATTTTTGGCTCCTCTTCACTCTTGGATCCTCATATCTTCTTGTTCTTGGTTAGTAACAAGCATAATTCTTTAGAATTGTTAGTTTACATTATGTCAATTTGTGTTAGAGTTATGCTAGTTTTTCATGATCAAGAACAGAGATGTTGCAATTTGTGTCAATTTTTTGTAGCTTATAGATCCAAAATTATTTAGAAAAATTGTAGCACTTTGTTTTTATTGGATAATTATTGTATAATCATTGAGTAGCTAGGTTCGAAAGATTCGTCTCGAAAATTATGGATAAAAATTATAATTAGTTATATTTATTATTTACATTTAATATTCAATACATGCATGAAAGATTTGATGGGATGTGGAATAGATTCGATATTTATTACTTAGATTTAATACTCCATGCATGCATTTAATACTTACATTTAATACTCCATGCTTCCATTGTTATCTATTTGTTCTCTTTATTTTTATAGCGCGGCCAGAGGAGGGCCAGTAAAGTCCGTGTGGTATTTTCCTATAGCTCCACGAATGGAAGGATGACCCTTTCGTCCTTGCAAAGGATGTTTTACAAATCTTCTATGCAAGGGATAACAATACAAATGGAAGACGACATGTAGTATTGCAAGGCAAAAGGAAGATTGTAGGTGTCGACGGAGTGACAGACGAAGAAGAGTACAAAGGTTATGAAGAAATGACTCCTTTTGGGGCGGACGTTACCCTACATGTCCTTGAAGAGGGTGACGAACCTGCTTACCTCCGGAGTGATCATGATGAGGCCATCATCGTGCCAGCACCGTGAATTGTTAAAGTATCATAAACTATGTAATCCTTAATTAAATGTTGTTTTAGTAATTTGCATCGAATTTGAGATTCTATGGAGTTGTAGAGATTGATGAGTTGTACCACGTTGTTGATTGATGTGTGCCATGTTAAAAGGAATTCAAAATCTATAAAGAATTAGACCTTGAGTGTATAAGCAGTAATGTAGAGCTCCTCAAAACTAGCAAAAGCTATGTTGGAAGATTTTCAACTTCTATTCAAATTTTTGGAGTAATTACAAAGGGGGTAATTGAATTTTAAACCCTTATTCAAATTCAAAATGGAATTCAAAAACTATAAAGAATTTGAATATGCTACTTCAACAAAAGTTGTAGAGAATTAAAAATATGCAACTTCTATGTTTGGAGTTTTTCAAGTTTTAGTAAAAAATCAGGAGTAATTTGAATTCTAAAGCAAAAGACAGATTTAAAAAAAAATACACATCATTGCCGGTTGTAGAGGAACCGGCAATGATGTGCCTCTATCACTGCTGGTTCTAATAACCAACCGGCAGTGATGCTCCCTCATCACTGCGTTGTAGAGAATTAAAAATATGCAACTTCTATGTTTGGAGTTTTTCAAGTTCTAGTAAAAAATCAGGAGTAATTTGAATTCTAAAGCAAAAGACAGATTTCAAAAAATACACACATCACTGCCGGTTGTAGAGGAACCGGCAGTGATGTGCCTCTATCACTGCCGGTTCTAATAACCAACCGGCAGAACCGGCAGTGATGAGGGAGCATCACTGCCGGTTCGTCTTACAAACCGGCACTGATAGGGCATATCACTGTCGGTTTGTAATAAGAACCGACAGTGATATGCCACCCTATTTAATGAACTCGCGCGTGTCCGAAAATTTCAGACGCGCGCCCGTTCCAAACTTATCCATTCTGCTCGAGCCCGAGCTCGCCACTGCACGCCGCCGCTGCCCACTCGACCTCGACGCTGTGAGGAGCTCCCGCCATTGCACGCCGCCGTCGCTGCACGCCGCCGTCGCCCGCTCTGCTCGACGCCGGTAGCTCGACGCCGCTCTGGACGCCGGCCAGCGACCTCGCCCGTGATGGCACCCAGGACCTCCACCGCGACGGCCAGCGACCTCGCCAGCTACCTCGCCGACACCTAGGAGCTCGGAATCCGGCCCCCGACAACCTCCCCAAATCGATGGACGGCTAGCACGGAGGTAGGCACGACGGTGCCGACGGCGCCCGCGGGAACTACGGCCAAGACGGTGCGTACGGCGACGGCGGCCATACCCGGGATTTCCTATCCCCGGAGGCGCCCTCTCCTCCTTGATTTCCCTACAACCACGTCTACCCCCCCCCCTGCGTTATGGCATGTCTTCGTACCCGCGTATGGAATTGCCGCAGGGTCCGCCTCCCATACTCGTACCCGCACGCAGCAGGAAGGGTACCCTCGGGTGCCGTGGCCCGCGCGCTGGCCGAGGACTCGGCGGACCTGCGTTCCTGGGTGGTGGATCTGCGCACGTGGGAGGCGGGTCTGCTGCCGTGGCCGGCGGATCTGCGTTCATGGGCGGCCACCCTGCGGCAATGCCCGCCGGTGCACCAGCGTTCCACGCCGGCGCATCAGCGTTCCACGGCGGTGGATCAGCGTTCCAAGGCGACGCATGGGTGTTCCAGGGTGACGCATCAACATTCCAGGGCGACGCATCTACGTTCCACGGCGGCTACATGTCCCCCACACCCAACGCGGGTGGATTTGCAAGGGGAGCAGCTCGCGGAGGCAGGCGTCGCAATGCTCGTCGACGACCTAGGGTATACATCTCCTCACCTACATGTTTCTGTTCCTGCAAACTCAATACTGTGCAAACTCATTTCTGTGCACCATTCTGTTCATTTCGTACCGTTGTTACCCGTCGTTTAGGAGGACACCCATAGGGGTTATTGGACACCTGAGCTTACCAAGCAGTTTTGTAAGATGTATTGCGGCGTAATGGACAGTGGGAACAACAAATTCCTACGGGGTAAAATGACGCCGCGCGGCTGGGAGGAACTCTCAAACAGGTTTTTCTTGGCCACCCAAATTTATCATGACACTGACCAATTCAAGTACCTGTTAAAGAAGTTGCGGACGAAGTGGAGCTTCATCGACGCAAAGTTGAGGAAAGGCTCTGGGTTGGGCCGCGGTGATGCCACCATAGCTGAGGCGTCTGAGGAGTGGTGGAATATGACGACTGCGTTCAGTATTCGAGAGAACACATGCCCAGTGCCTTGTTTTAGTTTGCATTGTATAATGTACATTGAAACAAGTAAACTAATGCACTCAACTTTCACTAGGGAAATCAAGACTTGATGGCGCTAAGGGATGGGATGCCTGAGTACCTTGACGAGATGGATAAAATGTTCACTGGCTTTGTTGCTGATGGTTCCACCTCGTATGCCCCTGGCCAACATATAGTACATGACATTCCCAGTGATGGTGCTGAAGACGAAGACCAACAAGAGATAGATGATGAAGATATGGCCACACCGGTTAGCGTTGGTAGCAAGAGGACCAGCAGCTCACGCAGCACAACAAGCAGTCCCCACAAGAAAGTTAAGAGCCTAGCAATGAGGGCCATATGTGAAAAGATTGGGGGGCTCACTGCAGCAATTGATGATGGGCGTGGCTACTTCAATGACACCCTCAGGATGCGTGAAGAGCAACGTGAGGCAAAAGAGCAGCGCAAGAGGAAAGAGGAGGTGGACCAGGTGGCCCTCATTATCAGATTGGCTAAAGAGTGTGGCTTCACTGAGAGCGACCCAGAATGGATCGGTGTCCTGAACTTACTCGAGAATGACAAGGCCGTCATCTGGTTCCTGCAGAATGGTGTTGAAGGAAGGAAACAGACCATCAAAGCCTACGCGAATCGGGTCTAAACCTTCTCAACCATTCATGTATCGTTCGCAGTGTCCGTAGAGGTAGAGCTAAGTTTGTGATGGGTTTGTTCTGTTAGTGATGGGTTTATGATGTTTGTGTGTTGGACCTATGCATGTGTGTTATTTGAATTCGAAAGATGTGTGTGTTGGGAGTGGTTTGAACTGCTATGTGTGTGATCATGTGCACTAATGAGGGCCTCAATGTATTTTTTTGTTATTGTAGCTGACAGGATCCAGATTCTACTAATGAGGGTCTTAATATATTTTTTTGTCATTGTTGCCGACAGGATCCAGCTTCTACCGTTGGTAGGAACACGTCTGCGGGTGAAGTGCATGAAGAGGTTGAGGACAGTGAGGAAGAGTTTGACGCGCTCCTACTAGCCACCCTCCAACATGAACAGGCTGCTGCCCATGCTGCATTGTTAGGTATGTCCATAGTTGCCATGCATGTTGAGAAGTATTTCACCAGATCTAAGTATAGGGTTGTACCACCTGGTATAAGCGGTGAGGAGTGGGTTAGGAGGAACCTTGGCAATACGCAGGATTGCCATGACATGTATAGAATGACCCCCAAGCTATTCGACAAACTCCATGATCTGTTGTTAGAAAAGTATGGCCTGACAAGCAGTGACAAGTCTACCACAATTGAGGCCTTATGGATGTTCCTTTGGATAGTTGGAGCTCCACAATCTGTTAGGCAAGCTAGGAATATATTTTAGAGATCATTGGGAACGATGCATAACATGTTTATGAGAGTGTTGCATTCTGTGGTGAAGCTAGCTGATGACTACATCAAACCAAGAGACCGACGGTTTAGAACCATGCATTCCAGACTGAACAACCCTATGTTTTATCCCTACTTCAAGGATTGTATTGGGGCAATTGATGGCACTCATATCCCCTGTGTTGTGCCCAAAGCTCTTCTGAATCAGTACATGTGCCGTAAGAACATAACAACCCAAAATGTCATGGCTTGTTGTGATTTCGATTTGATATTCACATTTGTCAATGCTGATTGGTCTGGTTCAGTTCATGACATGAAGGTTTTGATGATTCGTTGTCTAAGTTTGTAAATGTGTTTCCAAACCCACCTACAGGTACTTAACTATCTGTTGTGTCTGTACACTTCCTAATTAGATGTATTTCATACTTACAGGTGCTTCCCGATGCAGGGACATTTTATCTGGTGGACTCCGGGTATCCCAACCGTCCAGGGTATCTTGCGCCCTTCAGGACCACAAGGTACCATCTCAAAGAGTTTCAAAACGCAGAAGAACCACAAGGTAAAGAAGAGTTGTTCAACTACGCACACTCGTCACTTAGAAACTGCATTGAGCGAACCTTTGGAGTGCTCAAGCAAAAGTTCAGGATATTGATGAGTGTCCCGAGTTATGGTCTAGAAACACAAACACATATAATAGTTGCATGTATGGCACTTCATAACTTCATCAGGTTGAGTGAAGAAAGGGACCGACACTTTGCTCGTTGTGACCGTGATCCAAACTATGTGCCGGTTGTTGCTTCGGTACAACAGCCAGCAACTGAGGAGGCGACTGTTGTGTTAGATAATCAACAGATGAACGAATTCCGCGATTCGATTGCATTTCAAATGTTTCATGGCGGGCAATAAATATGCGTTGAAGTACATGGGCGTTCAAATAAATCATATGTTTGAAGGTGTGTTTGAAGCACTGGTGCTCGTTCACAAACTGATGTAATTGTTGTAACAGTTTTGTGTTCAATAAATAATTGTTGTAACACATCTATGAATTTCTGTAATATAAATGTTGATGGTTTCTGTAATATAATGTTGATGGTTTCTGTAATAAATGTAAATTACAAAAATTAAATCACTGCCGGATCACTTAGAACCGGCAGTGATATCCTACATTCACTGTCGGTTGGGGTGCCAAACCGGCAGTGATGGCTCAAGCATCACTGCCGGTTCGTGTTACAAACCGACAGTGATGGCTCCAACATCACTGCCGGTTGGTAACACGAACCAGCAGTGATGGCATGAGCTCATCACTGCCGATTCACCAGTGCCGGTTCAAAATCCGCCACTGTAGGGGGGTTTTGAACCGGCACTGATTGTCTTTTCTGTAGTAGTGTGTATTACCAACTGATTTTGGCAACGTGGATTATCCTAATTGAACCATATATATCTCAATTATATACTTATATGAATTATCAACTAGATAAAGTCACTGGACTGCATATATTCCTTAGAAAACAATATGTTCCTTATTCTTAATGTTAACTATAAATTTGCCTGATGTGCAATGTTAAGTTTCAACTCTAGTGGAGACACTACTGCAGAAAACCACAACACTACCGGTTCAAAACCACCTATCAGTGGCGGTTTTTGAACCGACACAACCATAACGACAGTGATGTTGATGTTCAGAAATCGCGTTTTTAAAAATAGAAAAAAAGATTTATGACCTTCTCCACCCATGACTCACGTCTAGATTCGGTTTTAGTTCACCTCATTCTATACTTAGACCGAGTGTTAATTGATTGTTTGAGCCACTAAATGAATTCAAATGAAAAATTTGTAAACTACAAAGTTTCATAACTTTTTGAGATCTACAACTTTCATGTAGCAAGTTTTTTCATCCGAGGTCGTTTACAAAATTTTGAATTTTAAATTTGACACATTTGAACGTATTTTTCGATGACAAGATGATTTTAAATAAAAAAGTTGTCAACTACAAAGTTTCATAACTTTTTGAGATCTACAACTTTCATGTAGAAATTTTTTCCATCCAAGGTCGTTTTCAAAAATAAAAAAAAATAGTGTACAAGTACATCAGTGGCGGTTCGTGGCTGGCCGACAGTGAAGCTCATCATCAATGGTGGTTCATGGCTGAAACCGGCAGTGAAAGTGTCCAGGTTATCACTGCCGGTTCCGGCTACGAACCGACAGTGATGATGAGCTTCACTGCCGGTTCGTGGTTGGAACCGGCAGTGAAAGAGTAGAGAATTTTCACTGTCGGTTCCCGTCACGAACGGACAGTGATGATGAGTTTCACTACCGGTTCTGCCACGAACCGGCAATGAAGAGGCATCACTGTCGGTTTTGGCAGACCCGGCACTGATGTTCAAACCTGTAGTAGTGAGAAAAAGAAAATCATCCTGAACCTTTTTTTAGAGTTAGTTCACCAAAATTATTGCCCATAATAACTAGATAAAAATAAAACTCCATTTTATTTCCACGAAATGTTACACCCCAGAAACAGTATAATATATTGTGCAATTATATAAACTATGATTTCACGCTGTTGCTCCACTTTATTGCTTAATACTGTCGTGGGGCAACGTACGTACATGCAGTGCATGCAGCAGGAGTTGGGCTCCATGATGTTTTGGTCTGAAGAGAGACTGAACCTCTTTAGTGCCCAGGGCCTCTAGGGCTCGGTCCTTGGGTGAGCTGCGCTACCCACGCCATGATCAGCGACCTCGCCCTCTCATGCAGCATGCGGTGGCCGGCGTCGTACTGCCCCTCCGTCGGCAGCCGCCTGGCCGCCTCCACGGAAGTAGTAAGTAGAGTGGAGGAGAGGAGCAAAACGGTCACCAGGATCGCTGCTCTGAACTCGGACATCTTGCTACACCTTTCTTCTTCGATCCAAAGATCTTACTTTGTCACTGCTAGCTAGCTTTTTTGTAGCAAGTACGTAGACACAAACTAACAGGAGTTTGTGGGTTAGAGAGAGAGCGCTTTTGTGGCTTTGCATTGGCATGGCTCTCTCTCTATATATAAGCCCGTTGGACGAGAGAATTAGGGGGTGTTTGGATCTTTTGGCAAATGATAAATGACAAATGGTAAATAAATTTGACAAATCTTTTGCCACTTGAGGGTGTTTGGATCCCTTGGCAAATGGTAAATAGAAAATGACAAATGGCACATATAAAGACCCCTAATAATTACACTCATTCACATGTCATGCATAAGAAGGAGGGGTATGAGTGGAAGGATTTTCTATTTGTCTTTATTTGCCACTCCAAAGTGACAAATGATAAATTTTTGTTCTTTTGTCATTTTTTGCCTTGTATGTTTGAATCCATTTGCTAAAAAGTAGTAATTTTTTTACTCTTTTACCAATTTACCAAGGGATCCAAACACCCTCTTAGTTTATTTGTGTCTACGGCTATAGTACTGAGTACAAAATAATAAAAAGCATTTCGTTCTCCCCTAGCTAGCTGGCTATACTTCTACTTCTACGGCTCCATCCTACAGCTCCAAGCATATATAACTGCATTGCTTGCATAAAACGAATCTTTGATCAGTGAGTTTGCCTTAATTGCGATAGGAAAAACGAGGCTGATCTATCGCTCGTCTTTTCACGCGCGGACAGTGGACAGTTTTCACTAGCTACTAGTAAGTAGACCAAGAAAAAAAGCTAGAGCTGCAGACCTGCAGTTTGTTGTAACTTGGTTTCAATTCGCTGGCATTATAGGAAGGACGACGAACATGTGAGCCATGCAAGGTGTACTGTACTGTACGTTAATGCACGATCGAGCAGCTATAGACTCACCACGCGGTCGCATGCATTTAGAGCTCTCGGAAATTTAGGCGGCGACGGAAGCTGCGTCCGGACGCCTCCCCTTCCCGCCTGCGCGATTGTTTACCTCCCCCGACGCGCACCGTCGTGGGGTGTTGGGATGGCCGGGTTTCAGCAGGTGAGCAGGGCCGGCAGCGCCAAGCACAAGAGCCCCGCAATCTCGCGCCTCCTGCCGCTGAATACCATGGCGATGGAGTACCGGAACTAACCGGCCTACTCCTAGCATCCATGGCCTATGGCCTCCTCCATCTCCAGCTAGCCATTGACCCTACGCATCTCTCTATATGGGCCACATGCCCGGTCGGTGGTCGAATGGTTGAGAAGAGATGAAGCATACAACGTGCAACGCTGTACTAACTGCTCTAACTACCTGCTGCCACTCCATAACTGGCCTGGCCCATAAGGAGGCTAGTACAGTAGACCTTTTCGCCCGGCCCACAACAGAAACCAGCCCAACGTATTAACCGAAGCCTATCCAACTAAAAACAAAATTTTGCCGACCCAGCCATGTTTTTCGGATAGACGTCACACGTCAGGCCTGTTTTGACGAACTGTTTCCAACAAAATGACTTAGAAGTAATGAAGTCGGAGAAGCTAGCATTTTGGAGCTTCATCCGGCTTCTGCTACAGTAATGAACTGCTGGCTGTTTTTTATTGATAAGCTGAGTGAAACTATTTTATTATGTGAGAAAAATATTGTACCATTGATAAACTGGGCTGTTAAGTTAAGCGAACAAGACGACTAGAAAATTCAGGATTGATTTTTTCCAAAAAAAAATTACAGTAAATTTGTCCGGCTTCCGAACAGGACCGAGGTTGTTGTAGTAGTCAGTAGTCACGCACTCACGCCGTCACGCGAGCCCCACCGAGCTCAGCACAGAGCACACTCAGCGATTCAGCATTCACTCCCCTCCACTCCGCGCGAACGAACACAGATGGGCCTCAGCCCCTCCAAGCGCGTGGACGCCGCGCTGCGCCGCGCGCCGGCGTTCGCCACCGCCTGCGACGCCGCCTTTGACCGGTGCCTCGCCGACGCGCAGCGCCACTTCCCTGGCGTCCGCCGGTACCAGCTCGCCGACGCCGCCGCGCACCTTCACTCGGAGCTCAGCGCGTCCGTCCCGCTGGTCCGGCGCTGGGTGCCCTCGCCGCCGCCCCGCGCCCAGGTCGACGCCGCGCTCCGCGCCGCTGGGCTAGACGATGAGGCGGAGCTCTCGCGGCTCCAGTTCCGGGAGTTTGCCGTCGAGCTGTTCAGGGAGGCCGTGCTGGCCGGAGCTGCGGACCTCCTCCGTGCCCCCACAACCGCGGCCGGGGTCGTCGGGATAGGCATGGTGGCTCGAGCCGCTCCCCCGGTGGTCGGGAGGGTCGTCGCCGTCTGCGCCGCCGGCATGGCCACCGCGGTTTACCTCAGCCTGGGCTAGGGTTTTCCCCAAATTCTAGAGATGGAGATTAGAGAACCTGTACAAACCACTTCCACAGCTCTGCTGTGTTACAGTTGAACCAGAATTCAACGGCAATTGTTGCAGTAATGCATTTTATGATCGGATTCAGATTCAGCTCAAATGCCATTGAATCAGCTGTGAAATGTTTTTCTAGCAAATCAATATATATTATCTGTTTATCTTCTTTTTTCATACTACAATCAGGTCATTTTTTATAAATAGTTTAGAGTTATTCTGACTAAAGGATTTGCTGCTGCACATTTTGTTGCATACAAGTATTCTTTATAATTTATGTTTGATCCATAAACTTACTTCATTTTACCTTCTCTCTCTGTATTTTCTCATTGGTAGTTGGTGTTGACAAAAAGCGTTTACTGCATTCCTAATGTATGATAATACAATCACACAAAACTGAAGTGACATGACACCTAGAAAGAAAAGAAAAAATGAGGACATGCACATGCTTACCCTCGGAAACATGGAAATATTAGGTAAGGCATTGACGGACGGTGGCAACTGTGGCCTCGATTTCCCCAAACCCCTTCGAGTCAACTGCCTATGGAACACTATGATATTAATAGGCACCTCCGTGCACTGGCGAATCCAGGTTTTCACCATGACTAAGGCACGTTTGGTTCAAAGGCAAACCTTGTCACATTTTGCCACTCTTAAGTTTAGTCAAGTTTGATTGATCAAATTAGCAGTCATAACTCTGCTCGTACCCTTATGTCCGTATCTCGGTGACTATAAAAAAGTGTACCAGGATTCTCCTACACTAGCTAAAATGCAATTTGATGAGTTAACCTTAGTCAAATTTGACAAGATATTGTGGCAAACCATGTCATTCTTAGTATTGTAAATTACTATGCAGATTGATTCACATATCGATAAACTAGAGATATAAAATGCACATACTTGAACATCAATTTTTATGACCCGGAAATAAACTAGTACATAAAATAAAGATAAAATATAATGCAATACAAAACCAATATATAATTATTATTGGATATTTGCTTCATATAGCCACCCGATAAGATAAAAATGTAAATAAAAATAAGAGATACACATGCTCAGGCATTACCTTCAAGGATTACCTATATGGATTACCTTCGAGGAGTTCATCAAAGTTGAAGCATCTTGATTTGGATACTGAACAGGTGCACAGGACTGAGAAGCATTTGTCTCTGACCGCACCTGCTGTTATTTCTTTTGAGGGAACAAGTGGTTCTTCAAATGCTCTCGTCCCATATGGTGGTGCAGTGATGGTTCTATTAGTTAAACCTGGCGCTACTTTTGCATGTACAGTATTTTCCTTCTTTGTTGCATGTGCGCGAGCTCCGAAATGTGGCAGCCGCGCGCCTAGTATTCGTGGCTCCACCTCGAGCATGCAGCATGCACAAGTCTCGCGTCGTGCGCGCTGTGGTGTGCGCTGCTTTCTGTATTGCAAAATAAAAAGGAGAAGCTAACAATAGAAAACGTTGCAAAATCGTTGAGTTCTTACTCGATCGTTCCCAGTACTTGCAGTTGTTCGTGTTCATCTCGTCGTCGCTCACTATAGTTCGGTGACAGTTACTCCCTCCGTCCCAAATTATAAGACATCTCAAGAATTTTGAAGAGTCAAGTATCTCAAGTTTGACTAAAGTTGTATAATAATATAATAATATTTATGATGTCAACTAAATATCATTATATTTGTTATATTAATTATATTTTTATAGAGTGTCTATTTGATGTTATAAATTTTTATAGTTTTTTTTTATAATCATTGGTCAAACTTGATATGCTCTGACTCTCCAAGATTGTTAGAATGCGGCTAACCTTGATTTTGAGACGATAAGGGTTTGGAACCTTTTGATGGGAAAATCAGCTGAGCCTGATAGGACTAATGTTGAGAACGAGAAATGCTGGCAGATTAGCAGAAAGAGAAGTATTTGGAGGCCGTGCGGATTCGTTTATAGCACGCATGCGACTCGTTAAAGGTACTGCTGTAAATAATTTGAACGTCTTTAGTACATACTAAAATATGTTTCCCTTTCTGCTATTAGTACCTATCTCAGAGCATGCCAGCTAAAGAACATTTGTTTACATAGTCCTTGAAATGGGGATTGAGCCCCTTGGTGGGTTGGAGTGGCTGTGGTTTGAGTCTTCTTTGATTTAAAATTTGGTTCCTATTTATTCTTAATAGAACTAGAAAAATTGTGTGACCTTGTCGCGCATGGCCATCCTTAGCTTTTTTTCCCTCTATTGTTAGGTAGATGATTATGAATAACGATATCTGAATTATTTTTTATACAATAGATTAGTGAAATTGTTTGTGCTAATTTAAAATTATTATTTACCCATGCTTGTATATGTCAAAACCACTGATTTATCATTTTGTTATCTACATATTTTGAAGGCTTAATTGTCTCCTTTATTTTGTTTGCATTGAGATACATTTATTATTTTTTGGCTATATTTGTTGTGGGTAAAGAATGACAAAGTTAGACTAAAACATAATTTATTTATGAAATGAGGAATATTTGTACCCATTAACAATTCATAATATATTGCTCTTATTAGTATGATTTTATATAAGCTCCATTTATTTGTAGCTTTACATTAAGGTGTTTACAATAGAGTCTATATGTAATGATAATAATTTTGTTAATTTTTAGTAGGCATGTTGTTGTGTCGACGAAATACGCGTCGCGATCTACCTAGGGGGTACCCCACGGTAGTAGATTGTAGGCGGATGCGTGGCGACGGCGATCAAGCGTAACACAGAGAGCGTAGACACGACGATTTAGACAGGTTCGGACCGACAAATCAACGTAATACCCTACGTCGTGTGTTTTGGTGGCCGGATTGATATGAGTATTAGATTACAAGACCCGTAGATGTGATCTAGGGGATTGTATGCATATGTAAAGATTGTGTTTTGGGGGTCTCCTGTCCTTCCTTATATATGTCGAAGGGACAGGGTTACAAGTAAAGTAGCCAATATGATACTATTCGTGCGGGGCACGTCGTGTGCCGCACGTCTACGTCTTGTGGGCCGGGTCATCTTCTGGTCGGTAGACCCATTAGGCCACTGAGGATATGCCGAGGTAATATCCCCAATATGTTGCACTTGACATATATTTTGGACACTCCATTATTTTAAATATTTATTTAAGTAATATTTTACTCTTGTGATTAAAATAGAAATAACACATTTTTTGCTATATGTTTTATTGTGGAGAAATAAGGGGTAAATGTATTAATTAAGGATGGAGGATCATAAGTAGACGTAAGCTTAACGTAATTGTGAAATAACGAGAATGCAACCTCGAATTATGAATTTTTGCAGTACATATACGTGACATGAGGAGTTCAGAACAACTCGATTTTCTATTTTTGGATTTTTATTTAATTTTCATATTTACTGCTAAAAACATTGAAAATTATACAATAAAAATTTATACTAAAATATGTTGTATCATGTATTCATGGTATAGATCTATTCATGAGGATATCAAAACAAATTTCTATTTTATGATTTTTGGGTGATTTATCATGCAGTTTTAAAGTTCAACAAATTTATTCATAAAAAGAAAGATTAATATATAAGAAAAATAGTGTTGGGATGAATTCAGCCCACTAAGGCCCTGGGAGCGGGAGGCAGGCCGGACCACACAAGCCTGGATTGCGGGTTGATTTTGCTAAAGGTCGACGGCTTCATTAAAAATAATCTGAGGGAAATGGGACTGCGGGTTGATTCTATGAAAGTGCGAGGGTTTTTTTTTTGTAAAAAAAGTGGGCGACGTGGCCACACTTTCCTGTTGGAGGATTTCCTGTAGATTCGTTAGGAAAAGGTGCCACCTTGTTCCTGCTAGTTTAGTCCAGTTTGCATAGTCTTTGAAATGTTCGAGTTTTCCTATTATTGAACAATCTATTTTTTTCTTAGAAAAACTGCATATGATTTACTTTCAAGTTTAGCTTTGGTAATACATTGCCACTTGAGGTGTTAGTTATGTGAAAGTGAAATCATATGATTGCAACAATGTACACTTGGCTCTTGTTCTCCATTTGAGCATATTATACAGGAAAGAAGGGCGAGAACATGATGTCTACCAGTGACATTCTGGAATTTACCTGAATTGGCTAATTTCTCAGCCCCTTGTTTATCAGGGGACATGCACTTTTCTCATTGGAAAGGATCTGTAGTCGACTCTATAGTAGGAGTGTTCCTCACTCAGAATGTAGCAGATCATGTTTCAAGGTAACTTAACTATATTGTTCAATGATATTTGATACATTGTGTTAATTGTTGTACTCCCTTCGCTCTAACTTATAGTTCACTCTAATTAGTTTTATCTTAACGCAAATTTCTCTAACTTTATCAAGTTTGTAAAAAATGCATCAACATTCACAATATCAAATTAGCTTCATTACATTCGCTTGAAATATGTCTTGGCATTTATTTGGACATGTAGATGTTAACATATATTTTTTCTAAAAACTCAGTAAAAATTAGAGAAGTCGAATTAGGACATAGCTAAAGTGGCCGGTCCATCCAGTAGAGCAGCATTATGCGCTTAGGGCCGTTTGGTAGAGCTCCCAAATTCTCCAGTTGCACTCCCTAATTCACTGGTGAAGTGATTCTATTACTGAAAATGATTCTCTTAGATTATTTAGCTTAAACTCTTAAAATCAGCATGAAGAATCACTTCATAGAATCAGGTGAGGCTATTTTTTTTAGCTCTAAGCCTTTTAGTTCATTTCAGATAATCACTTTAGAGAATCAGTTATCACTGGAAAATGCGTTTGTCGGTCAGGCTCCGTGGAGCGCTGCCAAACAGCCCCTTAGGATGTCCGAATGTCCCCCTGAAGAATCATGACCGTATTGGTTTCAGTGATTAACGACATAAGAAGGTTTTTATGGCTAACGTGTGTTTTGCAGAGGCTATGAGTAGCTTAACCATAACGACTAATGAGAATGAGCATCAAATGGTTATCTACAGCCCCCAAGATGGATATCGTTTCGGATTTCAAAGAGAGATGATGAAGACCCTAGATTGGATAGGTCTAAGTGTCATAAGGAGATGAAGGACACTTAGTATAGATAGGGCTTTATTTGATCTTTGACTGTACTATCAAGAGGGGTTAGAATGCGTAGCTTGACTTAGGAGAGCTTCATGATTTAGGTGTGGTGCACACTTGACATCCTTAGCTCTAAGGAAGTCCTAGATGACCTTAAGATAGCCTAGAACAATTTCCATATTCATCGCATCGAATTTCGGAGTTGAGAGAGCCCTATTATGGGCATACGCTGAGGTCCATGACGACGGACCCTGGGAGCATTCGTTAGGCATACAGTAATGTTCCAGAGAGGCACGTTTGCCGACGGACGCGTGTGTTGGCATGGCATCAGACGCTAGGGAGCGTCCGTTGATTTAATTGAGGGAAATTCACAGAAACCCGAGAGCACCGAGTTTGCACCGGACGTGTGCTCCCAGCGTCCGTTGCAAAGCGTCAGAGCATCCGTTGGACGCAGTTTCAAATAGGAACTAGTCGTTGAGCTGCGCATCGGAGCATCCGATGCCTAGGCATCGGAGCGTCCGATGCGAACTTAAAACGCAGGAATTGTGTTGCTCGCGGGCTAGAGTTGAGAGGGGGTATTTATACCCCATTGCTTGTCTTCCCACCTTCGTTTTCTCATTTGGATAGCTGAGAAACACCTTGAGAGGTTTGGAAAGAGAGCAAGAGCCCTAGTGAAAATGATTTGCGAATCCATCCATAGAATCCACTCACAAGTGAATCCAGGAGTTCAAGTGTGCATTCATCCATCGCATAAGGCTTGACTGAGTTAAATGAGAATTCAAAGCTTGTTACTCTTGGTGATCGACATCACCTAAACGGTCTAGTGGTGCTCGGAGGAAGGTGATCACCGGAAGATTGTCGGCGGCCCATCTCCATCGACTTGTGATCAGTTGTGGGCGGTTCACCGAGCTAGAGCGGCGAAGAACCAGTCCATAGAGAGCACTCAACCCTTGGGCGGGTTGAGGGGGAGCAATACCATTGCACATGTGCTCCAATGAGGACTAGGGGGAGTGTCGACTTCTTGATACCTCGGCAAAATGTCATCGTGTCAAGATTTCCTTTCGCTAGCTCTTTACATTCCGCAATTACATTCTGCTCTTGGTCTTTCCTTTCATACTATAATTGTGTAGGGTGTTCTTGCTTTCCTTGCCTTGCTACCGCTTTCATAGTCTAAGGCACACTTCCGTTATGCACGGGGGAATTGACATTGTTTAGGTTTTCATATTTGCTTTAGAAATTTGAAATAAGCCCAATCCACCCTTTTTAGGCATCTTGATCCTTTCACCACCATGCCAGATGTGCTTTGCCCTCTTGATTCAGTAAAAACAACCAGGAACGAACCAATATAGAGTAGTACTATAGTTGCAAAACGCAGACGTATTCGACAATCAATCAATACTAGCACACTACACGTGTGCCGTTGTGTGCGCACGTGGCAATAGAAAGGAAAGAGAAAAAATGAATGGAGAAAAATAGCACAGTATAGACGCTCCGTAGCATGCGCCCGTAAAAGAAGGGGAAAGTAATTTTGAAAATTAGAAATAGAAATTTAGAAAAATAAAATAAAAATCATTGATGAAAAAAGTGTGTTAGCAACCATGGTAGTTGGAAAAAGAAAAGAGAAAAAATAGAAATAAAAATTTGATCTTAAGAATAAAAACTAAAAATAAAAATGCATGTCAAGTACAATACATTATTGTCGACGAAATACGCATCACAGTCTATTTAGAGGGTACCCTACGGTAGTAGATTGTAGGCGAAGGTGTGGCGACGACGATCAAACGTAACACAGAGAGCGTAGACACGGCGATTTATACAGGTTCGGGCCGGCAAATCACCGTAATACCCTATGTCATGTGATTTGGTGGCTGAATTGATATGAGTATTAGGTTACAAGACCTGTAGATGTGATCTAGGGGATTGTATGCATATGTAGAGATTGTGTTTTGGGGGTCCCCTATCCCTCCTTATATATCCCGAAGGGACAGAGTTATAAGTAAAGTAGTCAATATGATACTATTCGTGCGGTGCACGTCGTGTGCCGCACGTCTACGTCTTGTGGGTCGGGCCATCTTCTGGTCGGTAGGCCCATTAGGTCTCTGGGATATGCCGAGTTAATATCCCCAACAAGTCCCCGAGCACGTTGCATCCTTCTGGCGTGTCAGCAGCATCGTCCTTAGAGGTGTACACCTGGTCGCCATCGCATGAAGTCGTCGTTGCAGGGTCCCGACCAGGTTAGCTGGTCGAGGCACCGCTTGGAGAAGCCTCTCGACCAGGTCGAGCTGGTCGAGAGCGTTGTAGCTTGATGTGCGAGCAGGTCGCCTTCGATGGATGCTGCGGCTACTCGTCGGAGGATGTACCGTGGTCGTTTACAGATTCTGGGCACATAACCTCATGGCTCCCGAGCCAAATGATATCACTCGACTTCTGGGGAAATATCATTTGAGAGGCCTGTCAATGTAGTCGTAGCGCTTAGGGTAGCTACTTCTATTCGCTATGATTTATTGGCAGGTCAGCTTCGGGTGCTTTCTGGTTATGGCTAGGCTGTTTGGAGAAACGTCGTATTGCGTTTTGGCGAGGTCGTCGAACACTGTGTGGGTGTTTGGAGAGGTCGTCGAACGCCGTGTGCATTTTGTAGAGGTTGTCGAACGTCGTAGGCGTTTTGTAGAAGTCGACGAACGCCGTAGGCATTTTGTAGAGGTTGTCAAATATCATGATGAGTTGGCGACGAGGGCTGTCGACGATGTTGGCGACGAGGGTCGTGGTGTGTCGTTGATGAGCGATGACGAGGGGCGAGGCGTGTTGTTGACGAGGCCGGCTGCGGGGCGAACCATGGCGACGAGGGACGATGAAGTCATCGGCGAGGCGAGTCATGGCGACGAGGTCAGCGGCGAAGAACGACAAGGGCCACCGATGTGGTCGACGGCGAGACGAGGGGCCGCTGACGGGATCGACGACGAGGAGCGACGAGGACCACCGGCGAGGTCGACGGCGAGGAGCGAGAAGGGCCGCCGACGGGATCGACGACGAGGAGCGACGAGGACCACCGCTGAGGTCGACGGCGAGGAGCGACGAAGGGCCGCCGACGGGATCGACGACGAGGAGCGACGAGGACCACCGGCGAGGTCGACGGCGAGGAGCGACGAAGGACCGCCCACGGGATTGACAACGAGGAGCGACGAGGACCACTGGCGAGGTCGACGGCGAGGGGCGATGAGGGGTCGCCGACGTGGCCATTGGCGAAGAACGACAAGGGGAGGAATGGCGAGTTGATGACGATCTTCGAGGCGAGGAAGGTGTCGCCGCCGTTCCAGATCATAGATCCGATCTGGTCATGGCGAGGGACGTCGAGGGCGGCGACGGCGGACCGTTGACGAGGGTGACGACGAGGGGACGTCGACGAGATCCATCGTCGGGGAAGATGATCGCTTGACGAGCCATGACGTCGTTGCACACACCCCCTACCTGGCGCGCCAACTGTCGATGAAATACGCGTCGTAGTCTACCTAGGGGTACCCCACGGTAGTAGATTGTAGGCGGAGGTGTGGCGACAGCGATCAAGCGTAACACAAAGAGCGTTGTAACACCCTAAAATTCAAAATAGAAATTAGATTTGAATTTGCTTAAATTTGTTTAATTTCAAATATTTTTTGTGATCATAGAATTGAATAAATAAAACTAAAACTAATATCACATGTTAGGGTTAACTTGTTTGTGCATTTCATGCCTCTGCATTTTCTTATATTGCTTGAATTTATAAAACCCAAAGAAAAGATTTCAAAAACCCTTTTGAAAATCATTTGGAAAAAGAAAAGCAAAAAGAAAATGAAAATGGAAAACCTTTTCCCCCTCCCCTCCTCTTTCGGCCTGCTGGCCCAAACCGGCCTGCCTCTCTCTCCCCCTTCTTCCCCCCCCCCCCCCCCCGCGCGACTGGGCCGGCCTCTGCGCTCTTGGCCCAGTTCGCCTGCGGCCTCTCTCCCTCCTTTCTCTCTCTGTCGGCACGGGCCCGCGTGTCAGCTCCTCCCTCCTCCCTCGCGCCGAGTCCGAGCAGGACTCTGCTCGCCGCCGCGTCGCGCCGCGCGTGTTTCCCCGCGCCGACCTCTCCCTTGCCCTCCTTTAAATAGCGCCAAACCCGCGCCGCTCTCTCCCATCGCCTCGCCTCGTTTCGCAGCAGTAGCAGCAGCACCGCGCCATTGCCGCCGCTCTGCTCTCGTCGTCGAGCCGCCGTTCCGCGCCTCGGGCCGCTCCAAGTTCTTCACCGAGCGTCGCACCGGCTTCGCGTACGTGCGGAACGTCTTTCCCCTCTCTTTTCTCTCTCTTTTGTGCTCTGTTTGACCTCGCCGTCGTGCACAGGGGTTCCGCCGCCGCTGTTCACCGTCGACGGCCATCCTCCGCCCTCGATCGAGCCCTACCGTTGCCCTAGGTGAGTTCGCCTCACTCCGTTCGTTCTCCTGGTGCCCTCGGAGTCGAAAACCGAGCACCAGCGCCTCCGATCGACCCCCGCCGGCGAGCACGGGCTCTGCCCGGCCATGGCCGCCACCGCGCGCCGCCCTGCTCCGGCAGAATGCCGCCCTCTCTCTCCCTCCCTTCTAATCTGGGCCGGTCGGATCAGATCCGACGGTCTCAGATCAAAGATACCCCTTCGAGGGTTTTCTTTCTAAAGAGACCCTCGGTTTTTGGGGAATAAACCCGCCGTCCTATGGCGCCTCTCATCTTTACGTTTTCCCCACTGGAAAGCGTATTCCCTACTCAGATCTGTTTTAATTCGAAAATAAATAAAAACCCCCCTATTTACAGTTTTGCCACTGATATTCAAATGCTTATATTTTGCTCGTTTTAAATCCAAATCGATCCGTTCAACTTGCGTTAGATCCGTAATTTTATGCTCTATCCAGTAGTATAGATTTCATCTATGTTAATTACTTTTGAAAATCAAAGTAAATTAATTCTTTTAATGCTTTAATTTTGCCCTTTTTAAAATCTTGTTTAATCTATAGTTTATTCGTTTTAGATCCGTTTAGCGTGATTCTCGCGTCTTTGTGATCGTAGTATAGTATAGATCTGTTTTATAATCTTTTCAAAACCTCTTTATTGTTTATGGTGTAATGTTCTGATCATATCTTTGTTGCTTCGTGTATGCTTGATCGGATGATTGCGTGGTGATGTTGATCGAGTACAGCCGGTGAGATCTTCGGTGAGCACGAGTTCTTTGCAGCAGATCAGGATCACCGGGAGCTTTGTGATCAAGGAAAGTTTAACATGGGATCATCCTTGTTACCTATTCACCCTAATTCATCTAGTCATGATTGCATGTGTCTAATTTGATTCGTATTAGATTTACCATAGCTTTGTTATCCTTTTACCTTGTCACCATGGGTTTTATATGCATATGGGTAGCTTTGCTATGCTTTACATGATGAATATTGAATCGAATATTGATTAATGATATATGCAACAATGGATAAAATTGGCTTTTATAGCAACATGGAATAGGACCACACTGTAGGGAAAAAGCTGGGATATTAAATGTAACCATGAGTGTTATATGGCTCTGGCTTTAGTCAAGTATGGAGATTCGTACCGGCATGTTGGCAGTTCGTGAAAGACACCATTGCCGAGCTGGTTGTAGGGCATGGCCTAGGGTGGATACCGCTTCGAAAGGTACCATCGAGTAGGGGCTTTACATACCCCTTCCCCTTGGGTCCGTAGGGTCTGCCGGCATGTTGGGAAGACTTTTGAAAGTCTTCATAGTGTACCCTGCCCGCTCACCTTGGCAGTGTTATGGGACTAGCTATCCGGGCATATGGGCAACACGGCTTGTGGGTAAAGTGCGTAACCTCTGCAGAGTGTAAATCTATCATGATAGTCGTGCTCACGGTTACGAGCAGCCTAGAAAACTCACAGTGTAGACGATCATGTTGTTTATTAATCTTATCATGTGGTTATCAACTGGGTATGCATAATTAAAGCTAAGTGTTGGTAAAACTTGACCAAGTTAAAAGTGACCGCAGTTCAGACAGTGTCAGCCTTTGAGCTTCATAACCCTATGTTACTCTTGCTGAGTACTTTAAGTGCTCACTCTTGCTTTCTCAACCCCTTCAGATAGCTATGAAGACTACCGTGAGGAGTACTAGGCTAGTGGTCAACCAGTCGGCGTTCCCTGTGAAGTGGAGCTTCGTCGCGAGAGTTATCTTTATTTCCGCTGTTATGTTTAAGAATATTATTCGTTATGTAATAAGCACTCAGTGATGGTACTATTTAAAGATTTGTCAGCTTATGTGTGTGATTGATCTCTAGGCACACATGAGTTATTAATATTCAATTTTATCCTTAAAATTGGGTGTGACAAGCGTAGACACGGCGATTTAGACAGGTTCGGGCCGGCAAATCGCCGTAATACCCTACGTCATGTGTTTTGGTGGCTGGATTGATATGAGTATTAGGTTACAAGACCCGTAGATGTGATCTAGGAGATTGTATGCATATTTAGAGATGTGTTTTGGGGGTTCCTCTGTCCCTCCTTATATATGCCGAAGGGACAGAGTTACAAGTAAAGTAGCCAATATGGTACTATTCGTGCGGTGCACGTCGTGTGCCGCACGTCTACGTCTTGTGGGCCGGGCCATCTTCTGGTCGGTAGGTCCATTAGGTCCCTGGGGATATGCCGAGGTAATATCCCCAACAATTATAGTCCCCCAAAGGCTCAAGAGCCGATATTTCATTTCTCGTTGGAAGAATGAATCTTGAATTTTAAAATAAAAGTTAAGGAAAAAGTGTGTTAGCTACAATGCCAATGAAAAAAAATAGAAATAATTTAAACTAAAAAATCACGTCAGCTACCATACTTGTTACAATACTTGGGAGACTAAGAAATCAACACTTAAGTCCTCATTTAAAAGTATTGATATGTATACGACCATGATACATGTAAAAAGAAAAGCAAAAGAAAAAGGAGAAAAATATATAAGTAAATGAATAAATAAAAAATAAAGAATTTAAATAAAAATCCTAAAATAATAAAAAGATAAAAAATAAAAAAATAAAAACCAAAGAGTCACGACCTCCATTTTATTCACGGTTAAAGAACTACTAGTATAATATATAGGCATGTTTCAATTCTTATTACCTCTCCAACTGTAGCACCTGGTGAGGTGAGCGACCGTACCGTATCAACTACCGCAGCAGTCCTTTGTGGCTTTGTCGGCTCGGCAGCAGAAACAAACAACTTTTCAGCTAGCCGAAGCACCTTCTTCCAGAGAGAGAAACAAACCTTAGGTACTCCAGCTAGGCTGCCACTACCACGCCCGGACGGACTCCCAATCGACTGGCAGACAAATGGACCTGCTTAGTGCTAGCTGAACCAAATGGGGGCATGCAGCGGCACCGGCCCGGCCACCTAACTCGTCGTCGTGGCCTAGCTTGCGAGTCGCCGCGCCGAGCCAAGCAACGCTGGGTTGGAGAGAATATCCTATTCCAGCTCACGCGCCGTAGCGCGTAGCGGTTGGTGAGGTGCCCACTGCCGAGAAGACGTCGTCACGTCACATGGCCGCGCGACTCGGTCGTGAGCCTCGAGCGACGTCGCGCGTCGTTGCGCTGGCAGCGGCGATGCGAGCCCCGGGGCCCTCTCGGTCGAAGCCGCCACTATGGTATGCCTGCCCTCTGCAGTCTGCTGGTGTTGATGGTGGTGATCGAGCAGCCTTTTGGCGTCGACGACAGGCACATTTAACGGCCCAGAACGGATGGATCATCGGAGCGGACGATTCGACACCACCATTGATGTTGTTTCACGAGCTTGAACAAGAGGATGGGTTAGGTTTCCGTGCTGTACTGCGAACTGCGACACGAGGAGTAATTGATCTGCCTGCGCCTTCTTCTTCTTCTTCTTCTTCTTCTTCTTCTTCTTCTTCTTCTTCTTCTTTCTTCTTCTGCAGCGTGCGTCGCGTTGCTGCCGCTGTCGTTCACTGCAACTCCTGGCAGGGAGTGTTTCGATGATTCAGGTTCCTAGCCTGGCTGTCATTCTTTCTGATCAGGTAGGAAGGAACATAACATTCGACAGTGAAGCACTAGACCGACTGACTCCGGCGTGTGGCCTGCACAAGCAAGCATGGACCGACAGAGACCATCGGCGATCTGATCTCCTTTTGTTCGCCACGCCACACGCCATGGTGATTTTAATTTCCTGCGGCCTTTCAGGCTTTTCTTTTCGCTAGCTTAGCAGCTCCTTGCTTCCACAGATCGCATCGCACTCACACCAAACAGGTTGTCTGCTCGTCTTGTCATGTGACCTCCACTTTAGACAGGGCATTCATGTGATGTTTTTGGTTACATGATGAGTGAACTTTAGCAAGATGCGTCAGAATCTGTTTTTTTTTCTTTTTTGCATCCTAAATACAGAATTAAATGAGAGAGAGAGAAAATAGTTGAGATGACAGCTTCTAGATGATGGATTATTGATCCAGGAAATCGGGTTTTTTATTGACTAGTATAGATCAAAGGCATGGCCACGGCCCAAGGGCAACAAGCAGCACGGAGTAACATGCATGCGTGTCCTGCAGTTCAACTGAACCCGGACCGGTCTCTCTCTGATCCCTGTTTATCATGTGAGGTTGCACTCTTGGTCGTATAATCAGCAGGATCTCCAAGAATGGCCATGGACTTAACGACGGCATATATATGTCCACACGAGACACACGTACGGTGTGAGGAGGAAAAAAACGACGGTTTGCTAACTTGCTTACGTAATCCGTGTTGACCTAATGATGTGATCGGTGAGCTAAACTGACCATAACAGCTTTGTAGAGAATGCATCGCCAGTACTATGTTTCTAGCCAGGTGTGCATCCCAAGCCAAACAAAAGATGGCATGTTCAGCACTCAGCTAGGCAAAATGCATCGATCTATACGGTGCAAGTGCAACCTTTTTCTTAGCACTACTCATCTAGGCTAAAGTTCAGACCCAACTATACGGTGCAAGTGCAACCTTTTTCTCAAGCTCAAAATCATGTTGCGCTTTAACCAAACACACCAGTACCCTGCCATCCTCATGTCAAGTAATAAAAATCTGACCGTAAATGTCAAGTACTACCATGGGCAGGAGAAACAAAGAACCAGTTCCAAAATTATTTGGAATTTTAACACTGTAGCACTTTCATTTGTATGTGGTAATTATTGTCCAATCATGGAGTAATTATAATCAAAAGATTCGTCTCGCAAATTACAGATGAACTGTGTAATTAGTTATATTTTTTATCTATATTTAATACTACATGCATGCGTTCAAAGATTCGATGTGACGGAGATGTGACAGAAAATTTGGAATTTTGAAAGGATCTAAACATAAATTCGTCAAGATAAACTGAAACTGAAATTGCTTAGCAAGATGCAGGAAGTTGACTTCAAATTCTGAAACCAGTTATGTTGGTTTCTGAGCAGGTTAAAGTAGCCGAGCACGTTGTTGTACGTTCAGGAGTGGAGGTCGTCTTTTAAGTGTCATGTACTCCAATCTACTCCCTCCGTTCCAAATTATAAGACATCCCAAGAATCTTGGAGAGTCAAATTTGAGATGTTTTGACTCTCCAAAATTCTTAGAAAGTCATATAATTTGGGACGGAGGGAGTATGACTTATCTCAGTTCTTACTTCAGTTGTCTTTGTGTTTTTTTTCTCCTCTCTGATAAGTTCGGCACTTCTGAATGAGCGGAGTAACTTTTTTCTTGTGGTGTATATGAGCCCACCAACTATAGACACGGTGAGGAGGCGTTATTGTATAGGCATCTCAACGCTTCTGATCGTTAGATCGCTTGTTGTGGGCAGTAAAAATCATACCAACCATAGTAAAAAAACCTCATATGTATAATACTAAGTATGTTCACTTATTATAGCCTAAAATGGTACAAAACGATCTCTTGGTCTAGATCCGCCATAAGGCTATCTGCACTCTTCATCCTCTATATTAATCCTCTAAAATGAATATTTTTTTCTAGTCAGCGAGATTTTTTCCTCTATATATATTTTTTCGCACTCATCATCCTCTAAATCTCATAATCTATACCAACCGTCAATAATGAGGTCTACACGTTCATAAATAAAATTTATCTAAATATATTCAATATGAAATCTTTTTTTGAAGGATTTATTGAAACAAATTTAATGATGTAAATAAAATTTAATTTGGTTTTTGGATTTGTAGTTATAAATTCTTTTTTTGACGAGGAAGTTATAAATTCTTTAGTTTGTTAAAAAAGTAGTACGCCTAACCCGAGGAGGCGGACCCCTCCACACGCATGCATGCGGTTGCATACCGTTCGCGCGAGGAGAGCCCAAAAATAGCGTAGCAGCTCGAGTCCGCTGGCTTAGCGGCAACGATAGCGTACGCATTGCGAGGATTTTTTTTCCTCCATCAGTATTTTGGGCAATCTAAAAACAATTTACTTTTTTTTGTTGATGTGAAGGTAATCCTGTCTCCTCTACTAAACTTCGTGATGCGATAGAATTTTAATTTTTCCTTAAAAAAAGAAACACGTAAAGAAGGTTAGTGGAAGATTCAAGTCAGCCTTCAACGCCGGTAATGGCCTAGAGAGAGAGAGAGAGAAACCAATGGGATTGATCCGCTGCAGGGCGCATGTGCGGTGCAGCTAAACCGTGAGCTGTTCCTGCGCGCAATAATCATCTGGGCCAGCCTTTCATTTCACATCCCCTTCCTTCCCATCGCGGACGACACCGCTGGGGTGGGGGCCTGCCCCACCGCCGGTGACCCTTTTCGCTGTTCGGCAGCTCAGCCTCGGCGGCGAACCGCGGAGCGTCATGACTGTGATGAGGCAGGCATGCACGCAGCAGCAGGCACTCCTTGCTGCGTCCCTGTCTCTCCTCCTGTGCTCGCTCTTTGATGCCCTACGGCCAGGGCCGGCCCTGCGGGACAAGCGACATGTTGGTGCCGTATGTGGTGTATTGGGTTGGATTTGGACCTGATCCCGACTGGTTATTGTGTGCACTCCCACGCAACGGCTTCCTCCCGGCTGGATTGGATCCGGGCGCAGCGCAGGTGCAGGTGTCCCTATTCATCTCTACTATGCTTGGCAGTATGCTACTGTGCCCTACTGTACTCTAGTAACTGCAGCAAGTTGGGAGTATGTCAAAGTGTGCGTCTGTTCCTGGGTAAAGAGCGCGAGAAGACCCTCGTTTTTCTATACCAAGTTGAAGGCCGTGACGGTTAGAATAGAACTGGCCATGTGCGCGCTCCCGCAGGTGAACCACCCAGCTCCAGCTCGCTACTAGTATACGGGTGAACAGAGCACGCAGCCACCAACCGGAGCACACTGCCACATGGTGACACGCTGCATATTTATACACACATACACACGCACAGACGCTTCCGAGGACAGTAGCCGTAGCAGCAGCATACTCCTAGGCGAACGGGGGGCGAATCGTCGAATCCCAACGGCCCGCGGCAGTCACCGTGTGGCCTGCCGGCCAAACTGTCCCCGGGGCCCTGCCCTGCCCTGCCCCGCGCCTGCGCGATCTGGCCATCATCCATCCCTTCGCTTCCACGCACCAATCTTGTCCCGGCGCCTGCCAAATCCAGGAAGGCCACGGCACCGAGACAGGGCAGCGGCAGCAGCAGCAGCAGGAACAGGCAGAGAGCAGAGCAGTTGCGCTGAGCACTAGCAGCCGCTGACAGAGAGACGGACGGACGCACCACGGCAATGGCGGCGGCGGCTCCTTCAGGGACGCGCACGCGCTCCGTGCGCCTGCTGCTGCTCTCCCTGTCCCTTCTCGCGTTCTGCGTCGCGCTGAGCCACCAGGAGCAGGACTCGTGCGCCACGGCCAAGGTCTCCGTCGCCAGCCTCGTGCCCTTCGACTCCACGTCCTTCCGCTGCAGCGCCGCCTGGAAGCAGCAGGACTTCGTCCTCAGGGTATTCCTCCTCAACCATTTCCGATTCTTTTCCCTTCCTTTCTCATACATCTCCATATACATGTCTCGTGTCGTGTACGTGTGTTCGTCGTCGCTGGGAGTCCTCGGGTTCGTTCTAGACTACTAGTAGATCCCATTGTCACTGCATTCCTTCAGAGCTCGGACGGAGCAGCCAGTCGATCTGCGAATTGTGCCAAACTCTGCTCAGTAGTACGTCGCGCGCATTGCATCACCCATCACCAATCACCGTCGCCATCGGGCGCGGTGAGCTAATTAATAACGCTCCGATCTGACCCGAATTACGCCTCATTCGTACGTGTGCCGGCAGTACAAGAACACGGGGCCCAGCGAATGGAGCTTCATCCTGTCGGCGCCGGACAAGGGCTCGTACGTGGCGGTGGGCTTCTCAGGGAAGGGAGCCATGGTCGGGAGCAGCGCCGTCGTCGGGTGGGCGTCCAACGGCAAGGGCGCCGTGAAGCAGTACTACCTCGGCGGGAAGAGCCCCGAGGAGTGCACCCCGAACAAGGGACTCCTCAAGCTCGTCAGGAACAGGTCCGTCGCCGTCTCGCGCTCCGGCCTCCTCCACCTCGCCTTCCAGCTCAGCACCGACTACCCGCAGCCGTACCTCATCTTCTCCGTCGGGCCCGATGGCAACCTGCCGCAGTCCGATAACCTCCGCCTGCCCATGCACCAGAACATGGTCTCCCGCGCCTTCAACTACACCTCCGGTATGCATGCATCTCCTCCGAATTCAGAAATCACGCAGTTTCTTTTTTGCAATTCTCCGTCGCTCCACGAATCGCCAAATGCGTGCGTGAGCCGTGACAGAGGATCTCGTTGTTCTTACCTGTCTGTTATTCTCGCTTGCTCAACAGGGGTGTCTTACAGCACCGCCGGCTCGTTGTCCGGCGGCGACGCGGGGTTCCCGACGGAGAGGAAGCACGGGCTGCTGGGCATGATGGGGTGGGGGGTGCTGATGCCCATCGGCATGATCACCGCGCGCTACTTCAGGCAGCTGGACCCGTGCTGGTTCTACACACACATGGCCATCCAGGTGTCCGGCTACGCCGTCGGCATCGCGGGCGTCGTCCTCGGCTTCCGCCTCAACGAGGACGGGCTCAAGAACGTGGACGTGCACAAGGCGCTCGGCATCGCCATATTGGCCATGGCGTCTCTTCAGGTACACAGCGTACCATGGAAAACGAAAACTACTACTACTAGAAAATTGACTGAGTTTACAGTACTACTCCTAGATAAGAAGATTGACAGCCTATGTCAAAAAAAAAAAGATAGGATTAACAGCATCTATAATTAACATGGGGAAAATTGAATACAAATCATGATAATTTGTACTGGTATCCACTTTCGGTTCGTTGGGCACATGGGTACGGTGTAGATTGGAATCTGCCGCAATGGCCAGGCTGGATAAAACAGCATGGTTTTATTTTACGGGGTTTGTTTGTAGTTGTTGACCGTGATTAAGTACAGCATAGGAGTACGGAGTAGTAGGACTGAAGAAGTGAGACCATTTTCAGTCACATGCCCGTGAATGAAAACTGAAAAGGATGCAATCAGAATAGAGGCTTCCATTTTTGTTGACAGCAGAGGCTAGCTAGACAGACAATGCGCACCGTAGCCTGGCATTGCATGTTCTTGAGTTGGCAGGTGATGGGTTCCGAGAAAGTGGTTGGAGTAGCTACCTCTCCGCGCAGCATTCTCAATTGTTTATGCTTCGAATCTTCAATCGCCGACGAAATAGAAATATGGTTCAACTCGACAACTCAAAGTGTGTGAGAGCTGTCGAGCACCGAAGTTGACCTTGACCCTAGGGAAACTGCAGTAGTCCTGCACATGATTTTTGTTTTTTTACTGTCTCGAGTCCCTAACGAAGGGCACAACACCATAAAAGCCAGTATTTTTATTGGTTGTTTCTTTTGCCTTTTTGCGTGCTGATGACTGATGTGTGCTTTGTGTGATCCACCACCACCAGGTGCTGGCGATCCTGGCGCGGCCGGACAAGACGTCCAAGGTGCGGCGGTTCTGGAACTGGTACCACCACAACATCGGCCGCGCGACGATCCTGCTGGCCATGGGCAACATCTTCCTGGGTCTGTCCATCGCGCAGGAGATCAGCGCCTACATCGTCTCCTACGGCGTGTTCGTCGCCGTGTGGGTGCTCGCCGTCGCCGCCTTCGAGATGAAGCGGTGCTACGCCGACGACGACTGAGTGTGCAGTACGTGGACGACGGTTGGGTGCCGAACCGTGGCGATGCATGCGTACAGCATCTCGCCATTGATAGGAAGACGAAGTTCATGACGTAAATTTAAGCGTTCACACTACCAGTGACGTGACACACACACACGACACCACCACCACCATTCTTGTTCCGTAGCTCGCAGCTGGACAGCGCATTTGGTTGGCTAAAATTTGTTTTTTTTTGGGGGGGGCCGGGTATAGGATGTGAAGAAAGGGCCAGACTGCTTGTTTCTAGCGTAGCTGGACACTCTGATTCATATATTTTGTACATTGGTCATGTTGTGCTGTACCCTTTTCGACGAGAGCTTGTTCTTCGCCTCTTTTTATTTTTTGTTCCACCGTGCATTGATCAACGATTACACTTTATTTATTCGCTGATTCGTGGACAGTCACACAGCTGTGCATGCGTCGTTTCAGAACGGCAGCAACCGGAAGCTACCTGCTGTATTACTGCCTGACTGCTGTGGTGCACCGACCACAACGGAACGACTCGAGCCCGTGATTCGCCGCTGCTGCCGGCGCCGGGCGCGGCAGCATATCCCGACCATGTTGCGTCGGCCGAAGGCACGCGCAAGCGGATCCGTGTCGTGCGGTGTCTCAACGGAACGAAGGGAGGCGAAGCGGATGCGGGGAATCGGTGCGGTCCGCAGAATTTTGCGGTCGTCCTCGGGGTCGGGGCACCGAAGCCCCCACGCGGCGCGCACGTCCGAAACCGCCCCCAGCCGACAGCCGCGGGCTGAGTCCACGGCCGGCCGGCACGTACGGCGAGGACGCGCGGCTGGATGGCCGTGCTCAGCGTCTGAGCGCACGCCGGGTGCAAAAAGTTGCCGACGAGTCACATCGAATCAGCCAAATGCTAATCGAGGCTGATGGCCTTCGCCTGCCTTCGGAGTCACATCGAATCAGCTAACGCTTATCGACGAGCATCGCCTTCAGATGGTGGTGACTAGGATCCGATCCGACGACACCTCACCACGAGTCGTAGGCGTTGTCACCACAAACGGAGTGCCGCAGTTTAAGCCACGATTTCAACCAGACAGCTAGCAGCATCAACAGGGTAAGGTGGTCCAGACCAGCATGTTTACTATAGCTGTTTACAGGTCAAGCGGGCAGCAACGTTTTCGTCCATGACACTTTGCTGAAGGTGGGACATGCATAAACCTGGTTGCCATCTTGATCTTGGATTCTTGGGTAACGGACACGAGGTTCTAGATCCTCAAGGTGAACTATCGCAAAGACCCATTGTCATTCTGCTCTTGCACAGATGCGCGAACTGCTCCAGGCACAAAGTCGTGGCGAGTTCCGCATCCGGCACGGTAAATGACTCAGCTTGGTCCATCAGCACTAAAGCTTACAACCAAATGGGAGCTACAGGCTGCACAGAAACTAGAGAGTGCCTCAAAACAATTTGAAGTTTACCTAGACACCACGCTAACCAATGCATGAATCGCTCAGTCAGACAGAGCAACATTATTCCTAACAACTGATCATGCTAAATCTCAGGGTTCACTCTTGACGGCATGGCTGTCTGAGGCGCCTGCATTTTGAGCATGTGATGGCATGCCAAATCCTCTCATCTTTAGATCCACCGGGTATGGATGCGCCTCCTGCAGCAACTGGTGGTGCTGCTGCTGCTGCAAATGCGTCTGCTGTTGCTGATGTTGGGAGTGGATCTGGAGCTGCTGCAGCTGCTGAGCAGCCAGAAGAGACTGTATATGGCTGCGCTGGTAACTTTGTGGGTTGCCTCCAAGTGACGACATACCAAAGTTTCCCATTTTTCCAATGTTGGCATTTAACTGTCCTGTTGCAACCTTCAGTTGCTGAATGTCGTCTCTTAGCCTATCGTTCAGAGCTGCAGGTAGACAAGGACTAGTTACAATACTAGAGATGGAAAGGGGATCTTTGGGGATAAGCTTTTGTGGTAACTTCCCAAAATAGCTAAAAATGATATAAATTACTCCCTCCATTCCAAACTACAAGTCGTTCTGGTCTTTTTACATACATAGCTTTTACTATGTATCTAGATATAATATATATATATATAGATGCATATCAAAAGCTATGTATCTAGAAAAGCAAGAACTTATAATTTGGAACGGAGGGAGTATATTTTATTATAAGTCTCAAATGACAATAAACTAATGTTACTATTCTTAAATGAATGTTTACCATGCTTCACATTTTCCTTAACTTTATAGTATAGACAAAACGGCAACTTCAGGACAATCCTTTCAATTGAAAATATCGCAAGTTATACATTCTTTTCACTTTTCTGTGTGTTTTTTTTTTGTTGGGAGGGATCATCAAATATACATCACACAAATGTGGCGTTTCATTTCTAAAACTTCAGCTTATTCACTTTGAACACAAAGAAAAATATATAAAAGCCTTACCATCCTGCCGCCGGACCTGCTGCTCCATTGTCTGCACACGTATCTTCAGATCACTATTATCGCTTGTCAAACCAGTGGTATCTCACTGTATCATACAGATAATGATCAATTATAAAGTTGTCGGAAAAGGGAAAACATGTATTCTGAAAACCTAAAACTACATAAGTGTCATATATGTTCTACAAGTAGGTGCTATGAGCATGAAGAGATGGAGGATTTGGCCGGTGGCTACAGAACTGAGAGGCAAAAGAGGGGGGGGGGAGGGGGAGGCTGAAAGGTTGAATAACAGAAGGTTATTAGCCCTTTGCTTCTATTTTCCAACCATGATACATCTTCTCACTTTATATAGATGGAGGTTCCTTGAACCTTAAGGCCCTGTTTGTACAGCTCAAGTTCAGAGCTCCATCTCTGATCTGAAGTTTGTATGCTAAACTCAGGAATCCTGAGACTACCTTTTGTCTAGTAGAATAGAAAGAAAACAGCTTAACCAAACAACTCAAGTATACCGACAGCTCTAGATCCATAGGTTTTCAGAGCTAAGAATACCCAGCTCCAAGAAATCCACAAACTTCCAGGAGCTAGAACTCTGCCTTATAGATATGATCTGACTTCCAAACTGAACAAAGATGAACTTTCTAAATAAACAATGACAAGGTTTGGATGACAAGCTGGCAACAGCAGGGGCAGCCTCCTGGTAGCAGCGTGGGGGCTGGTGGCGACTGTAGGGCATGTTGCCACCCTCTTAGGCTGCTCGCTGGCCATGGGTTTTCCCACCCATAACAGTCAGATAAGAGTTACCAAACAGAAAGCAAAGCACATCTTATGATTATTTCCAGAACAAGCTTCAGGAGTAAAGCATGATCTTCATTTTTTAAGAAGAGTACTCTTTTAAGAAAGATATCTAATACTATACTCAAGTTTGGAAAATAATACTCATGCAGACACAAATATTGTTGAGTTGAAGAACCAAAGCCACAAATATCTAATGTAGAACTGTTAATAAATGCTCAAAAGATTGTAAAAGTAATCCATGTATCAAACTGCCTATATATTCAAAATCCTTGTTGACTGTTCATGAGACTAAGCGACTGTGACTTTGAGTAGCAACCAAATTGCAGATTATATTTATAATGTAGACATTTGTCTAACATTCTAACACATCTCTTTATTAAAATAATTCGGGAAAAGGTAAGAAGAACTGTACAAGTGAAGAACCTGTAACATGGCCAGCTGAGTTGATAGTGTAGTTGCTTCTGACTGGAGAGTCTGCACTTTCCTTTCAAGCTCTGCAATGTAGCGCATCTTTCTTTCTTTTGACCTAGCAGCTGACTGGCGGTTTGCCAAAATCCTAAAATGTGCCATGAAAGTAATTACTTGGTCACTGGAGCAAGTAGTTTAATTACCATAACCAAAATACACATCTAGACTGCTGAGATGTGTTATCATTCAACCACTCATACAGTAAAAAAAAAACTCCAGAATTCGCATGATTTGAATATACTAAGTTACACGGAGCATAAGCTTGTAACAAATTACCTCCCACAAAATACTACTGCCCCTGCTCCAAATATAAGTGTTATATATTATGACAGTATATTATGCTCCATGATAAAAAAAAAAGTCTGAACTTAGAACAAATCTAAATGGGCATACAATTGGGATCAAGAGTACTAAACTACAGTGATATATTACATGATCATTCCCATATATTTTAGAATATAAAGTCCCGGTGCCTTCCCACAAGATAGAGAATGAAAACATACTGAAAATGACATGACATGGTCTGCTACTCGGGTATAGTGGTTATAAAGATATCCACTCAACTAGCGGACCAATTACAAGGGCTAATACATTCATAGGACTGGAAATTGAAGTGCTCAATAATATTCTCATCAAGTCTACAGCATAGAGGACTACTACAATTATTTGTCAATCAAGACCAGTGATGTTATACTTTTGTCTAATTTGAAGTACCACAACTTAATGGACCTATCAGTGGGTCAAGGATGAAGCAATATTGTCTTTCATCTATGATATCGACTGTCCATAGTTCTATATATTCTGCTAGATCACAATCAGGCCAAAAGTTCTAGTAGGTCTCATTTCAATCTATGTTCCAGATTCCACAACTTCCTTCCCTTTCACACTCAGTTCCTGGGACTCTTTTGCAGGAGCTCCGCACTTTAAAATTAGCAGTAACAGTATCCTCGGGTGATCAGTCCTTGTCAAACGCCGCCACAATCAATATCATATTATTCGCCCGATTCCTATTACCAACCGGAAATACTACAAAGGTGACAGACGACAACCACAGTCGCAAATAGAACAGGGGGCAGCTCTCCTCCTCCATAGGATGCAGTTAGATTCTCACCTCTTGGCGCGCTTGGGGTCAACGAGCGCGAGCTCGGCAAGCTTAGCGTCGGAGATGGCCTTCTTGGCGTCAGCGCCCGCCCTCCCAGGCATCCCCGCGGCTGCGGATCCAAGCAGGGACGTGGAGCCGTCCATCGACATGCTGTGCTGGTGCCGTGGCCGCGGCGGCGGATGCGGGTGCGCCGAGGGCTCTGACGGCCCGGGGAGCGTACCACCGTTCTCGAGAAACATCTCGAACATCCGGCTGCCGCCAGCGCCGCCGCCCGCTTCCTCGTCCTCGTCGTCGTCCTCCTCGTCCTCGTCGCCGGCCACGCAGGCCTCCCCGACGACGCCGAGGTCGGCGTCGAAGGTGAGGTCGTCGGGGAGCGCGGCGCCCCCGAGGAGGATCTCCGACTGCGCGCGGCGGTGCCCCGCCCCGCGCCGCGGCGGCGGTCCGGCAGCATCGCGGCGACGTCCCCCGCCGCCGCCGCCGCCGCAGAGGCGGAGGCCGAGCAGGAGGCGGCCGGGTCCTTGGGCGGGGCCGGGTCCATGGAGATCTGGGGAATGCGGTGGGATGGGGCGGCGTGAGGGGACAGAGAGACAAGGGAGCAGGAGCAAGGAGGGAGTTGGAGGAGCAAGGACTAGGAGGAGGAGGAGGAGGAGGAGGAGGGGCAGGAGGAAGACATGCTCGCGCTGGGATTTGACCGAGGCATTGACTCCTCGGAGAAAAGGAAAAACAGTGAGAGCCATCCGCACCGTGGGCATGTGGAATGCAAGTGGTGTGGCCTGCTGCATTGGGCCTGCGGATCTGCTGCCGATCTGGCCGAGATGCGCGCGGAGCTGGGGCCAGCTGCGGCCTGCGGGCTCGACCGGCTGCTGGTACGAAACCAGGAGGCCTACTGGGCTTGGAGACCTCCGAAGCTTCCGGACTCTGGTTCCTTGGTGCTCAGCGGTGGCAGCACCGAGGGAGGGAGGGCCGCATGCCCCTGTTTGTTTTCGGCTTGCCAGGAGTTTTTGGTGCAGCCAGCGTGCTTCTGGATGGCAAACGTCTATAAGCACTTTTGAGAAGGTTTTGGACATTTGTTAAGGAGCTTCCGGCTTTTAGTATTTAAATATTTAAAAGGTTTCAAAGCCACCATCCGTTAAAGCTCCTAGAAAGTTGAAAACAACACGCAAAAGAGTGCTTAGTCTAGTTGACACTCAAGCGATACTCGGTCCTCAGTTCGATCACTACTGGAAGCGAATTTCAGATTGTGATTTTATGGATTTATTTCAGGATTTACTAACGCTATGCATTCAGTGGTAGGCGATGTCTCCGTCGACAGCGATGCGTCTGTGGTCATGTGGTGACTTCGTGAAGCTCGAGATCTGCCGGCTCAGTCCTTCGGAGGTGCTTATAGAGGTAGGGTTTACGTACGTGTATTACTGTGTAATTTCTCAAAAAAAACACAATAAGGTCTCTATCTAACCAAGTAACCAAGCTATTTTGATGTGATAAATAAACTTATCAACCTGACGTATCAGTTATGGTATTGTTTTTCTTTATCGTAACAGCAGGTTTATATCAGTCCGGAGGAGATTTTCTGCATGTAGTAGGTTGTAGGCAGCACCAGAGAAACTCTTCAATTAGGATTTAGCTCAATGCTCATACATCTCATCCTTTCAAGTATTTTAAAAGCATGAGGTCGTTGTGGCTAGGATTGCGTCGCGGTGGCATCCCTGATGAGCAGAGTTCTTGGTCGATGAAACAATGGCAGCGGGTAGGTGGCTGCTGGAGTGGCGAATATGTCATAGGAGAAGAGAAGAGTGTGTAATGGTGCTGCTCATAAGCTTGTACAGCTCGCAAAAATGGAAAAACATTCAGCGGTTCGGCGTTTCTCCTTCCCAGCTTGTATCGAACAGATTATTGCTCAGGATTCAGGAATGTAACTCTATCTCTGAGTAATATACAAATTCTTTTCATCTAGAAAAAAGCATGTTCATCAGGACCGGAGTGGAGCTAAAGATTGCTTGAAAGCTGAAATCTCAAGTGGAATGGGACGGGTGGTAAGTCAATCGATCGTTGCTGCCCTGCGGTGGCAGCTTCAGCTAGGACTCGAGTCACTTGTTCCAGAGAGGCATAAAGCGTAAGGATTCGTTACGCACGGTTGTTCTGTGCACCATTTTTTTTTTGTGGAGCGGACTCTCCTGCGCACAATTGTAAAATCCACGCATTTCGAACAGGTTGCAGGCCCCAGAGCCCAGAGTACCTAAGCTGTAATGTCCAGGCTCCAGAGAGTTAAATAACAAACTGCACCCGTGGGCGCCCAGACTCTATAGCAGAACAATTCCAGCTAAAGGCTACCCCGATTCCATGACATTACACAAACAGCTATAGATTACAAAACAGAGTCAGGGCCTGATACTGATTTAAAAGCAGCCCTTGGTAACTCGGTACACGTTCCAACAGCTATAGATTACAGAACACTTGGGAAAGGTTGGAACATAAGCATCCAGACGAAACATACAGTAGAGATGGAGCTATAGAACGAACGAACAAGTACCAGGGCTGCCCCTTTTTTTTATTTCATCTGCCTATCTAAAGATCTCTCGGGACTACAGAGGATACAGTCATTTTGCTATCACTACTGCATAGGTACAGTTGGCCTGGGGAGCAACGAGTTGACGAGATCCTCGTTTATCTTCACAGGTAACGGGGGCATCTGCTTCATGATCTCTGGTGCATCGTTTATCCTGCAAACATTTTGGATGGGGTCAGAACTTTACATATCACAGCTGTTCAGTTTGGACAGAATAAAATGTTTTGTGTAGAGAAAAGAAGTTCCAGTGATGTATTTGGTAAGGGTGCGCATTTGTGTTTCTGGGCCTTTCAAGCGCAGTGAACTTCCTGTAAGATTTTCGAATTCCTTACACATAGCTAAAAAACTAAAGGAACTTATTCATAGTAGTAAGTAGCAGCAAGCAGCACTCCTGCGTATTCGGGGGAGATAAAACTAGTACTCCTAGAAAGGACTAGTAGATTGGATTCTACATAGAACATCCTACTGCTGTCAGGAGTCAAAGACCAGATTATGGATAGCAAGAATGGAAAAGTTAAAAGTGATCTCAGTTTAACAGTCTCTTTAACACTGCCAAAAGGAGTATCTTGCCGAACTGCGACAGGAATATATGATGCATTGCCACGGTGAAGGAAATAAGTGTTTGGATCCCACGAATTGAAACCAATATCTAGAAAGTGCTACTCATTTCATTATTAGATTACTTTCCAATTCCTCTCAATTCCTGGGAACCAAACAAGGCCTTGTGTGTTATGAAAAATGTATGCATCTAATAACAAATGGAACTGAACATGTTAGATGAATATATCACTTCAAAAGATTTTGAAATAAACGCAATAGCAATTCAAAACATACTCTTTCAAGACCCTGAGTATATTATCTCGAGTTTGGCACAGCAGAGAGATGTTGTCCTGTATCTGCGGGAAGAAAATGACCACGCATAAATATATTAACAAGATAAAACAAAGAGCTTGTTGATTAGAAAGTCAACAAGAAAATACAAGTAATTCGCACCCACACACCCCACCTAGAAATAAAGGATACCTGCATGTTGCTAAGATTTGTCGAAATTTGACTCAAAACCTGGGCATTAGTTTCAAGGATTTCGCCCGTTGGACCTCCAATGGCTGCAGAAGACAAAAAATGTGAATAACTAATAAGTCAGTATCTATTGCCTTGCCCGTGATTCAAGCGGCTCAAGAACTTCCATCAAATTTCATAGTAGAAAAAACAGCTCAAATATGCCAAAGCAATTATCTGTAAATTCCCACAATGTATTGCCAGATAAAGACATGTAAAAAGCAGAGAAGCCGTGCAACTGTAAATAGTGATTGCCATCTAGTATGCACTGTCCATACATCCAAAAAAGAGTATGATCTACTAGTCCCGGACCACTCTATATTCCTAGCACCTATCAAGAATATAAAATTATCCTCTGAGGATTTTAATACAAAATTATAATTTAAATTAATTGATTTGTGTCTGATGTGAGAGAAACTTATATGAAAAAGATCACAACAGCAAATGATGATTTAATGCAGTGAATTGTCAAATCTCTACCACAAGTTAGGCGTGAAAGGGGACTGCATCTACCAACACACTTCCCCTTTTGTAGCAGTAACATTGCCCAGAATCAGATTCTACATGACAGGACAGCTATATTTTTAAACACCAAGTCAGTTGGTTTTTGGTTTCAATGCCTCAGATGTACTGCAGAAACCAATACATAATGGATGTCATTGCTATAAACAAGGATACGATAATAGCAAGTAGCAGTCACAACATCACTTTAGAGTGATAGAAGTAGAACTATCCAAAACGAAACAGAATGTTAAATCATGCAAACACCAATTCTTAGTTTCTTACACTGACATACGAATAATGGAGTGAATATCAATCTGATTTACCTTTGGATGAGATTTCATCATCGTCCATTGGAAGAACTGGAAGAGGATATGCAGGAACATTAGGCCTACCAGCCATATGGACAGGTGGTTTTGATGAAGAATCCGAAACTTTCTCCTGCATCAATGGGTAGTTGTCAGTGCAAATCTCTTATTTAAGGAGTGTGTAATAGGAACACACACACACACACACACATTGTGACACTGTCCAACCAGAAATCTGTTATGTGTGGAAACTACTGCAACAATTGATGTTCTATGCTGCCTTGTAACATTTATTTAAATGGAGTACAATCAAACCTTTTTGTCCTTGCTTTTCTTAGATGAGTTGTGATCCTCTTTCTTTCTTTTGGAACTCTCCTTTTTCTGCAGGATCAACAAATTCCCTTGAATCATTTCTGAAACCTAAAGACTAAAGAGGCCAGGCATCATGACACTATGAATGCTAAGTCTTATCTTACTTACATTCATCCATCTGCAGCGCAAGGCTACATCTCGAACTGTTTTCTCTGGCAACTTCATCGCAATTTTTGCATAACGAACCACAGGTAAATCGGATGCATACCTGAGAGAAAATGCTAAGAAACATTAATGGAACCATAAGTAAAAAAATTAAGGAACTCGCTGTTAACAGGCCTTCATGATGTTATCCAAACATTATACTTGCAACATCAAAATGCAAGCCTGTACACCTGATGCTACAGTAATTTTGAGTAAGATTTGTGTTATATAACTAACAGGAGTTCTCATGCTTTGCAGTATAGTATAGCAGAATAAAGCAAGTGTCAAGAGTGAACAAAGGGCAAACATTATCCACTTGCATCAAAAAGTCAAATAACTAGGATTACATTGCAAGGAGAAGCGTTAGCATGAGAAATTGACTAGACATAAGTTTGCTCCCACTCAATTTAAAAGGAGACCATCGAGTGTTGCGATCTACGCCTATGCAGGTGCAATCTCACTGAATTGCTAATCCCATAACACAAACGTTGCTTAATTGCTCAAATTACCAGTCAATTATATCCAATAGTCAGAATTCAGAAACGAAAGCAACCGTCTAACTCGAATTGCGGGGCTCCCAAACCCGCAAAACCCAGAAATTCGACGGACTCACTTGAGCAGCAGCTCGTCGAGGATGGCCTGCTCCTCCGGCGACCACTCCTGCGCCAGGCCAGGGTCGTGCCGAAGCGCCGCCGCCGTGCCGCCGTTGCTAGGGTTAGCTCCTCCTCCCCCTCCTCCTCCTCCGCCGCCGCCGGAGTGGGACCCGTTCTGCGCGGCGGTGCTCGCCGGCGGCGGGTGGCCGTTGGCGCCCATGGCCCCCACAATTGGCGCGAGAATGTTTCGCGGCTCGCTTCGAGAAGCTGCTGCTCCGGCCCGAGTAGATGGTGGGGAACGGGAGCCGCTCTCCTCTTCGTTGTGCGGCGAGTGGATGAGGAATAAAAAAGGGGTTTCCGTGTCTTTTTGGGGGGTTCGTTTTGATCGGAATGGGGATTTTGTAGCTTCTGCAGCTTGTTTGTTCGCAAGGTACGACGTACCGTTTTAGTTTTCCCTATTTGGATTTTTACTTAAAAAATACTCCTACCTGTGCATAGTACAAGAAAAAAAATCAATTTATTGTATATAGTTACCTAAAAACTTACTCCTATAAGTTACTCCCTCCATCCCAAATTGTAAATCATTCCAAGAATCTTGAACAGTCAAAGTTTATAAAGTTTGACCAAATTTATATAATATAATAATAACATATTTGATACCAACTAAGTATCGCTAGATTCTTTATGAGTTATATTTTCATACTATATCTGTTTGATGTCATAAATCTTTATGTTTCTCTCTATAATCTTTGGTCAAACTTAAAATGCTTTGACTCTCCAAGATTCTTGAAATGACTTACAATTTAGAATGGAGGAAGTAACATATACTCTCTTTGCCCCATTAACAATAGCGTTTTGGAGTTCCTATCAACTTATTTTATCGTTCATCTTATTCAATTTTTTATAAATATTATTTATTTTATTATGACTTATTTATCATTATAGATATTTTAATAATGATTGAATTATTTTATATTTTATAAAAAATAAATAAAATAAATAGTTAAACGCGGCGTGTAAAATTTAAAAACATCACTTTTAATAGGACGAAAGAAGTGCATATGTCACTAGACTTACAACATAACTTTAAGTTTATTATATGGTTGACTAGATGACTAATGGCTTGAAAATCATATATCCTACATACCTATATAGATTGATGCCACTAACAATTATTATCGCTGTAAAGCTCAATTCACAGCAAGCCACGTCATCATAATTTCACACCACTAAGATAGCCACTTAGTTTATTTGATGTGATCGTTCACTAATCATATGTGGTCAGTCTCCCTACCTTGTGGTTTGTCCCTTCACTTTGTTGGTCAAGCAATCCCTCTTCCCTCCTCATGAAAGCCCATATTTGACTTTGAGTAATTAATGAAAATCTAATTGTACTAATCTATTGGTTTCTAAGTGAATGTATGAGATAGGTTGGTACTAGCCAGGTGATGGAGCTCAAATTGATCAAGGTGATGATGGTAAAGTAAAAACAAAGTTGAAATCACATATAAAAGTAAAAACAAAATTATTAAACTAAGTAAATAAAGTAAACTAACAAAAAGTAGAAATAAAAACATAAATAGCAAATGCTAATATATATAAAAAGTAATCACATATAAAATAGAAACATAAAAATATCTCATATATATATGTAATCAAGCATAAAAGTAATTAGAGTAAAATCAAAATAAAAATAAAAAATGTAAATGAAACATAAAAAGATAATAGAAAGGTAAATAGAAGAAAAACACGAAAATAGAAGTAGAAAAAAAAACACAAGTAATTATGGCAAAAGAAAAAAAAATAAGAATAAAGATAAATATAAAAAAGTGAAAATAAGAATAAAAGCCGACATTGACTATTTTATATAAATCAAGTCAAATGTGTGGTACGATTGTACGAACATAAAAAATAACAATTAAATTGGGACGGAGGGATTAGCTCTCTTTGTGTGATAGATATATATTTGCTAGTAACTAGAATTGTGGATAGGTGACTTGCATCTTTTGGTAGTGCTAACATAAAACGTGTTTTTAGTCTTTTATTATATTAATTATCTTGTTAAGTGTTGTTGTAGAAATTTTATTGGGTAACCACTTTAGCATTTGGCAAGTCACGTTATGACTTTTGCAGGGGCTCACCTAATCCGTCGAGTGACGTCGGCGAAGGTCCGCTCGTCGCTAATGCCGTGCGGCAAGCATTTGCCCGGGCGGATGTTTGGATTTCTTGTTTTTTTTAAAAAAGAAGAAGATTGGACGTCGCGGTTGGTTGATTTTTTTGGGGGGGTTTTTCCGGGGTGTAAAAAAAAAGAAGAAGATTAGACGGCGCGGTGGTTTGTTTTTCTTTTTTTTTTGTTTTGCCGGGGCGAGTGTTTCTTTCCCGTGTTTTTTTTGCCGGGGTGTTAAAAAAAAGAAGATCGGACGGATGGCGATGGGGCGCGGAAGGCTGGCCAAATAGCCGTCCGAGCAAATGCGCTCCTCATCGCGCGGTCCAAGCATGTACTTTGATTTCGTATAAAACATATACAATATTTATATTTTTAAATAATTTTATTATAAAAATATTAATTGTATTATGAATATTAAAATTATCTATATATAATAACTATAATTAATTAAAGTTAAAAAATATTGATTTATCTGGGAGCGAGAACGCTAGGGACAGAGGCAGTAGAGGAGATGCAAGCTGGTGAGCTCTGAGCTCTGAGCTCGGTCCGGGGCTCCGGCTTTGGTTTCCGTCAGCCGTCACGTGTACTCCGTACATCCATTGACCATTGATGGGAACTAGGGGAGGTCCGAGCGACCAGAGGAGTTTGTACACCATACTAGCTAGTACCATCTGCATGGGAGGATTCAGCACTCCACTGAGCACATCTCGTATGTTTATATGTTAGTTTGGGATCTTAACTGAAGGACTGCTAGTCTATTCAATCTTCCCCTTGTTAGATTTTAAATTTTAGTAACAACAACTCCCCCCGTCCAATGCAAAGACTCGCGACGAGTACGAGACATGAGTGTGAGGAAATCAAAAGGCTGCTTTAATTTGCATCTTGGCCGGCTGTGTACTATCGCTGCTAAGTACTGCAAAAACCACATGCTATACCATACTATCGCTGCTAAGTACTGCACAAATCAAGATAGCTAGCTGAATGGAAAAGATAGAGAACAGCCGGACTTCCCATGTGTTTTTTTTTCTATGTGAACAAATTGTCTTGTATGCAATGACACCATGCATGAAGTTTGACTGAATAAACTAACGGACAAATCATACACAGCTCATGTACGGTGTACCTTGGTGTGTACTTCGCCCCAGTATGGAGGTTGAGTGTTCTATATTTCTTTTTCGAGGGAAACTTTTTCTGTGTTCGATATTCATGCTCAATATATATTTTTGTTTTGGAAAAATATGACAAGTGTTTGTCTTTATCTTGTGTGATTCCGTTGATTTTGAAAGCACAGCAAAAAAAATACTTGGAACTACTCCAATACCAGCCTCCTCTTCTCTTTGTTGCTACTATAAACAAAAGCCTACTAGGTAAATTCCGCATAAAAGAAAGAAGAAAGAAAAGAACTAGTGGCAAGAGGATGGAATCACACGGAACCTTTCTACGGAGACCGTGATTAGTCATCCCTGCGATGCCAAGAAAAAAATAGCCACTAGCACGTCGCCAGTGCCACTAATCACAAAAACTAATCCGCGCACTAACCTCATCTCATAAACCAATCCCCCTGGAAGCGATACGCGCCAAAGCTTTCACCGCCGGCGCCGAGACCCGGGACCGGGAGTTTGTTCCGTCTCGCGCTGTCCCTCTTCTCTCTCTCAAAATTCCCAGCGACCACTGAAGAGAGAGGAGAGATTTTTGCGGGAGGAATCCGGCTGCGGCCTGCGGGTGGGAGTTAAAAAAAAAAACAGCGCACTGGCCTTGGGAATTCCACGGCCTGGAATCTTCTGCCGTCTAGCCATCCCTCCCTCTCCCACCCCACGGTGGCGGTGGTGGGTGTCCCAGTCGCCTTTGATTCCTTTCCCCGTCTCCCCCCTCAGATCTGCGATCCTTATCCCCAAGTTGCGCGTCCTCACCTCGGCGGCTCGGCCCCAGCCGAGGAGACGCCGCTGCGGCTTTCGTCTACTGTTCCAATGATTTCGTAGGTGAGAGAGAGTCTGTAGGGCTGCCAGCTGGTTTGGTGGCTCGGCCAAGCCGGGCGGTGGTTCCACGCCGTTCTTGCCGCCTGGTGCGGCCGGGGTTTCTGTGTTGAAGGCTGTGTTGTGCTGATTGGAAAAACTGGTTTGGTGCAGATATTTGATGCCGCTTTGGTTCTAGGGACCGGGAGCTTGGTGCTGGTGTCAATTTGGCTTTCCTTTGATCCAAGAAGTGCTTAATTTTAGCCTGTGGAGGTTTCTTGGGATCAGAAGGAGACTGCTAGCTTGCAGGTTCATCGCCATTGGCGCCGAACTTGCCTGTCGTACGGTCTTTCCTGTGTCAGGGTTGAATTTGGCGGAGAAATTTGCTGCTGCGAAGCCGCTTTAAGCTATTACTACCTTTGCTGACCTTTCCATCCAAAGGCTTGACCTTTTGGGTTCTGGAGCTTATTGGTGATCGACGGGTCGTCTACCTGCGTTATCAACAGGACATTTTTGCAGGAGAAAAGTTGTCTCATGTGCAGATAGCCAAATACTGCTTTGCTAGTATATTAAATTGCTTCTTGTGTTTGAACAAAGATTCTGTTCAGCCAGAAGACAGTGCTCCAAATCCATATCGGCGTACTAGGAGTGGATAAGGAGTGCTCTTCTTTATATCCTTGACGAGTGGAGCAAAACCATGGATGTGCCTACGTCTCCCAACCGTGCCGGCTGCAACAGTAACATCGGCAGCCCCATGCAATCTTTCGATGATCCCTTTGGTGTTGCTGCCATGACGAGCTTTGATGGATACTCGGAGCTCTGCAGCCCATCAGTTGCTGATCACATATTCTCGCTGCTGAATGACCCCTCGGCTGCGCAACAGATGTTTGCCATGTGGCCATCCTTTGGATCATCTCCGCGTGCTTCTGCTGCGAGGGAGGACATGCCGTTTGACACCTATCCTGGACCTGTGGACGCAACAGCATCACTTGCTCAAAGGATGAACTCAGCATCAGCATTGAATCCAACTGGAGTGGACAGAGGGCTAAAAGACTCAGATGGGCTTCTTCCAAATGATGGTTCACAGCAAGGCAGTAGCTTCATTCCGAGGTATGTTGGCAACATTCTTGCAGACAGGATGCTCATGGCGCTATCTTTGTTCAGGAAGTCATTGAGCGATGGTGTTCTTGCCCAAGTCTGGATGCCTGTTGAGCACAATGGTCATGTCGTGTTGAGTACATCCGAACAGCCCTATTTACTTGACCAGGATCTTGCAGGCTACAGAGAAGTTTCTAGAAAATTCCTGTTTTCAGTTAAGGAGGAGCCTGGTCTGCACCTAGGGCTTCCAGGGAGGGTCTTCATATCCGGGGTGCCAGAGTGGACCTCAAGTGTTATGTATTACAGTAAGCCAGAATATTTGAGAATGGAGCATGCTCTTATTCATGAAATACGAGGGTCACTTGCTATGCCGGTTTATGATCCCAGCAAGGGCTCTTGTTGCGCAGTTATTGAACTTGTCACAAACAAGGAGAAACCTGATTTTGATGCAGAGATGGACATTGTTTGCGATGCCTTGCAGGCAAGTTCTAATTTGTTTTAGACTCGGGATATTTATTTAGTGACATCAATGCTTAATGTTAAGTTGAAGTATTCATAAGTAGTCCAAGCAGCTCTGGTATTTTTATATAACATTCACTCTCAGCCTGAGATCTGTTCATTTGGCACTACTTTAATTATTTGTAACTTCATCCATCCAAAATATATGGATTTCTGGTTTTGTCATAAGTCAAACTATTATAAGTTTCACCAAAATGATAGAGAAGAGCATTAGCATTTACCACATCAAAGAATTGACTGAAAATATATTTCATATTGGACCTAATAATGCTCATTTGATATCGTAATTCGTAAATATTGCTGTTCTTTTCTATGGACTTGGTCAAACTTAGTATAGTTTGACTTTGGATAAAAGCTGAAATCCATATATTTTGGGACCGAGCGAGTATATAAGAAATTAGTTCTGTCAAAATTTTAGTTCAGTTGTATAAAAGCAATCCATATATTTGATACTTATCCCATTGCTCTTCTATAGGCTGTGAACTTGCAGACAACAACAGATCGCGGCAATCAGAAGGTGCCACTCTTCACTTCTAAAATGCTCCATGTGACATCTCTCTTGGTCTTGTACTTACTCTTTACCTACTCATGATCAATGCATTTTCATTTGCAGGATTACTCTGAAAACCAGAAATCTGCTTTTACTGAGATTTTGGATGTTCTAAGAGCTATTTGTCATGCACATATGCTTCCATTGGCCCTTACATGGGTCCCTACATCAAACGGCATCACTAATGGTTTTTGTGTTGGAAATAATATCGGGGTTGATTCGCAACCAGGAAAAGCAGCACTTCGTATCCATGAATCAGCTTGTTATGTTAACGACACAAAGATGCAGGGGTTTCTTCATGCATGTGCTGAACGTCATCTTGAGAAAGGGCAGGGTATTGCAGGCCGAGCCCTTAAATCCAATCTTCCATTCTTTTCACCTGATATAAGAGATTACAGTATCGAAGACTACCCGCTTGCACACCATGCTCGTAAGTTTGGTCTGCATGCTGCTGTAGCCATCCGGCTGAGGAGTACATACACCGGTAACAATGACTACATACTAGAATTCTTTCTCCCAGTCAACTGCAAGGGCTGTGGTGAGCAGCAGATGTTATTAAACAACCTTTCTAGCACAATGCAAAGAATATGCAAAAGCTTGCGAACAGTTTCTGAAACAGAGATTGAAATTGTTAGTGCGACTGCACCAATGTGTGAGAAGACTAATGGAAGTTGTTTACCAACTGGTAACTCTGAAAGTTCCTCACATGATGACCAGCCAATCACAGAATCTGCATTCCAGGATCTATCTTTGGGTGACAAACAAGGAGACGGAGAACCTGACAAGGTGCTGCGCTGTCATGAATATATCATTTTATCCAGTTTCGGTCATTCAAAATTTTTAGTTGAGATATGTAACTTTTTAGACACCTAGTCAGCACTATCTGAACCACTTAGATGTCTTGTGTCATGTATTGCAATTCTTCTCAAGATGGACTATATTTAGTTTTCATGCTAGTAGATTCGATGTGTGCATTTTTTATTTAAAATATGGAACTTTTGTTATTGCACCCTATTGATGAGAAAGCTTGTCATCTGCAGGCACGGAGTCGTTCAATGCGAGTTGCGGAGAAAAAACGCAGTACATCTGAAAAGAATTTTAGTCTGGATGTTCTTCGCAAATACTTCTCTGGGAGCCTCAGGGATGCTGCAATGAGCCTTGGTGGTGAGCCCTACTATATTGTTATGAAGTATCAGTTACATCAATCTCGAAAAAAAAAAGTCTCAGTTAAATCTATTTTTTTGCTGTGACATTCACAGTACTGAAGATAATGCCATCACTGTAGGAGAATTTCTTAGGTTAGGAGATTATGAAATGAACTACTTCTTCTGACACTTGCCTATAAACACCGTTGCAGTTTGTCCAACGACTTTGAAACGAATATGTAGACAACATGGAATTTCCCGATGGCCGTCTCGAAAGATAAACAAGGTCAATCGTTCATTGAAGAAGATCGAGAAGGTCATTAAATCAGTTCATGGTGTGGATAGATCCTTGCAGTACGATCCTGCTACGGGGTCTCTTGTTCCAGCAACTTGTCTTCCGGATAAGATGTCATTCTCTGATTGCGATACATTGCCTACCTCATCTGTTGGGAAAACAGTGGAGGAAAAATCTAGCCCAAAATCAGAACAAGATTTCCCTTCACCTGATGCATGGCATAGAGAAACTAGCCAATTTCATGTCTCCAGTATACCTAAAAGGGAAGGTGACGAAGTTCAAATGCTGGCAAACAACAACAAAGGCAGCAGAAACTATGCTTCTGGTATTGCAAACATCACACAGCATTCAAACTCTGAAGACACACAAAATCCTTTATATCCCATTGGTGTTGTCAATTCTCTGCATACTGAAGAAACAGGCTACATCAATTCCCCGACCTCCCTCCACCCAAGCATGGATAGCATTGAAGGCCAAACAATGATAAGGAACTCACCGTTTGCACAACAAGTAGATGTCACTATGGTCGATGGTCATGACACCAAGGAGCAGACCCACCCTTCCACCTCTGGTATGACTGATTCTTCAAGTGGCAGCGCCTCAAGCGAGCCTACTTTCAAGGGGAACCCAGGACACACCCTCAAAGATATAAGCAGCCCCACACTGACAGTGAAAGCTACCTACAACGGCGACACTGTGCGATTCAAGTTTCTGCCAGCAATGGGGTGGTACCAGTTACTGGAAGAGGTAGCAAAGAGGTTTAAGCTGACGACAGGAGCATTCCAGCTCAAGTACAAGGATGACGAGGACGAGTGGGTGATCCTGGCGAGCGACACCGACCTCCAGGAGTGCATGGACGTCCTGGACTCGATCAGCTCACGCAACATGAAGCTGCAGGTGCGCGACCTCCCCTGCCTCATCAGCAGCTCGGGCAGCAGCAGCTGCTTGCAGGTGGAAGCACACAGCTCATGACAGGACAGAAGCATTAGGTTATCAGTATCACCCATAGCCTGTTGTAGACTGTAGTAGGTAGTATTCTGTTGTTTCCTTAGAAGATCCATGTTTATGTTCACCCGATGTCGCCGTATGGAATGTACATATGGCGACTGTAAAAAAAAAAGGGAGTGTAATGCTCGTCGCACGGTTGAAACAATGCCGAGAAGGACCTGCCATAATCTGTTGCTGGTTTCGCAAGTCCTGGCAATAATCTGTTGCCATGAAGATGAAGGTTTATTAAGAAGATGCAACACCAAGTTTCTGAACTTGCTGCTGTGTTCCAAACTTTCAGTCTTGTCCTTATGATTGATGATGGTTTGCTGGTATCCCCGCGCAGTGTTAGGGAACCATGTGGACGTGATGCAGTTCGGAGTCGATTTCGAGAAATCTTTTCTCCGATCTCGTAATAACAAGTGACATCCTGACATTTTTGGCTTTGATTGCCCGGGGTGGAGGTTGCTTTCTAGAATTCCAGTCCAGCACAACTGCACACTGCACAAGTCGCAGTAGCGCCTGGGGGTGCCGCTGAAGGCGTGGTACACAGCTCGTGAGTCTGGACGGGGAGAGGCGGAGAGCTACTGTTTGTATTCAGACAATCACTGATCACGAGTCGTCCAACTGGGAAGAATAACAAACAGTTCGCCCTCGCCGTCAGGGGAGAGCAATTAAGCTCGGCATCGACATCGACATCGAGGGGTATCATTCAGGCTTACTCCCTGTCCTAAAAAAAAAAAAAGTCGTTCTCGTTTCTCAAAAAGTCAACAAAATTTAACTTTAACCAACTATATTTAACAAAATATTAATATTTATGATACGTAATTAGTATCATTAGATAGATATTTAAATATACTTTAATAATAAACTTATTTGGAGATATAAATGTTACATATATTTTCTACAAACTTAATCAAAGTTAAGAAAGCTTGACCAGCACGTTTTCCATAGCGACTCTATTTTTGGGACGGAGGGAGTATCTGTTACCAACGGCGCGACTTACAGAATGTGGTTGGGAACGGCTGGACTGTCAATTCACGTGAAAGTGAAACCGGGGAGGCTTTTAGGGTGGTTTCGCTCGCGAAAAAAATCGTGGTGGAGAAGAACTCGACTGATGAAGGAGCTGCTGTGGCTTACAGCGCAGTTCGGATCACTTGTGCACGATAATACGGTATTTTGAGAGTGATTGGGCATCCAAATCACACCATGCACCACTCGTCTCACTAATCACTACGCATGGCTCTCCTTGCGTGCAGTTTTTTTTTCTTCCTTTAGAAAAGTCTCCTTACGTGCAGGTTTGTACTACTCTGATGTCTATTTTCAGAACATGTCTCAAAAGAATGATACGAAGTCTCTCTCTATCTCTTCCCAGAGTGCTCATTGCACAACTGGGGAATGAATGAGAATGAGCGTCGTCGTCTAGCAGACCAACAAAAAAAACTAAATTTTTTTATATCAAACAAAAGACAAAAAAACTAAAAGCTGGAAACAGGCTGTATTGGCGCAATTCCAATTTAATGAACGTTCACTAGTTTTCAAACGAGCGAACACTTCCACTTATGCGGGACGTATAGTTGTGTGAAGGTAGAAAACAATAATTAACTCTAGTATACGCTCACCTTCCGTCGCATGCATGCATTTCTTTTTCTTTTTTTATTATTCTTTTTCTTTTTTATTTAGTTATTGTTTTATTTGATTTTTAGTATTATTTTTATTTTTATTTTTTATAATTCTTTTATTTATTTATTTATTATATTTCTTTTGTCATCCTTAGCAAGTTGTATAGAATAACTTGTGTATACAAGTTGTGTTTGATAACTTTTTACATATGAATTGTGTTTTCAATTTTTCTTTTTTTATTTATAGTTTTTCTTTGCCTTTTAACTTTTTATATATTAACTTATGTATTTTTATATGATCTTATATGATTCATATACTAGTTATATATGTATAATACAAATTTGTACACCATGTTTTTTTATTTTCTACTAATATGTTATGATATTAATTTGCACATATAACTTTTGGAATACAACTTATATATATTTAAGTTGCACAAACAAGTTATTATAATATAAGTCATCAGTGTTGACTTATACATATAAATTTGTTCATTTAACTTATAAGTTATACAAACAAGTTATTATTATAACATAAGTTGTCAATGTTGAGTTGTACATATAAGTTTGTTTAACTTATAAGTTATACGAACAAGTTATTATAATATAAGTTATCAATGTTTGTACACACAAGTTTAATCATCTACATCTTATAATTCTAACTTTTTACATGCAAGTCATCTAATTTTGTTATGTTGTAAGTTATATATAATATATATATATATATATATATATATATATATATATATATATATATATATATATATATATAAGTTATGTGTATAACTTGTCATATAATAAGTTATACGTATAACTTGTTACGTAAAAGTTATACATTTAAATTATGTGAGTTATATGTTACAAGTTAGTACACCTAAATTGTTACTAGAAAAAAATGTTTCAACCATATGCATGTGTGGTCTAGTTTTGTTCGTCTCGTCACGTGAAACGCACCGATGTTGACGGAATTAAAAACAGATATATATTTTAGAAATTATAACAATTTAAAATAAATGCTCTGATTTTTTCGTTGTTTCAGCGCCGTATCCGCATGCAAGGGAGTGAAAGCGTGCTACGCCGGCCGTTCAGAAAAGGACTCAGGTGGGAATATTAATAATTTCCTAAAATAGTACGTAATTTTTATTGGTTGGAAATGTTCGCTCGATTTCTTTTCGATAGCCCAAGGAACGGTAGTGGATGCTGGGCCTTTAGTTCGCAAATGGCCGACCACCGACCGCTAAGCACAACAAGTCGAGTCAGACGAGTAACATGACGGCCCACTAAGCGCTTGGGCCGACGAAATCAGAAAGCCAACAAGGAACCGTAACCACGAGGAAAGGCAGCTGAGTTGCTGAACCAGCAGGAATCCAGGACACGTCATCACAGTCAAACCGCGGCCGCGCGGCGGTGTCTTCTTCTTCGCTGCTGTCCCCTTCCACGCATGCAGCTTCGCCTACCAGTACGACCGCCGCCCGCCGGTACCGCGAGGCGGCGCGACATGGAGATTGGGTTTGCCCCCAGTTTCATTCCTGCTTGCCCCATGTCCATGACTCCATGCACCGGTACCGCCCGCCAGTCTGAGACACAAGAGGTCTGCGAGGGCCGAGGAGGACCAGCAAGCAGGACCCATGATCCGGAAGCCCGGTTCGGTCCCGTCCGACTCCGGCCCGGCCGGACAAAGCGTTCGCCTCGCTTTGCTCTGCATGGCAGGCCATGGCGGACGATCTTTTGACCAGATCGATGCCAACGCCATGATAAAGTGGTGGCGGTTCTATTCTCTCTGCACGATCGTTCTGAGCAGAGCAGGACGGCGAGCTGGGGCCGCCATTGGCAGTTTGGAATCGATCGGGGACCTGACGCACGTACCGGCGCTCTCCTGGTTTCCTGGACTAGGCAAAGCCGCATATACAGTGTGCGTTTGCTTAATGCTTGAAAACTGAATCAGAATTCATTTGCAGGGCCTGAAGTGAACAGCACGTCTTGCCGCCATTGCATTTTAATTATCCCAGAACTCCAGATAATCAGCATTATCTGCCGGCTAGCTGCCTGTAACACAGTTTCATTAGCGACTTTACTTTAGTCTATGTACCATGTTCTCTCTCTGGCTCTTTGCGAGCAACTGTACCCTGTTCTCGAGCACCGTTCACTTGCAGAAGCAAATTACGTCTAGACGGCACGGCAGTAGGAAACGACTTCAAGCGCGTGGAATCGGATGAGCAGAGCTCCATCGAAGAAACTAAAGACCAGCCGAATCCAAGTGCCGGCGGGCTGTCTGTCCGTCCAGCCTGAGCCTGCAGAGAATGTCACCGGATGATGGTTGGGCCCTCACCGGTGGCGGTGGAACGATGGATCGGCAGGCCGGCGGCATCCATCGATTCCACGCTGTGTGTGCCGCCTGCTTTCGCGACATGCTTAGAGCCCGTATGGTTAGCTAGCGTGACAGTGCAGCGCGGCAGGGGATCGTCTAAAGCTAAAAGCCCATACGCGCATGACATGATGAGCCTTTCTTTACTCTTGCTAGCGGTGGCGGACTGGCGGCCTAAATAAAGCACTCGCGGCATGCATCAAGCCTCCGAGCGAGCCATCATGGCTCCTTTCGGCCTCTGCCTTTCACGGCCCCCGTTCTACACCTCCAATCGATCCAACCATGCCTCTGGCTAATGGCTGTCATCATGAGTGGGTCTGCCCACTGGCGATTATCAAATTTCAAGTATGTTCTGCACGCACGCATGTAGCTTAACTGCCGCTAATTGTTTCCATTCTAATAGCCTCACCGGATCGACCTGCAAAAAACACTCAAGATGTGTACATATGTACGAGTGCCCAATGTGTAGCTACAAACGTTTCTCCTTTTTATAAATTTGTATATTTAGTTAAGATGCTCATAACGAAATAGATAGATTGGAGTATAGCGTTGTTATATAAAAAAAAGGAAATGAGAGCGAATCATTGACGGCGGTTTAATCTTTGTTGCCTTATGGCTGAAGATGATAGCAAGAGTTAGACACGTCTATGGAGTACTTCATCTTCATCCATCTTAAATTATAAGATGTTTTGATATTTTTATGTAAATATATTCTACTATATATTTAGACATAATATATATAGAAAAGGTTATAAATCTAGAAGGCTAAAACGTCTTATAATTTGGAATAGAAAGAGTACATATGAACCTACTGAAACAGAGGGGGCATTTTCTATTCCCTTCCTGTTCCCTCTTACATCACCATTCATAGACATGCTATCTTATTATAAATCAAAATCCCTAACCGTTTGTATCTTTAATTAATCAGCTTGGTTATACTACTAGTCAATAGAGTATAAAGTCTAAACCCATCGAGTGCGCGCCTATATTTTTCTGTAGTGGGGTATTATAAAAACCACCTATGTTACTCGGATTTATTTTGATATTACACTGCATAAGTTTATGTAGAATTTGCTTATGTATTGTAGCAAATGGACACAACCCCTAGTCATTTTCTAGGCCTTCAGAACTAACATGAACATCTAATGATTATATGGCTACGAGTATCGCCATGATCGGCATTTGTAACCCTAATGCTATATGAGGTGGAGGAAGGAGAGCCCTTGATCGGCATCTTAGAAACCTTATCATCGCTTTAGCAACCCGAGCATCCCCAAAATACTGCGCACAAGCAATACAACACAACCACCATCATACATTGGATGTATGGCACGATTTTTCTGAACCAATATAAATTTATGTCTTATGTGCTATCATCTTGATCGGCTACAAATAATATGGCCCATAATCACAACCAATTGAAAAACGCCACCATCAACTCCTCTCAACCAATGCTTTAAGAGGCCACCTTACAAGATGGCTTCGTCTCCAGCAACAACAGTTTAGAGGCCTCAGATGACACTATTATTAAGCTATTATATTCTAATCTCGATATTGTCACAACATGTCAACATGCCTCTTTATGTAAAAAATATGTATTTTTATTTGTAGCTTCACGCGTCTTTGAAGTTGAGGCTATCGTGCCTGATCGAGAGGCAATAACAATGAATGTAGTATGTTTGGCACTAAACGGCTTTGATTCATAAAAACCTATTTTTCACATGCAACAATAAGTATGTAGTATGTTTTTTTAAAGTAAGTGGTCAGCTTCATTTTTTTTATAATGGCATATATGGTATGGTTAGGTATAAAGGTATTGTGTGCTGTTTTTTTACATAATGACAATATTTGGCAATTTATGAACATGCATATATAGGGATAATTTGAATTTTTTTTGCGGTTAATGTAGTAGTTCCTAGGGAAAATCCTAAAATAACAGATATGCCCATTTAACTCCACGTTGAACAAAAAAAAATCTATTTAGGAATGATTAGAGCTATGTCAAACAAACCTATAGTCAAGTTTTTTTTGTAATTTTTCAACGGTATTTGGGCCCTTTGGCAATTACAGGCAAGTAGGATCGCCTCGCCTGGTTACCGTTGGGCAAACTCGAATTGTAAGGTAGTACCACAGCACACGAATATGATGACATTAAAATGGCTTAGATCCTATTTAGCTCCATTAATGCAAACAAATGCATTGCACGTCCTGATGCAAGACTATATGTGTGCGTGGAAAGCTAGAGAGCATCAAACAAGGACTAGAAATTTATCCCTTGAAGATGCAGGCTACAGTACAGCACCAAAGGTGTAGCCCGTGGTACTACGTACCTGATCGGCGATCGACACGGGAGAATATAATATCGCTTGCGAGCCCTAACTACCTCCAATATCAGTATCAGTAGAGTGCAGTGGTAGGCCTGTACTTTTATGGTGGCTCATATCATGCTCCGAGCGAAAAAGCGCTAGCTGCATAGCTTTGTAGCCATTAGGATTTAAGTTTAGGTTTATTAATTTAAGCTTCATTGGTTGAGACTCTTGAAAGGAATCATGGCTGAAGGAAAAAAAAACATATGCATCAGTACATGCTAACATGCATCAAAGAGGAGGAGGACAGCGAAAAGCACTAAGCAAGCTTGTTACGATGGATGGATATGTTATTTTTAGAAATTCTCATGTGCATCTTTTGATGTGATGCAGGAATTCTGCAATATTGATTGGTCTCTCCTGAAATCATGGACATTCAACAATATATTATAAGTATAGCCCTGTGCTACTAGTACATGCTGCTAAAAGGGGTGTGAATTCTAAAATTAAAGTAGCTCTCCTGTGTGAAAATAAGTCGATAGTTAACAGAAAAGGTACACGACGATGTTTTTCCATGTGCATTAATTATGATTTGGGACTGGCAATATTCAAAACAACATATATAATTCCACACTGCCACAAACATCCGCCCTTCTACGACTCTGTTTGATAGGACTTCTGTCTGCTTTCGGCTTTGGTTTTTTTAAAGTAATCCTGCCAAACAGTTTAGTAGAAAGAGCTGGTTTTCAGTGAAAAATGTATAGAAAAGCTCTCCCAAATATTCCCTAAAACAAGACTCCCTCCTAAACACCTACAAGAAAGTAGACTTGAAAATACCGAGACTAACATTAGCGAATTTGTAGTAACTCCAAGTGTCTGTAAAATTTCAATCTCAATATCTCTATTTATTCTGTTTGTATATATATATCTCTCGTATCTCCCACAAACTCTTCAAATTTTGTTATCTATACTGAACTAGTTTATCATATTTTTTATATGAAAAAATGTTAAGTAAACTACTCCCACAGTCTCATAATAGATGACGTTATATATGTGATGCATGCAGGTCAAACTTTTTTAATTTTGACTAGATTTATAGAAATACGTGCAATATTTATATCTCTAAATAAATTTATTATAAAAATATACTTAACGGTCTAACTATTGATACTAATTTATTTTATAAATATCAATATTCTTTTATATAAAATTAGTCAAAATTAAAAAAACTGACTTCTCGAAAAACGAAAATAACTTTTATTTTGAGACGAAGGGATCGAGTCACTACATTTAAAGAGTCACGTAGCCTCTAAAAAATTATAGAGAACGAGAAATCTCTCTCTATTTCGGAAAAGATAGAAAGTGGTTCAGAGAGTACGTTGGAGCATCTCTCTCTATTTCTTGGTAACGAACCACGTAGAGAGCCTTGAGAATTTAGGTGTGGATTGCCCTTTCATGGGCCTGCTACTTCTCTTTCTCATGTTTCTCTTCTTCCTTTAATTTGTGCACCCTAAAATTGATAACTGATACTCCAACAGCTACGTGTAAATTAAAAATTTCCAACTCCTAATCTTAAGTGAACTAACTTACAATACATTTAGAGAGTCGTGCAACCTCTCAGAAAAAAATGGAGAGCGAGAAAGGTGGTTTTAGAGAGTGGAAAAGATAGAGAGTGGTCTGGAGAGTACATCAGAGCATTTCTTTTAATCTCTAGATTTTTTTAGACAAGACATATAACTTGTATTTCATTAAACAGAAGAGAATGGTTAAAAAACCTATACATAGAGAGCCATGAGACGCCGATCGCCTTTTCGTGAGCGGGCTACTTCTCTTTCTCATGCTTCTTCCTTTATTTTTTCCACCCCTAAAATTAATAACTGATACTCCAACTACATGTAAATTAAAAATTTCCTATTCCAAGTATGTAAATTAAAACTTCAAGTGTTAGTCTCCCTCCTATAACCAAAACTCTTGGTTTAGTACAAAACAAGATGAAAACTACGCTGCACATCTCAAAACCTTTTTTTAAAAAAAAAATCTAAGAAGATCAGACATTGGAACTCCTCAAAATTGCAACGTGCTGTATAGTCACATAGAAGCTTCCGCAATTTTACGTCTTCCATGTAACTATGCAATGCAATGCAATGATGAGCGAGAAGACTGCAAGTCTGCGATTGTGTCGTTGCTCATACAGTCATACGCCTTCTACAGTTCTACTGTCATGCTTAGACCCATCAAGCCTTATACACTGCCAAACATGAATGAAACATATATCAGCAGTATATGCAGCACGTACACACGCGAGCGGTACTTGGTGGTGCCCTCTCTTTGATGCTCTCGCATGATTCAGCTTTCGAAGGGTCCCCAAAAAAGCCTTCCTTGTTGGGTCATGCACGCAGCCTTATTCCCGCTTTGACACCCCACCCTGCGTGTTCATGGAGATGGAGAGCAGCAACATGACCAAACTGCCCTCCTCCCTCCTATCCAGGCTCCACCCTCCAGAGTCCGGACCTCCCCATCCTTTAACTAACTCCCTGTGCCTCCATGCCGTGGAACAAGCTCCGCACTCACTTCACTTCTTCCCCAATCCCCATAGCCATAGGGCAGGGAATGTAGTAACATCTTGATGTGACCTCACCTCTCCTCTCCTGTCAGCCCTGACTCCTGTCTCGGTCCGCGCCAGCCCAGAGATGTTTCTCCACTCCCTGTTGATGCAAAAAATGGCAAAGAACACGCAGCAGCCAAGGTACATTCCCTGTTCATGCATGGCCATGGCCATTACCATGGGCTCGTCGTCGTCGTCACTCACAGAATTTCGTATCAACTGACGTGACAGATGCTTGCCGTGCATGCAGAAAAGATGGCGGCGCGAGATCAGGCGGTCTATCGTCCAAGAAGTCCCGGTGGTACCAGCGCGCGGTGGAGGTGCTCCTCCTCATCTGGAAGCAGCCAGCGGCGGGGGCCGGAGCGTCACCGACGAAGGCCGCGGCGGCATCGGGGGTGACCTCCGGCAAGAGCGCGGCGGCGTCGGGAGGCCCCGGGAAGCTGCGCAAGTCATCGTCGCTGAACGTGGCGGCGTCGTTCACGCGGGTGTGCCTGTGCGCGCCAATCTCCTCGTACAACAGCGAGTCGCTCTACTGCTTCCAGGCCGACGCGGCGCCGCGGCGGAGCTACAGCTACCCGCGCGCGTCGTCGGCGTCGGCGTCCGGGTGTGCCGGCGTGAGCCCGCTGGTGGCGCCGCCGCCCGAGCTGCACGCCGCGGCGGGGCGGGGGAGGCCGCTGGTGGCTGCCGCGGCGGGCAAGGGCGGCGAGGTAGGCTCTGCGCGCCGCGTGTTCCGCGGCAAGTCGCTGACGGACGACATCCTGATGCGGCGGTTCGTGGTCGACGAGGGGGCCACGCGGCGGCGCAACGAGATGGAGGTGATCCGGCGCCGCCACGCGGCGGCGTCCAAGCGCCGGCGCCTTGGACCCAGCCCGCTCCGCCGGATGGCGCTGGCGGAGTCGGAGTCGGAGGCCGAGGCCGAGGCCGAGGAGGAGGCGCCGGAAGCGCCTGCAGCAGCAACAGCAGCTGGAACCGGGACCGGGACCGGGACCGGGAGAGGAACGGACAATCGCGTGGCAGCTGCAGTAGCGTAGTACCGCGGCCGAGCCTTTTCCTGTCCTGTGTTTGCTTTCGACCGGCTCGCCGTCGCCTCTCTGTTTTTTCCTCTTCTGCTGCTGTTGCTGTCGGTCTGTGACTGTCATGCGCTGCGAGGAGAAGAAGGAGAATCTGTAGCAACGTCCGCACAGTTTTACTAAACAGAATATTAGCCTCTGGCCTCCCCTGTGCCCTGTGCGCCTGTGACGGCGCCACCACGTCCGCTTCTGGTTCGTTTCATTCGGTGGCGGGCGCTCGCTCGCTCGGGCTGCGGTTGGTTGGTTCGTCTGCCGAAGCCGACGGCGACGGGGTTTTGGTGCCATTTCGCCGTGCGGCACTTGGCGTCGGCGGAGTAAATGAGCGGCAGCTTGCCAGCAAACCGGCGCAACGGCTAGCCGCGAGCGGGACCAGCTAGCGTCGCAGGCAGGCGGGCGGGCCCGCGAGCCAGTGGGAGGATCCGGGGACCTTCTATAGTGGCCTTTGGGGGCGGTGGTAAATGCGCGACGCGGTCGGTGTCGCTCGTCTGAGCCGAGACGATCCGTTGGGTACGGTACGGTACGGTACGGTGCAGTACGGCAGGTGGCCGGAGTAGACGCGCAGTGCGTGTGCGTGCGTGTACTGCACACAGTTATGGAGCAAACGGTCGATCCAAATCAAACGAACGTCGCGTGCAGCCCGGTGGCGCGTCGTTACGTTATTCCTCTCGCGAGTTGCGAGTGCGAGAGCAGGAGGATAGCCGGATAGGGGGGTTTCGCGATTCGTTTCGTCGGCTGCTCTCCGTGCGTCCGCCACCCACGACAAGTCAAGAGAGAGAGCGTCGGCGGCAGCTGCCCGCTTCTCGTGTTACTTTGTCGATCAATAGGGTGCCATATAGCTAGTACGGCACGCGCAGCGCGTGTCTTGTTTCTTTCGTCCCTCCCGCCGCGGCTTGCTTGTGACATCCCGTCACGCACCAACGCTGAAGGGCATGTTGGCAGCAAATGGCATGCACGGTGCATGCGGCGCTGCGCGTGTGAGCGCGCGCATCTGCATGTCCGAAGGCAAGCTCATCGCTGACCGCTGAGGTCTTGACAGAAACGAAGCGTCAGAATATATCAATCTCCGGTGCTTATATTATCTCTAGTAGTTCACCATGCCAGGGCCTCTGGTTGTATTCTTCACTGGCGGAATATCAGGAACAGCGCCACTATAGCGCGTCCGGCAACACGGATAATGTAGTACAGTACAAGAAAACAGCAAATACACGGAAAAAATAATATCGCGTTCGCGTGCGCACTTGTCACTTCTTCTGTAGTTATGTCTCCACGCTTTCACGAAGCAAACCATCTTGTACCGTTACAGTACATGCAGCACGCTCCCATCGCTCCCGGGGACGAGACACGAGAGTTTGGAATTTTGGATGCTCCGAATTCTGGTAGCGTGCATTGCGGACGGCGGCACCGGCTCCTACGGAAAAAGCAACACAACAAGCAGGCCTAGGCCCTGTTTAGTTCCCTTTAAATTTCTAAATTTTTTGTCACATCGAATCTTTATTGAAATGTATGTAGTATTAAATAGATAAAAACTATAACTAATTACACAGTTCATCTATAATTTATGAGACAAATCTTTTAAATCTAGTTACTTCATGATTAGACAATAATTATCACATACAAACGAAAGTGCTACAATATCAAAATTCCAAATTCTTTTGGATCTAAACAAGGCCCTAATGCTGCAGTGCTGCTCCATGTAGATAAGAGCAAGTATTATGGTGGACTGTAAGAAAACTGAATGCTGAGGTGGAGGAGAGAGGAGAGAGGAGAGAGGAGAGGTGGGCTATAAGCTTACAGCCAAGCCGAGCACAAGAACCAAGGAATCTTGTGAGATAAATAAGTGGATCATGAATTGAGTGTGAAGGTGTAACTATTATATCAATGGGCTGAGAGGTAAGCTGTAAGGATCCTTATAGCCAAAAACCAAGAGTCTGTATTATTAATAGCGTGTACAATGCAAAGACTCTTGCAAAGACGTTTAAAGAGAGAGATAAATTATTATGTCATCAAACGTCCTCAATTTACAATGGAAGAAATTATTTTACAGGCGCTTGATTTGGTGGCGCTCGTCTTAAGCGTTTTTCAGCTCCAATGCATATCGAGACAGTTCTCTAGTTTATCAACTTGCTCTGTACCAGGTTTCTGTACTACTATCTAGCGCCCGACTCTACGAAATACAACAAGATAGCTCCAAGTGTCAGACGCCAAACAAAGCAACGACTCCACTTACAAGCGCCTGGGATTGATCGGATTGCCCTCCACCGAGGCAGGCTCGGATAGAAACTGCTACTAAGCTCGTTGTACAGGCCCTAAGCATGCTCTAGTAACTGTAATCCTCCCGGCTAATCTATTTCAAAAGGTGGGGAGAGTACAAGTAGGCAGGCGTTCATGATTGATGTCCCCGTCTTTTGGGCTGGAAAAGCGAAAGGAAGCTCTCTCTCTTTCTCTCTCTGACGGGCGGCGGCAGCAGCAGCAGCAGACTGTCACTGTGGCATGGATCGCCACACCGACATGGCCCACAAAGCTTTGCCGTCCAGCCTGACCTGCGCCACCTCGAGTGGGCCCTCCGGTGAGCTAGTGCACCTTTTGGAATTGTTAGTGGTAGCCTGGTAGGCGCAGGATTCAGGATCGTACTCCTACTACAGTAGAATTTGAAGCGCGGCGGCCGCCCCGCCGCAGCGGGCCCTCCCCAACTTGCCCGTGGGCTTATTTTTGATTGAGCCCGGAATCAGGGCGTCCTGCACCCGCTGCTAGACAAATCTCGGTTGGTAGTTGCGGCCACGGGCTACGCAACCAGCAGCAACTAGCGAAAGATTGTGGCCGAACGGGTGATGCTACCAGACATTGTTAAATGTGTGTGAGATGAGCGTGTTAGACTGGGTTATCAGAATTAACAAAAGCATCTTCTGGTGACACTATGTCAGTTCTTTATACGTCACTATCAAACAAACTACTAACCTTGGTCTAGTAATAGCCACAATTAACAATCCCTATAGCCCCTGCCAGAAAACAATAACAATGTCTATAAAGTATTCTACTCCTATATTCCCCCCTAGTTGCACTGCACCCCTTCTTTTGTTTTGTTTTTGTTTTTTTAAGAGAGGACTTTGTAAAGTTTGCTACTTGTGGATCGAGGAGAATACCAGGCCCAGATCGCCCCAACCTCCAAGTTTGGGCCGATACTACACTGGGTCTTCGCATGGCCTCCGCCTGCACCTCATTTTTTCTTTATCTGACTGATCTAATGATACTCTTGCTCCAGTTTGGAAGGAACATTCCTCTAATTTGAACGGACAGAACGGTAAGAGAGAGGCAGAGGCAAACCAGCCATTGAACCAGTGCTCAGAAGTTGACCTACATCTTAGACAACTACGTACATAGTACATTGCTGAGAGTCACAACGAGCTGAGCTGTGCTCAAACATCCTTGGCAGATCGTCGGAAGTTCGAGACTCCCGTTTCTGACTTAGTTCTCTGCACACGTTGATACTTGATACTCCGTACGTACTAGTAGTCAGCAGGAGTAGGAGCAGCTACACCGAACCGAGATGCTATAGTATACTCCAGCCGTGAGCCGTCACACGGGGCGCCCGGCCGGCCGACGACGTAGCTATTAGCCACAGTCACAGCTTGGAGTAGAGCTGCGGCGTGCACCACTTGAAGAAGGTCCCCGTGGGGAGCTCGGCGGGCGGCAGCAGCGCGAGCCTTGCGCCGACGTCGGCCACCTCCTCGGCGGTGCGCTTCCCCCAGCCCTTGGTCATGTCGGTGCGCGTGAACCCGGGGCAGAAGCAGTTGACGCTCACGCGCGCCCCGCGCGCCTTGAGCCGTCGCGCCAGCAGCCGGGAGTAGGCGTTCAGGGCCAGCTTGGACACCGAGTAGTCCGTCCACACCTTGGGCCACCCCTGCTCGCCCCACGTCCCGTCCTTCACCTGCGCTAGGAACCGCGACACCATCGCCTCTATCGCCGCCTCCGTCAGCCGCTCCTCGTCCAGCAGCAGCGCCTTCAGCGACGGATCGCTCACCTTCTGCATGCATGCATTGTGTGCAGAGAAATCCGTGAAACCAAAAGTTCAGGCAATTTTTTAACACTAGACAGTATTTATGGTGTATAGTATGTTGTTCTAAAGCTCCATCCTTTATCTGACGTGCACACTACTATCGCAGTAAAGTCTAAATGGGAGTAGCTGATGCCCATGTGACAAATTTCCTACCCTTATCGTCACCATATGTCCTCTGTTTCAACTTTCAAATGCCTTACCGTTTCAAGCCTGTACCGAATGATCACATGCTTTTCCTTTACAGGCCAGGTCGTCTTTAACAACTTTATTAATAGAGAAATTTTGTTGTGGGACAATAAATTTATCCAAAATTAGTTGTGGTACACTGAAATATTTTTCCTTTGTTGTGGGACATTTTTTCTGTGTTGTGTGGAACTTTTTTCTTTGTTGTAGGACATGCGATGTCCCACAGCAATTTTGGAAAAGTTTAATATCCCGGCGCAAAAATCCCCTTATTAATACTTACATGCATGACAAAAGAAATAGCGGTGCTGTTTTATTTCTTCTGAATTTGAAATGGCATTAGACGTACACGTCGCATCATCTGGAGTATGGAGTATGGACAATATAAAGACAATAAGAGCAGCTAGTGGCAGGGTAATGCATTCCGATGTGATAAGATACGCTTCAAGATGACTCTACAGTCTAGTCCACACCAAGGTTGCCTCGTGGATTCACACTTCAAGGTCATCCTTTGTTTTTAACTAGCTGCATCTGCTATTATACTATTTTTCTCATTTGTATTCATGTGTCCTATTCTATAAATACAGATAATTGGATTCAGTGCAATAACAATGAAAAGTTGACTACGAGCAACCCTTATCTCTGAGTCTTTTTTTTTTCCTAAGAATGATCCCTTAAAAACTTCGGTTTGGGATAAGAACAGAGTATGAAAATGTGTTAGTGTCACTATCTTCAATTAGTTTTACCTAGTGAGACACGAGAAAGCACACATGCAATGTATCCCTCTATCACGTTCACATCAACTTTGAAATTTCGCAGCTATTCAAGCAGTGTTTACACCACTTAGTAGTACTGTTTTAACGTTGTGATAAACAAGGTGTGAAACTCACAGACCACAATACAGCGGTTTGGGAGTTGCTACCCCATCTGAAGAAATACTGTAAACAGTTGAGGGGGCATGCACTTACGTTGAGAAGGCCAAGCTGCGAGCTGATGTTGAGGATCCTGCTGGTCGCCGACGACTGCCGGAACAGCGGCAGGAGCGCTTCGGTGAGCATCTTGGACCCGTAGAAGTTGGTCCTGAGGACAGTCTCGGCGTGCTCCACCGAGTTGGTGTCGATCTCGTTAAACGACACGGCAGCGTTGTTCACCTGCAGCAGCAACGAACAAGAAAAAGACGAAACCTGATTTCAGCGACACAAGAAAGTCCACCCACCTCTAAAGAGCAAAGCGGAGCTGTTGGAGGGGGCTCCAACTGGCAAAGAAAAAAAAAAGAACTCTTTCGTTCCTTTCAAGTGCCTGACCACAGCATTGCCGGCCACTGGCTGGTGTATGATAATGCACGACGGCTTTTCCCTCTCGACCGGAGCGTCGAGTCTGAACTGGACTCGTGAAAAGGCTCTCTGATCATATCGGCTGATGACTCGATGGGCTACCACTACCAGCTAAGCTAACGGATCGATCCCGATTGGACTGAACCTTGACAAGCGGCCACTCGACTTGGAGTGGACTGTCAGTGGTACACCACTAGTATCATTAGTCGGTCATTCAGGAATGGACCGCCACCTGATTGCCGCTGGCACACTAGCCTGGCCCTGTTCCTGTTCATGCCAATATCTAATACATGGCTCAGACAACCCGATCGTGCGTTTGCCTCCAATGGTTTCGGTTACTTTTCTCGGAAAGACATGATTTCGGCTTCATCTTAATTTGTTCTTTCCAACATCTTAATTTAGGCTCGCTAGAACTAGAACTATCGTCGCTATCACTCCAATAATGGACGTCCGGCAGCCAGAGCCAGCCGAAAGCTACTTGAACCTGAATGCCGAAGAGTAAACCTATACTACGAGGGAATGAAAACCCTGTACGGTCTCTCCAAATCTGTCGTGGTTGAGTACCCAGTTTGGTCTCCGGACTCCGGAGCCAATCGCAAGCAACTAGTATAAGCGTGTAGTACTGCTCCAACTACCTTAATGACGGCCCAACTGACCTCCTCGTCAGTCGTCGCGGTCCAGGTATCCCCGCCGCCGTCGCTGTCCGGCGGGAGGCGACCGACGAGTGGGGTCAGTGATGGTAACCCGCGGCGGCGTCCTGGCTGCGCGCATACTACTCGTAGTACCGCTTGACCCGGCGCGGTTGCCGGCCACGCGCTCTGCCTTGCCTTCCGATGCGACGCGACGCTTTGATTCGTCTGGTCGACGGCGTGCGCGGCGGGCCAGGAGAGCGTGCGTGCGTGGGGCGGTTGTACTGCTGCTGCGTGGAGGCGCAGGCAATAATGCTAATGCGGTGTGCGTGACATGAAGTGGGGGAGCGCGGCCGGCGGTATCCTGATCCGAAGCAGAGCAACTAGCAGCAAGCCGACGAGCGCGCGTACTGCCCCGTGCATTAATGGTCCGGGACACGTATCGACGGGTCAATGGATGTGCGTGCCTGGTGTACGGCGAACACGAAAGAAACCGTTCTGGAGAGCAGAGCGGAGTCTGGAGAAATTTTCAGAAAAAAAGGTACGTATCGCGGAATCCCTGCGTTCCACTCCATTCGAACATGGCGCATGGTACGAAATCAACGGGGCACGGAGGGTGGGTGGCTCTTTACGTACCAGGATGTCGAGGCCGCCGACGGCGTCGCGGATCCACGCGGCGAACTCGGCGACGGAGGCGGGGTCGGAGACGTCGAGCCTGCGGAAGACGACGGCGAGCCCGCGCGCGAGCAGCGGCGCCGCGGCGGCCTCCCCGCGCTCGCCGTCCCGCGCGGTGAGCACCACGGTGAGCCCGTGCTCGGCCAGGCGCGCGGCGAGCGCGTGGCCGATGCCCCGGTTCGCGCCGGTCACCACGGCCACCGTCTCCTTCGACCACCAAGCCCTGCGCGCGCCGCGCGTAAGCAGCCAAGCGAAAGCCGTCCCGTTAGGCGCTGCCACACACCGAGACGAGACACGCCGCACGATGTGGGCGAAAGACGAGGGGAGAAGAAGGTTACCCGGTGCGAGGAGACTCCTTGGTGGTGCCCGAGTAGTCCATCGCCACGCAGAGCTCGGGCGCTGCTGACCTGCAGGCTGCAGCTGAGGAGGAGACGAGACGGTCGGGGGTCGGCGGGGGGTGTAGTATGGGGGTGGCCAGAGACCGTGCAGGGCAGCAGTGAGACGCATGTATTTATACACGCGCGCGCTGGCGCCTCCGAATCAGAATTCAGCGGGGACGGAACCGGGCACTGGCTGCTATTGGCAGCCGGCAGCCTACAGGAGTTGGACTTTAGCTCATAAGACTAGTCGACCGCTTCTCCTCTCTCTCTCTCTCTCTCTCTCTCTCTCCTCTCTCTCTCTCTCTCTCAGAAAAAAAGAAAAAAAAACTAGTCGACCTGTTCAGAGCACATGAGAAGCACATGCATCGCGCGTACGTGCTCCGGCACCGTTCTTTTTTATTGCCGAACCGAAATGCCGAGCCCGCGCGCCAGCCACGCAGTCCGCCGATGAGCTCATCGTGCCTGCCTGCCCCGACCGTCTTGTCGTGCCTGCAACTACAAACAAACAAAAGATATACAGGCGTGGTGGATGAGGTGCGCGTGTGGGGATTTGGCAGGTCAGTGGCGATGACAAGGCGGCCGCTGCTTAACTCGCTGCAGAGCTCCTTCTCCTCGCCGAGGAGATCGGCAGACGGCACAGCATCTTCTGCCCGGTCCATTGTTCATACAGAGTTAAAAGAGTTCAGTGGGAGAAAAAAAAGGAATTAAAGCCACTCCCAACGCTCCATGGTGAATGTTAGCTTCGCCAGGCCATGTAGGATCAGATGAGAAAAGATACGAAGATATTAGCTTCGCAGAGTTTATTGGTATCCTGCAGAAGACTTATATGCCTCGTCTGACACAACATATAAGCAACAAGGAGAGATAGTGATGGGAAGAAGAGAAGTTTAGACCCATTTACTTTTTCATCCGATAAAGCTAAAAAGGTTTTGATGAAAGAGGGAGCTCTACCTATTGTCTATGATGGGAGTGGCATTGGGAGGTGTTGGCTTCACCTACTCCACTCCTACGTGTAGGTTAGCTTTTTACTGAGGCTAATGATGCTAGCTAGCTTGCTCTAAATGGACGACGTGAGACTCCAAACAACCATAGCTTTTGCTCAATTTATACAATCTCGCGCTCTAGAGTTAGGACCATCATTTTTTCTAGAGGTACACAGGGAAATCTCCTCTAAACGAAGCCTTCAAAGTAGAGGGTCAAATGTGGTTCACATGTCTATTCATAATGGTTTATCAATTAGTGCCCCACCCCAAATCAGGGTACACAAATACCGAAACAAATGGTGGTCATATCTGAGCAAGTATAATACTATGATGTAAGCACGTGTAGAAGATAACATAGATTTATATTGAGGTGAAAAATAAATAGAAGATAAGTGAGTTATAAACATGGAGCTATCGTGGTGCAATACAAGCAATCCCTATAATTGCCCAATCATGTAACCGCACATAGAAAACACGTTTCTAAAGGATGGTTTCTTCGAAATAATTTGTTGCCCAATCATATGTTTTCTCTATTTTATCATCTACTACCTCCGTTCCTTAAAAAAATAAGGAGAAATGAGTTGCAAATTTGGAGCCATTGTCGGATAATCAAGCAATCCCTATATCTTGACTCGTATGTCACATTTCTAGATGGAGGAGAAATTTGTCCACGATCGATAACCGGCCAGACCCCTTTTTTTTACCTCCAAAAAAGTTCATCTCCAAGACGACCTTTATTTCGTGACACTTTTGATCTAAGACAACTGAACACTAAGCCCTCGCAGGCGTTAGGCGCGCCTACGACCGCCGACCTCCTAGGATCCAGTGACTCAAAACGAGCTAACCACTAGGGCACAGTAGTTAATCTTGCTTGATCGGCAAGTGCGGTTCACCGTCACGCGCCACCATTAGAACGTTAGGTGGTGGCCACTATTCTGTACTACTCTACGTATTTTTCTGATCGATTAGCTAGTAGCTCTGCACTACTGGCCGTGGAGGATGGACGGAGATGGCATAGTTTAGTTACAACACCGACCATGTGCTTGGCGACCTCGGCATACAAAAATACAACAAAAAAACGCCCATCATGGAGCAGCTCAACGACACCTGACCTGACCTGATCGCTCATCATCTGAAAAGCCTTTGCCTAACCAGTAAAGGCACGGCTTTCTGCTTGTGTCAAGAACCTAGGGGCTCTTCCGGTTCCTGTCGGCTGCCGTTGCCAAGTCCCAGTCGTGAACTGCACTGGAGAGCCCTGGGGCATGTGGCAAGTGGCTGCTGCATCAGTTGCCGGTTTCAGCGGGGGACACATACGAGGGGTGTTGATGCGTGCGTGTGATCGATCCGGTTAGCTTTCCTTTCATCTTCATTCAGGTCTGAAACGAAACGGCAGATGAAGGCGACCGCGCGCGTTCAGTGATCCCAAACAGGTCGCGGTCTCGGGTGCCCGTGGGCTCAAGTCAGTGGCTTGGGTGCATAAAAAAAAAAGTTCACTTTACCTCCTTCATCTTTTGTCAAAGTCAACTTTACCTCCCTAAACTCAAAAACCAGACACAGGCGCTCCCCAAACTATCAAATCCATGCACATAACCTCCATGTCTGTTTTGAACGCTGGTTTTCACACTACTGAAGCCACGTCGAATGTGGGCCCATGCTGAGTCAGCCCAAGGGGAAAAGAAAAGGAGGGTCGTTCATCTCTCTCACGCTGCTTTGCCCTCAATACTCAATGTTTGCATGTTATTGGCAGGATGTTGACCTCTGTAATGGCATGAATAAAATTCTCTTTTCACAGATAACACAACACTGATAAATTCAAATAAGTGCAAATAATTGTCATACATCACATAAATAGAAAATCCATAAAGGCAAGATGTTTGACATAACACATAGTTTGGCATACATAAAAGCTACTCAAACACAGTTGTCGGTGTTATGACCCGGGGGTCAAGACCACCAACGAGTAAATTTGTATATCGCGTGCTCCCTCTCTCAGACGTGATGCAAGATGGACACAAGATTTATCCTGGTTCGGGCAAGAAGGCCCTACGTCCAGCGGGGGGAGGATGACTTGTATTATCTCGCACCCAAAGCGTGCTCGTACAGGGGGGGTACAAGCAGTGTTACACGGAGTCGGCCACCCGAGGGGTCGATCGAGCGGCGCGGTGTGTGCGCGAGGCGTGGTCTAGGGTGCCTGAGAACCAAAGTCGGATCAGAGTCCTAGATGAAGTGGGAGCCGACCGAGAGAGACTCCTACCTCCCTTTCTCCTGAAATCGGGAAAAAGAAGTCCCCTCACTCTACCTCGGCGTCCCCCTTTTATAGACCAAGGGGGAGACTCGAGGGTACAGGGTCCTAACAGTAGAAGTATGGGCGGCGCATCCACGACACAGTGTTGGCGAAGAGACATCGAGCACTGTGGCGGCGTGGTCTTCCCGTCCTTCAAGCGTCCCCGGTCGTGGCATCAGTAGAAGTCGTCGCAATGCAGTGTCCGCAGGCGGGCACGAGTCCCACGGCCGAAGCGGGACGGGACGGATGGGACGTCTTCCGTACCGGAGTTGTTGAAGAGGAGGGGGTCGAGCCCCCGGTCGAGGGGGGAGGTCGAGCCCCGTATGACTCCGTCACGTTCCCGAAGTCGTCGTCGAGGGTCGCACTGTTCACTTTCCGAGGGGTACTGTAGAAGTCTGTAGAAGTCCGTACTCGCGTAGTGGCGGCAGTGGCGGCACAGTTGACGGGAGTCGGGGACTGAACGGGGAGTTGGCGGATTTGACAGTGGACGCAGGCGCCCATGTCGTTAGGTGGGTTTACTTTTACCCATGCCGGAGTGGTTGGGTTAATCGAGCCCTCGTCCGTCGACGACGCTTGGAAGGTCGAGGCGTCGACGGGTTGAGGAGGTCGAAGTCGAGGTAGAGGTCGGGGGGTCGTTCGTTTGACCCCTCGTCCGCCGTCGAGGTGGAGCCGAGGGGTCGTTCGTTCGACCCCTCGTCCGTCGTCGAGGTAGGGCCGGGGGGTCGTTCGTTCGACCCCTCGTCCGTCGTCGAGGTAAAGCCGGGCCAGTGGCTGGTTTCCGCAGTCGGTGTAGCGGGGGCCCTCGATTGATGGGTCGCGTCTTACCGAACAGTAGGCTGATCCTTGCCTTAAAAATGGTTGCTATGTTTAGCGTTAATTTATCGAAGGGTTTAGGGTACCCCTTACCTTCGTACCCGAGAACAGTACTTAAGTTTCATGTCTACATAATTGTCATATATATGACCTATTATTCAAGTTTGACATATAGCCAGCAAGCTGTACACATCACAACTTATTAGATTGCCATGGAGGAAGCATAAGGAGTGGTGTGGTTCCAGATCTCTTTGGAGCAAGCTTGGACTTCGTCTTGGCCGGTTCTTGAGCTGACACACGAACAAATGTAGTCCCGCCGGTTAACTCTACATGCACACTAGAATTAACATTGGAAGTAGGCACTTTGGCTTGCAGGTTAATTGTAGCTGAGCCAAAAGGAATTGTGGAAACCCTTGCATGTGCACTCGATTTGATGATATTCTGTAAGTTTGTTGCATTTGCCTATATCAATTGCATAAAGTTAGAATTAATTTGAAATACAAGTTGCATAAGTTAAATCTTTGAGACGTAGGTTAAGATACCTTTTTCTGACTCTGTGTACTAGATACATCAGATGTGGAATTCCTTTTTGTACAACTTGTGTTGCTCTTTTGTGTATTAGATTTGAAAACAATAGCATTTCGGTTACCTCCTACAGCTGACTGAGAACCTGCTGGTTGTGAGCTACCTCCAGTGACAACTTATCTCGATCTATATACGGCATTGCTTGAGTATCTCCAACGTAAAGCAATCCACTGCTATTCTTCAAGAACTCTCCATTGAAATGAAACCGAACAGGGAGGAATACACAAACATCCATTGCTCACATGTAACCTATGGTTGTCTATAAAATACGTCCAATAAAGAACATCGGTGCTTAAAATATGACTACAAGTGCAACATAAAAGGTGTTTGTTGGCCTTAAAATATGACGAACACTAGCTTAAGCTATAATCAAAGTCAGATGTACTCACGACTAGTTAAAATACACAAGATCCAAGAGAATCGACCAGTCCCAAACAAAAACAACTCAAAGCTATAGGCAGTGGAGCTCAATTAAAATTTTAGGTGGGGCACAACATGGAAACATTATTAATACTACCATAGAAATGCATCAGCAGGTGCTTTTGATTTAATCTTGATATGTCTTTGTACGGTAATTATGAATCTAGAATCTAGTTTCAGAACAAAGGTAAGGAAACCCTGCACCCATCATCACTTGTCCCAGAATAATTTGCTTGTATAAAATACAACATCACGTCATAACTAGAGAATTGCATAGATAAGTAAGACTTCAATCAATATAGATTATGCTAAACAGTTCAAGTATAAGAGAACACATCTGGGTTTGGCTCTGCTCGCCACCACCACCCCCTCCATTGTACAGCACAACAACAGACATACAATAGCCAGTAGGGGCAGCCGGTGACTACTGATCGACTACTGCATGCTGTGCCACGACACTGTGACTATTGACGACTACCGGTGACGATGCGGTGGCGGGCCAACACTGGAAAGCGACAGCGGCAGCAAGAACCTAAGAGCACCGGCAGACTACAGTCGTGGTGCGCTAGGGGGCTCCGCCTCTGGCTATAGGGATTCTTGAGTGGCTTAGCACTTACCATGGTCACCGCGTGGAGTCCGAAGCCGCAGACGTACACTGCCGTACAAGCCTCGGCTTCAACGTTCGAGGCCGCCGCCGTCGCAACCGGATCCGTGGCGGTGTCCGCCGTCGTCGCAACCAGATCTGTGGTGTCCGCCGTCGCCGCACCGGAGTCGTGGTGTCCGCCGCCGTGCTGTGCGAGATAGGGTTTCGATTTTGGGCGACGATTTTTTTTTTTGGCTTGTGCGAGTCTCCTCTTTTTCTTTTCCCCTTGGACTCACTCAGTGTGGGCCCACATACGACGTGGCGTCGGTAGTGTGAAAACCAGCATCCAAACCAGACATGGGGTCACGTGCACGAATTTGATAGTTGAGGGAGCGACTGTGTCTGGTTTTTGAGTTTAGGGAGGCAAAGCTGACTTTGACAAAAGATGAGGGAGGTAAAGTGGATTTTTTCCTTAAAAAAAAGTCAGTGGCTCGGCCCATCTCCGAGCTCCATAGCAGCCGTCTGCAAGGCTAGTGGCCCGGCCACTTGTTGGCGTCATGCCCCCGCACGTAACGTAACCCGCCGTAAATCGTCGCTGGCATAATAATTGGGGTTAGATTTCCTCGAGGAAGCGCGTCGAAATCAGTGGAATTTTCGTTATAGGACGGCAATACTCCAACACAGATGTTTCGGCGCAGTCTCATTGAAATTACTACCCTGCTTTTGCGGGAAAAAAGTTGAGGGTACGGCCCCCTTTTGCGTTTCATCAGACCGCTAATAATGAAAGATTGGATTTATTTGCCTCCATAAAAGAGGAAACTTCGGCTCGGAGTGAACTTTGCCTCGTTGTCACGTCAAGAAGCAGATTTTTGAGTTATCCAAGCCGCCTAGCCGAGCAAGGTCATCGGTCTCCAAGTGCCACCGCAGAAAACCAAAGTCTGTGTACTCTTTACGGTCTTACCTCGACTCAAGGGCACTAAGCCCTGTCGCTGTCAAGACGTTAATCATGATAGCTCAGTGGTCACGGAGTTAAGCTGATGTGTATGTTTGTTCTTTGATAGAAAAAAAAAGAATTTTCTGATTCTGTCATTCCGATGCTATCTTTCTCAAAAAAAAAAAAATTGACAGAGGTACTCCGTATTCTCTCCAACTCAATTTGATGAAAGAAGGTTCGAGCGATCTACGGCTAAAATCGAATGCTCACTGAGAAAGGCCCATGTAGCGTAGTGGCTTCCGTGCATGCTGCTGGCTCTTCAGTCGATTATGGCCAGATTAAAGGTCCACCTGGTTTTTTGTGTGCCACGTATAATGGTGGGTTCAACTGACATTCCGTTCCAAGTACAGGACACGGCCCCAAAGCACCGAACATGATCATATCAAAATACAGTATGCCACTCAAAGCTCTTTTCTCGGTAGAAATTCAGGCTCAACGTGCAGCCCGTCAGTCTCGCCTACTATTCGCTGTTTTGTTTAGATCTCGTCAGAAATTCAGACTACTTGATCAAGATATAATGGAGATTGGACCGCAATTTCACATACATAAATAAATATGATATGATAGCCTTACAAATATGATACTACAGAGCGACATATAATAAACCAATAAACGAATCACAACATCTCATCCCATCCCCACACACACAGTTCTATCAGTAGAACAGCACTGGACGCTTGATTTCCCTTCCTGAAACCCATGGTTCCCAGTTCGATTTGTCGCAGGCAGGCCGATGACACCAGTCTCAGTCTTCAGACCTGGAACGGCCATGGCCAGGTGCCAGCGCCGGCGTCCTCGCCGCCGACCTTGGCGCTACGGCGCATCGGGTTGCCGCCGCAATCCCTGTCGACGTAGACGTAGTACCTGAGCACGAAGGCGAGCGCGAGCGCGACCCACTCGAGGCAGAAGATGGCGACGCCGAGGCCGCCGACCATGCGGAGGATGACAGCGCCGTCCTCCTCGCGGACGTACGACTTGAGCCCGTCGGAGAGGAACTCGGAGGTGCGGGAGAAGGCGAGCACGGCGGCGGCGCCCTGCAGGATGGAGACGACGACGGTGGCGGACATGTGGACGGTGTAGCAGCGGCCGCGCGGCGGGTCGGGCGCCGCGATCACGGCGCACCCGGCCACGGCGGCCGCCACGGTGAGCGCGTGGAGCAGGATGAGGAGGAAGCCGTCCACGGAGGGGACGAGGCGGAGCGAGAGCGTCAGGAAGCCGCACCCGGAGGCGCACCCCAGGATGAGGTAGTTGGAGACGAGGAACGCGCGGCGTGCGCGGCGGTGCTGCGGGGACGCTGAGTCCCGCGACGGGGGCGCGATCACCGAGAGGCCACCCATGGTGCCGGGAATGGGAGAGGAAATGAGGGGTGGGAGGGCGCGGCGAGTCGCGTGGGGCTTTGCTTGCTGGTGCGAGGAGAAGAGAGTGGAGTGAGGCGAGGAGGAACGGCGTGGTGGAGAGGTTTATATGGGGGTTGGGGCATTGGATTCGACCGTTTGAGGAGGAGACGTGGACGAGGGCGGCCGGGCAAGGCGACGCGCGCAACGGCTAGTTTGGAAAAGCCAGGGACTAGCTGGCCGTTGGAGGCGCGCGGCCAGGCTGGCTTTTAGCGTGGAAGTGGACTGGAGCGTGCCGGGCCCGCTTGTCGGTCGCGATGCCTCACAGCAGGGATCTTCCCGTAAAGATGAGCAACGGGCCGGCCCGGCCCGACGACCACCGTGCCGAGGAGGCCCACCGTGCCCTGCGGGCCGTGCCTTGCAGCCCTACGGGCCTGACCTTCGGCCCAGGCACGACCCTGTGGGCCGATTTTCGTGCCGGGGCGGCCCGTGAGACACGGTAAAAAAAACGGGTCGTGCCAGCCCGTACCTCATTTGGCCTATTTTTTATGGTTTTTTGTGCAAATTTACCTTATTTTGATGTTTTTTTGTGAATATGGTTCATTTTGATGTTGAGATGCAATGTTAGATAGATGTATGTTTGAATTTAGAACTATTATATATTAAAATTTCATATATTGTTGGGCCTAAATATTTTAGCGGGCCGACCGGGTCGTGCCTTGACGGTCCACTGTGCCTGGGATGTGGCCCAGGCACGGCCCGCACACCGGGTCGGGCCAGCCCGGACTCGCACAAAACCGGGCTCGTGCCGTGCCCGTGCCGGGACAAAAATGACAGGCCACGGGCCGTGCCACCGGGCTCGGGCTTTATGCCCAACTTTATCTTCCCCGTTGCTTGCTCTCTGGCCTCTGCACATCTACAGCTTCTGGTGGGCCCGCTTTGGAATTCGGAAAAGAGAAGCTTCTCGTGAACATTTTATACTGTATGTAGTCGTAGCCAATTGAGCCAGCCGTTCCATTCAAAGCCGACCACGATAAAGAACAAACACGAAATAGCAATGGACCACGATAATCGGAACTACTGGACATGGCTAGGCTCATTGTATGGGCATGGGTGGGGCCAGGCCTCTACGAGAGCCATGGGTTAATTAATTAAAAAAATATTTAATACAAGATTGCTTTAAGATCCATGCAGGTTCATTTTGGGAGATCTACTAGAGCCTAACTCAAGAATGTATTTGTAGTCAAAGTTTAAAATGTGAGACTTAAAGCAACCTCAAAACGTCTTCCTTCGAGAACGTGGCAAGAGTACTCGTGTAATTATCCGAGCTGAACACTACACCAAACCAATGCCACATTTGGCACAACTCAAGTGGAGCACCTTAAGATTGACTCTCACAAGAAGTGGTTGCCGAATGGAGCTAAAAATACTAGCTCCCTTTCTCTTCTTCTATCTAATATGATAAATTATTTTAAATAGCTTAAAGTTTACTATGACCCAAACGTTAGTCATTAGCTTCCCTACATCGCAGAGTGGGGATACATGTAGTGCAACAAACAACCCACTAACCCAGCATCATTTGTTTTGGACTACCAGACCAGCTTGCGGTCCTTGCGGAGCCCATAGAAGTGATGACTGATGGTGATGAGTAAGAGTGATGAATGCTAACAAAAATAGAAAAAAAACAAAAATAAAGTATATGTCTGAGCCCAGGTTCGAACTGGGGACCTTTAGTGTGTGAGACTAACGTGATAACCAACTACACCACCCAGACAGTTGTGCTAGTATTAAATATATATAAATATTTATATGACAGATGTTTATTACGACAATCTAAAATACAAAAGTCTCCTCGAGATTCTGGTGAATTCTGTTGATTCTGAAAGAATTAATATGCAGGATTTGCAGCTAGGGAGTTCTATGTAGCAGCGTGATAAAAGGCTTATAGAACTGTCTCAATATATTAAGATTCAAAACAAAAGGTTTGTGGGGAAATAGAAATAGTGACATGTTTCGTCTAATCATAGATATGATATTTTTTTCAGACTAGTGGGAAATACACCTGGAGTAATAATCAAGCTGAGGTGAGCCATCTCTTGAAAAAGAAAAAAAATCACACATTGTGAGGAAGATTTATTAGCCATTTAATCCTTCGGCTGCTCAGTGCTCAATGTCTATTTTGGAGCCTTGCGTTGGTTGTGGTTGGAGCTAATGGTAAACCAAAATCTTTTGATCGGTTATAGGTGTTTTGGATTGTTTAGTTATGAAAGAAAAATATTATACCATATCTAATAAGTTATGCTGATAAGTCAAACGAATAAATTACTTCGAGTTGCCACTGGCGTTGGATTAGCTAGCTGCATGTGGTACTTCTCGGTGGTAGATTGTTGATGTTATCCTTGGTCTGCGCTAGCTGCTTAGGATCGCATTCGGTGTTTGCCATTGTCTTCACATAAAATTTCAGTAGGATCTCATTCTATTTTTTACTTGCAAACCAGGTTTGCAACTCTATGCTGATAAAAGCCAGCACATCCTTCCTCACCATGTCAGGTGCTGGAAGGTTTACAAATCCGAAACGAAATATCCCCATAGCAAAAGATCATAGCCGAAACACACAGAAACCACTGACTGGGTATGAGAAGTCTTAATATAGATATAGCAGTACAATTTCTCAAATGTTTCAAATATAGATGGTATCAAATCCTCTAAGGTACAGCAATTTAACAGTGACTTAATAGTTCCTTACAAAGTTTTAGGAAGCCACACAACTTAACCAGACCCTCTTAACTGTTGAGCACTCTATTGAGAACAACATCATGGTAACTGGTTCGCTCAACCTTAAGAAGTAATCTGCATTGAATGATACATCCAAACCCACCAATCTTTGGTTGAAAATGAAAAGGCATCTTGGGTACAGTATCTATTCCTTACTTCCCGAAGAATTTAGAGAGGCGAACTGGACCTTCCTCCTCATTTTCACTATCTCCGCGCTTGGACCTCGATCGGTGCTTCTTTTCCTTTTTTGTTCTCTTTGTTCTCGACCGTGATCTGGACTTCCTTGAACCCCTATCCTCATCATCGCTGCTTGAAGATTCAGACGATGAGCTGGAACTTGACTCTGATGAATTTCTGTGCTGTTAAAGATTTAAATGTCAGTGTACCAAACAAATTTAAAGTAAGCCCAGAAAGTGAATATACTGTTGAGACTAATTTTAGTAGGGTCTTTTATTTTTCAAGCTCTTCTAGTAGGGAAATATTCAGTTCATGCTATCTGAAAATAAAAACTGATGTACCTAGAACAGAAATAAATATATTTCCATTAGGCAAATCGCAACAATTCCACAAGTAGGTATAAGCTATTGTATACCTTTCTCCTCTTTTTACTTCTTTTCTTTGCATCCTTGTCCTTCCTCTCTGTTTTCAAAATTCTTGTCAAAAGAGCCACAGAAGCATTTTTTTTTTGTTGAGGAATGGTAAGTGATGGAAATACTAAGATTCTAACATTGCAGGTATTATCATTTGACAGGTTACCATAGCCCATTACCTTTCTTGGAAGATGACGATTTTGAGTTTGACCTGGAGTGATTTCTTCCGTTTGCTAGCTTCTGAGCTCTTTCAGCATCCAGTTGAGCTCTATACTCTCTCATCATTTTATCTTTATCAGCCTCCAGCTCACCCCTTTTCAGTTCATCTTCCTGGCAGTGAACAAGAATACCATCAATACTACAAAACTACTTATAAAAAAATCGGCAATTAGGATACATCTTGGAGTAACAACAAATGTTGCCAGCATTACAAATTATGTTTAACGAAATAGTGGTATTGAGTACTAGAAACCTGGAATCTGTTGCAAATAAAACAGAGAACCTGAAAAATGATGAAAAGGCCTTGTTTGGAATTACTAAGGTTCGTCTATATAGACACCACGGTTGAGACTTACTACTTACGGGTGACTCAACAGTCAACATATGAATCACCCAAGCTAAAACATCGAAACCATAGAAAACTGTTATTTTGAACTATGACAAGTGAAAGATGTGAATGTTTTGTATAATGGCGTCTGACATATTAAATTATGGTGAGGTGACAGAAGTGGACGGCACATGAAATGAGCATGTACTAGACTGCCAGGGCAAAACTTCAGGACGTGTCAGTTGCGTTTTCATCTAAAGTAACTTACTACATGATCTAGAAAGGCAATAAACATTATCACAACATAACTAACATGAGCAAATTTGGTCATAACTTTTGATGAGCCAGTTAGTATCACGCGCAAGACACAAAGGTGACTCAGTAGTCGGTACTACGGGAGCATGTTAATACATTAATGGAGTGCAAGAACGAAAGATGCAGCTGTAAACATGAGCAAGAGACAGATTACTAAAGCTCAAGCAAAATAACGTGCGGGTGTACCTTCTGCTTCTTCTTGAACTCCTCCCAGGTGACGGTGTGCGTCTTGTTAAGGCTGGCCAGGCGCGCCGCATGCCACTCTGGAGAATGAAATGAACCGTCCGTCTGCGACGGCCCTCGTTAGCCAAAGTTCTTTTTCTCTATTTTTCACCCAAACTGAAAGTGGGATGATAGCCCAGATTCCTCAACCGCTGAAGTCCTACTCTACCATAAATAATCAGCATACTAATAGGGCTGCGGAAATAATCAGATCAGGATGGATTGCGAGCCTGGAACTCGGAAGCGCAGATGGGAATCAGAGATCTGCTAGGGGAGAGGAAGGGGACCGACCATGCCGTCTTCGGGGGCGTCGGGGGCGCCCGGCGCGCCGGACGAGGACCCCAGCCTCGACCGCTGCATCGCCTTGTACGCCTGGTTCTTCCCCATCTCTCCCTCACCGTCAGGGCCGGCGAGACCAGATTGGAATCGGAAGGGGAGGAGCCGGGGACCGGAGATCCCCTTCGCCCTGCTGGTCCGGTGCGCGTCTCTGGCTGCCGTGAGTTATGACTGGATGGTTGGTGAAAGGGGCAGTGGAGATGGGGAAAGGGCTTTATCTTTATTGTCGTCAGGCGATTTAATCTCAGCCGCTGATGCTGCTATGCTGCAATGCCGCTGTCGTATTTCAAATTTACGTGACACAATTAGCATCTCCGAGACCAGATGAAGGGGAACGTATTATTACGTGTAAACCATGGCAAAAAAGTTATCTAAATTTACAAAAAAAAATCATATATGTAGATAATATAATAATACATAACCTTATAAAATATCTTATCTAAACTCGACTTTGTTTGTTAAATATAAAAATAACAAATTTCTAACAAATCATCTAGACATCTTTCTGGCTTGAAATTTCTTATTTTTATATCTCACAAATGAAGTTGAGTTTGGACAAGATATTTTACAAAGTTGTGTATCATCATATCATTTACATGTGTGATTTTTTTGGTGAATTTAGACAAATTTTTGTCATGGTTTACACAGGTTTTCACGAAAGTTGTGGTTTGCACCTAATACGTTGCCTAAATCACTGTCTAAAGTTAAATTTAATTATTGTTAAAGAAAAAAAAACGTTTCTCACAAACTCTGTAAATGACTCTTCAAAAACGTCTCTATTCCACCTTATTCGTTCTCTACTTTGAGTACTCTAATATTATCTATTTTGAAAAGTAACAAAATCAGTAAATTTAGCTAGTCTTTTTTGTCTAATCTCTTAGAGATACTCTAACTTTTAGTATTCTTATAAGCTTGCCATAAACATATTCTTCTTATATTTTAATAAAAATATAAAAAAAATTAAAAAAGAACTAGTCTCATACATATATGTATAGCTTCATGTAACACATGTATAGCTTCAATGTAACACCTTCTTATAGTCATAAAATATATGTATGAGACTAGTTCTTTTTTAAGATTTATTTTATTTTTTTATTAAAATATAAGAAGAATATGTTTAGGGCAAGCTTATAAGAATAGGATCAACACTGACATTAGTCTTGTCAGGCCATGTAGGTTCGGACAAAAAAAAAGCAAAGAGATGGTGGTCTCGTAGTCGGTAACTCTAACCTACAGAGGTAACCAACGCCCCATCTAACAAACGTGTTGAGGCATTCATTGGGTATGTTGTATCAAAACATCTCTCCCTAGATATATGTTTTTTCCTGAGCCAAAGTGAGGGTTATGGGTCTATAGGAAAAAATGTCATAGCTATCTTGTGTTGGGTAAATAGAGGTGTCGGCTGCTCTGATTTTAGGTGGAGCTTAACTTTTTTTTTTGAAATCGCGCTTGGCGCGTGCTTCATTAAGGGAAGTGGGAATTCAGGAATACAACCTGTATTCTAATGTGAGGAGCCTTGTCATACGCGGCAACACACAACACACATCACCGGCTCTAGCGGTGCCGCAGGTCTAGTTTACTAAGTCACCAACAATTGTGCGACGGGGGAGAGAGAAGCGAGGGAAGGGCAATGGCGCGCGCTGTAGCCCGCGCTTGCTCACTCTCGACCCTCTTCAAGGGCATCCTGCAACATTTGGGATACCGAGCATGGGACTCCGTCGAAAGTCCGCCGATTCCGCCCTTTCCAGATCGCCCACGAGAGAAGGAGTACCAAGGAGTCGAAACCTTTCCTGGAGTGCTTTGGGACCACCTTCCTTGACCGAAGCCACCAGTCGCACAGGCTGCAGCTAGGCGAGGGGGAGAGATTCTGCAAGCCAAGCCAAGCGAGCGCCCGATGCCAAACCTCCCGGGTGAAAACACAAGCCATGAGGAGGTGATCAGTGGACTCCGATTCTTGCGAGCACAAGGCGCAGTCATCCTCATCCTGCAGTTTGTGGCGCCGCCTTCGCGCCGCGGTCCATAGCCGATCATGGAGGGCTATCCACATAAAGAACTTCACTTTGGGCGGCGCGGGGTGTTCCATAGCTCCTTGGCCCCTAGCAGCTGCGTCCGCCCATGGAAGAAAGCCCTGTAAGCCGAAGAGCTGGAGTACCTCCCGTCGGCCGAAAGGTTCCAGATGACACGGTCAGGGGTGTTAGGCTGCAGCTGCACGCCCTCCGTCAATGCCCAAACCCGGAGGAATTGGGTGATGGTGGAGCTTAACTTTATATTGAGGCTAATGTTGATATATGCTTGTATTGATGGTGCTCTAAGTTTACCTTTGGAGCTGCCATAGTACCAGATCCAAGAAATCCATAATATCTTTTGAAGTTGGAGTAACACAAAAAGAGATCTAAGGGTATGTACGACCGATGTGCTCTTAAGGAAAGAGAATAATCAAGCAATTATATGAGCCTTAATCTACAATGGGAAACACTAGTTTTAACTACTAATCTACTTATACATCCTTGAAATCATGAATTTTTTAAGTACAAATTTTTCTAGCGCCGGCTGCTTGACTGGCTACAATGTATCTTTTCTGCGGTGTTGAAAGAGGAGAGAGAGAGCAATGGAGCACCGGTGCTAGCCATTGTGGCTATAGGTGCCGAATCAAAATTTTGTTGAGCCGAAGCATGTTCGTTCCCGGTGCTCAATCAGTAAAAAAAACATTTCAGCCGGTCGTACTCAACCCTCGTACACATCAATTCCAAAAGTAAGGAGGATCCGGGTCCCATGCACTGCAATGAAGCATCGATGTAACACTGTGAACATTTCTGATTATTGGCATTGGTACGAGGTGGCATACTGACACCTGCTCTCAGCACCGGTAACATTGCGGGTAGTTATGTGAGCAGCGATGCCAAGCGCCCGCCGAGACGTATAGGGTGACAAAATTTGCAGAAACTACTGTTAAAGCGCCGCGCCAAGCGCCCGTATTGTACTGGCATATGTGGTGAAGTGTTTTTCTTCCTACTACAGGTCAAAAAATAGTATATATATTAAATTGCAGCATAGGCCAATTTTTTTTTTTCAAAAAAAGTATCAGAACAGTTGCTAGGTTCAGTACAGATATTCTAGGATAAACATTTACTAAGATGAGCACTTTCGTCCCAAGATCACCATTAATAAGCAGGTTTGGAGAGAAAACAAATCGAACTGATTCTTACTCAAACAGCATGGAATTTATCCAGATATACTTATTTGATGCCTGTACTTTTGTTCAGACTATAGATGAAAAATTTGTACAGCCCGCCTAACTTATTCTCATTTTCATGGCAACCTCTTGAAATTTAAGTTGCCATTTCGGACAGAATTCCTAACCTAACGATCGGCTGGGACTAACTGTATAAATGAATGTCTTTCAACAGCGGGCTATGTTTCTTCGCAGCCGCCAGTCAGAACAAAAAGAACGACCATCCTGCTTAGTGATTTTTGCATGACTGCCAGGAACTAACTTTATTATGTGCGGTTCCGTTGAAAAAAAAATTGGACCGCTGAGTTTGAAAAGCCAAGAATGTGCCTGCTATTCCAAATCATCGTGCCCTTTCTTCATGTTCATTGTTTTCCTCTGTTTGTGACGCCAACTTCACAATGTCTTCCACAAGGATATTCCCTTCTGTTAGGCATATAAAAAGGGCTTAGTGATATATAGCAGAGTAGAAGAAATAATACATGCTTTTCATAAAAAAAAAAAATTGAACCGTTGCTTTTCATCAATATGATAGACAGGGATATTGAATGTAAGCACCGTTGTCTTTAGAAAGGTTGCTGATAAGCTCCTGGACGCCTTCTGCTCCTATGGTTTCTTTGAGATAATTTGCAGCTGCAGCTACCTCTTCAGGAGTCACCTTGCCATCACGGTCCCTTAAAATAGAACATATTGATGGCCAAGGGTGGCAAAACATTATGAAAGGAACAATGCACGAGCGTGACCACGAAATTTAAGCGTGTTGCACTATAACTATAACATGGATATATGACTGCAATCAACTAATAGGTCTTTAAGGTTAACCATCTAAATCAAATTCTAACCTAGGTGTGTGCATCAACAAGGCCAAATGTTAGTTTCTCATCATCTCCCTCAGCCCGTCCTGCCATATGGTTTATATTTCCTCTTATTTGAATTTTTAGCACCTTTTTTATTAGAAAATCGAATTGAATTTATTTTAATAATCATAATTTAGACACGAATTAATTAAGCTAATATGGTTATATATGAAATATATTTGGATATTATTGTTGGCCAAACAGGAGAGATACTTGTATGTTGCATTCCTACCGGCTACCGTAGGGGAGTGAGTTGAAGAGTGTGTTATAAGTTGAAGTACAAACATAATATGGTGATATATAAATCAATTTCTGTCATGACCGGCTGTCCCTCATGACAATTTCCATCTCCCATTCTATGAATTTGAGATAGGCTTATATCTGAACTTTGAAAATTGCGGGAATGTCAAATTCCAAGCCAAATAGCCTAGTCTATTAAGTGGATTCCAATTCCTCTACAATGAAAGGATCCAAATGGCCCCTTAAAGAAATATAACCAAGAAACTTCACTAGCAACAAAGCATATCTAAATTATTCGAAATAAAAGCATGCACAAAAGCTTACCTATCCAGCAGCTGCCAACGATTGCCAATTCGAGCATCAACATCATCAATCTCCTTTTCTAACTTTTGAAGCATAGCATCAACCTGAAATGCAGAAAAAGGAAAATCACCAACAAACAGCGTCACTACTAACCAATATAAAATACTTGAAGCATAATATCACAACAGTGTGTGCATATTTTTATCATACAGTTGTCTAGGAAACAAATGAAGTTGACTAAATAGTCAGAAGGTGACTAGTACATAGCCCATATCTTCTATAGAAGCATATAATATTCTCTTGTTTTCCACTTATCTAGGAAGTTATCAACAACAACTACTAGCTGTTGATGTTCCTTAGTGTTTATTAACTTGCTTTAATTATTCATTGATGATTTAATTTGATAGTTGAAACATACATCTTAAGGTGCTGAACAATGGACCTGATTGATTACAAGTATCTGGTGACAAACCTCCATGGTTCTACCTATCTGAAAAGTTTGTTACAATTCATATTTTAATAAATGGAGCTCACAGCTACCGGACAAATTTCTACCAATGTAGGCCTTGTTTGGATGCGCATGTATCTCCTTCAAACCACATGGTTTGGAGTGGATTGGAGTGTATATTAGTTCAAATACACTCCAACACATGTGGTTTGAAGGGGATACATGCGCATCCAAACAAGGCCGTAATGGAATTCTCCCTGCACGGCAAAAGTTCCTAGACTTTCAAGATTTTCTGATATATGGATACACCTATTACAGGTATTAATACATGTTTCTTCTTAAGATAAAGGATGTTTCGAAGTATAAGTTCTAAGGCCAATTTATAAAGCTTTAGATGAAGAATACAATTCCTTACCCTATCAATCAAAGCTGAAGAAACCTTTTCTCCCACAGCTGCCTCTGCAGCATGGTCTGATTCCTCCCTAGCAACCTTGTATGCTTTCCTGGCTTCTTCTTCACCATCTGTACCCTCCTTTGCGAGCATGTTGTTATATAGTTCTATCTGTATTCCACATGAGTGGGGATCCAACATTAACTTATGCAAACAGACCACGCATATTCAGTATGACTTTGAAGCATACCTCCTTGTTGACAAGGCTTAAAAACTCTTGTCGCTCCTTGGTAACAGACTACAAGATAGGAGAAGGTAGGGTTGAATGTTAATGCAATTTCTTTTCTCTAGGAATGTAACAAAATGAAGTGACTTTGATCATACAGAAGCAGATGCAAGCACAGCCAATGCTTCACTGATATTACAAAGCTGCTCTTTCTTATCATGCGTTTTCGCTTTCTTTAGTTCCTCTCCCTCCCTAACAGTAGGCTCAGTCATTTCCTTCAAAGCTAAATCTTCTTCAGTAGCCTTTAGCTCCTCCAGTTTTGCTTTGTCTTCTTTCTCTTGCTTTTTCTCCTCTTCCTGATCATTATTTGGTGTGCAAAAATATCAATAACTATTTATCGTTGACAAAATTATAGTGGGATTCAGAAAAGTAGTAGACTGGCAGACTGCTGATTCTTTTTTTTTTCTCGCTGCAGGAGAGCTGTGTGTCATTTCATTAAGAAGAGGAACAGAATAAATGGGAGAGAGGTACCTCCCAGAAAAGTTGTATGACTGCTAATTCGTCAGCGAAAGAATATATAAAGTAGGATAGGTAATGTACATATTAAACTAGGCAACTTAAGGACATAAATCACACACACAAAAAGGAAATATACAACTTCAAGTTTTGCAAATGATTATATGGTGAACAAAAACTTATATTATTATTACTAAACAATATGACTAAGAATTTACACGGTGAGTGGCAACAGTGGCAATATACTGTAATTCGTGCTAAACTTCAATTCAAGATATATATTTTACTCAAAAGGTCTTTCAATCTTTCAAACAAATAACAGGGTCAATATTCATGGAGCAGGGAGTTTGGTGATACAGACAAGAAAGTGCAACAGGTCTATTTTAAGTTATGCCTACTAAAGAACAGTTTTCATGTTTCCCCTAAAATGTTTTCCATAAAGAATTATGAATTGCATCATTTACAAAAATTGCCCTGGTTAAGAGTTGAGAAATGGAGCTTCCTCATGTAAATATGGATTTGATTGACTCATGCTTATATTACCTTGATAAGTTCTTCCTGCATCTCCAGAAATTCCAATTTTCTCTTTCTCTCTGAAACAGAATCTTCAGAAGGCAGTACAGTCCCAACTGTATCGACAACTTCATCTGGCAGGGATGATAAGGTTGCTACAACGGCCTCCTCAGGTTTCATTTTACCAGATACAGTAAAAGCTCTGAGGATTTTAGAACACAAATGAGAATCCTAATGGAAGTAATATGCCAGGCAGACATTTATTACCGAAGATACCTTGAGAGTATTAGAAGAGACGATGGCACAGAATGACTGAGTGATAGATCCAGCCAGTCTCTGAGCTGAATAAAATCAAGTGTTTAGAAAAGTTAACTGAAGCAGATCCAATTCTTGCAAAGTAATACCCAGAGAATTACATAGCCTAAAGATGCCTTCTACCTTATCTCAAGGATTTATGTCATTTTCTAGACTAAAGTTTTCAATGCACTATAACAGAGTTTTACCAAAAGAGCACGATATACCTTTTACCATTACAATGATAGCATCAGTTAGTTGTAGAAACAGAACTTACAAGACATGGAAACAATGTGTGTATAAAACTAATGAATGGGACATGACATCACAGAGACTTTAAGTTCTGGTATTCAAGGTAATTAACAAAATAAACTACTCCCTCCGTTCCAAATTATAAGTCGCTCTGACTTTTTTGGTACATAGATTTTGATATGTATCTAGACATACATTATATCTAGATACATAGTGAAATTGATGTACCAAAAAAGTCAAAGCGACTTATAATTTGGAACGGAGGGAGTACTAAAGTGTGAATGCATGAACATCTGTTGAACCACCAAAGCACCAAAAATAATCACCAGGCATGTTTTATTATTTATTTAAGACCCTCCCCTACATCAATATTATGTCTCAAAAAATCCAAAGCAGGCAAAACTAGAGTTATTTGGACACAAGCAAGCATGGGCGATGGAATTCAACTTGGACCGGGTGCCCAACTTGGCAGGTTTCTTTTGGGCATGGCAAATAGCATTTGGGATCTGACATGGGTGTCAAATGTCCGACTTGGCGCCCAAAAAAGATTGGAATGTCCAAGTAGAAGTAGCACTGAACAAACCTGTTGGCGCATCTCCTCTGTTGACAATAAACCAAGGTGCCCACGCTCACGACATGCTTGTCGAAGCTCATATTCAGAAAGAGACTCCACACCCTCAGCCTGAATCATCTTATCATCATTCTTAATGCTGCAGAATAGATATAAACTGGTAAACATAGGTGTCTACTACACATAAATTGAATAATAAGATGTGTACAGAAACGTGCTCTCTCTCTCTCTCTCTCTCTCTGCCTATGCTGCTTTGGTAGGTACTGATAGCCATGGGAATTGAAGAGGAAAAGCAGGTTGAGACTTGATAGGCAGTTAGTATTTCCTTTCTGAAAACAAATACTAATCCTAGTAAGAGAAAATAGAAATAAACATAAGTTTGCACTACACTTAAATTGAATAATAAGATGTTGAAAGAGTTTTGGGGTCTGTGCGAGAACTAAATTCTCCAGTTGATCTTAATGCAAGAGGCTCACATCAGTAGTAACTAAGTGCAGTACCAGCGTACTACAGTAGAAAGACTCAAAGATATGCCTAAATACACTGGTGGAGCCTCATGGAGGCGAGCCTCCCCCCCCCCCCCCCCCCCCCCCCCCCCCCCCTCTTCCCCAAGGCTCCGCCTATGCAGCTTTAGGTATGGAAATTGAAGAGGAAAAGTAGGTGCACATGAGTAGGTAATTGGAAGACATACTCTTGTAGTTTCTTTCGAAGCATGAATCGCAAGTAGTGGTCTGTGCCAAAAGGTTGGATCCCCATGTATTTACACATATTTACAAGTCGTGGTCTGCAGAACAAGTTTGATCAGGCAAATGGTATGATCAAGGGATTTAGTATATGAAGCGCAAACCTGCTCATGTTATCCAAAGTCAGCTCGTCATTAAATAGCTTTGCAAAGCTCAAAATTTCGTCATTGGAGGCATGTCCACCTTTCCTAACCTAATTGAAAATTGGTGTATATCACCAATAGGCAAAAATGTAAAGTCTTTAGTTGTATTTGTTCTAAACTTGAAGCTACATACTAAGCATGCAAGAAGATGAGACCTTATTCAAGAACTCATCCAGATCTTCAGCAGTCTGTTTCAATTCTCCACTACGTGATGTTTGAACTTCCTTTGCCATTTCTTTAGCAGTGTCTTGTAAAAACTTTGCATATTCCATCCTTGCTTTCAGTTTCCTTTTTAGGGCCTCCTGTATAGAGGAAAATGAATGCAGTATGAGCCATGTTAGCATTTTGTAATTCTGTTGACAAGACAGCTTCATTGTTCTAGGTCAAACCTCTTCTTTCATCTTGTCCTGGAAAGTGGATGGCAACATGTTTGGGAACAACTTGAGGAACACTGGCAGCAATAATTCCATGAATGGAACGATAATAAAAACTGCAACAGGTACTAGCCTAAATAGATCTGCTGTTGTGCGTGTGAGCTGCTGTCTCTCTCGTCTTGTAAGGCTCTTTCCACTTGCAAGTTTCACTAACAGCCTTGATGAGATTCTAACATCTGCCCAGAGTAGCTTAGTGCCCAACCAATAATGCTGCAGTGTAGATATAAATTCATCCTTCCAATGCTTCAACTTTGCAGCCCAATCAGCTCTTAAACCCACAAAAATAAATAAATATCAAACACTGAATATCTAGACAAAAACTATCGATCAAAAAAGAATGGTATAGCAGTGCTTTGATTTCATGAGGGAAACAAAGACCTGCTCATTGAAGCAATAAGCCGTAAAGCAGGGCCAATACCCAGAAGCTTAGCCCAGAATTTCTGTACCACTGATTGGTCAGATTTTTGCACTTCCTCCAGCTTAGCTTTTGCTTTTGCTTTTGCAGTGCTTAATCCTTCCACTGCCTGATCACATTCTTCGGGAGATGCCTCCTTTTTTTGTTGCTTCTTCTCATCCTCACTCTGCTTGTCCATAATATTAGCTTGACCCTGTCCAGTTGTGTTTGATGTGTTGCGGACTGACTGCAGGAAACACCTGACTCCCAATGGAAATACAAAGTTCTGTGCTCTAGAACCATAAGTAGGAAGAAAAACCTCACAAGTTGGATGCCATGTGAAACCACTGCTGAGGCGACAAAGCTTTCTCTTATTTAAAGTATAATGTGCCATAGCATTATTAGAATCTTCTAAACTATCCTTTGAAAAGTAACATACAGATCTTTGATGATCAACCTCACAACCAAATTGTCCTTGTCCAATTGTGCTAGTGAATGAAGGAGACAAAATAGGCACATTAGTGTGCCGTAGAATGTCCTTCCTCCTCCTGACAATAGCCCTTGAGGCCATCCTTGATCACTTACTCCCTTCCTCAAGGAAACTCTAGGATCATGCCTTTCCAGATAGAACCCTGAAATACAGTAAAATTCCAGTTATGGCATCATCACATCTAAATATGCAAACATGTGCAGCAAAAAGAAAATAAAATTCTAACATAAAGTATGGCATTGAAAATTATAGCACCCATGGCCTTGCGCAAGAGAAATAATAATTCTAATCCCTTCCATATAGGGAATGCTTGGTTCCCAGGCAAGATTGCTTCACATTATCGGCCAGGGTTCCAAAAATCGATACTAAGTGCACGCTTCAGAGTGGACAGGCAACGCTTCGCTTTGGGGCATAAGCGCTCCCAAAGCGGAGCAACCGCCATGGTGGAGCAGCGGCTGCATGCTCCCGCCTTCGCGAGGGCGCGAGGCGACTGGCGAGAGGCGGGAAAGGGAGCCGCTGACGACGACGCCGAGCCTGGGACTGCCCCGCCGCCGTCGCCTGCGTGCCGAGCGCGGGTGGGGGGAGGAGGGGACGGAGGATGGAGCGCCGGCGCTGCGAGGAAGATCGGCCCCGTTGGGTTCACAGCAACCAGCTCCACCGATGAATCTCCGCAAAACGCGCTGAGAGAGAGCTGCGAGAGATGGAGGAGGAGCTGAAAAAAAGTAGATCTCACCGGCTCCTTGTCCCTTCTCACGCGGGATGGACGCCGCTGCCCCTGAATCCACGCGCTGCGGCTCCTCCTCCCTCCTCACGCGCGTAGCCGGCGACGGAGAAGAAGCACAGGCGGTCTGGAACGACGGAGGGGGGCGGGGCGGCGATGAGAGGCGAGACGGCGCGGGAGGCAGGGTGGGAGAGGCGGATGCGCGTCGTCGCTCGGCGGCGCAACGGTAGGTGTGGGGCGGTGGTGGTAGTACGAGCGGGAGCAGTGGGACGATGGAGAAGGAAGTTCTTGGTACTGGTGCGCGAGCCGCGGGATCCGCAGTGTCCTCACGAGAGTGATGGGTTTTAAAGACTAAAGAACAAAATAAATAAAAAGAAGAAAAAAAAAGAGATTTGCTAAATTTTATATGTCTGAATTTTAGTTTTATTTCAGGTGACTATTATTGTATATATATTTTATACTAAAATTGCACTTTTAGTTTGTTATAATTTATATAGACACAACCTGTAATTTTTAGTTTTAAAAATAAAAAATATGTTAGACAAAATTACAAACCTCACAAAATATTATATATGTTGGTACAAAGACAATTTAACAATTACAATTATTTTTATAGGAGTACAAGGACAAAAAATTAATATATTATAACACAAAGACAAATAACAAAATATAAAATTAACAAGGTACATTAGTGTTGTCTAAAATCATCTTAAATTTCAGGCACCTGAACTATAGAAAATTATATTTGGTCATCAGATTAAAAACTTTAAAAAAATGGTAGTATTTTTGTTTGTATTGACAATTATTATTCAACCATACAGCAAGAGCATCTGCCGGAAACTCTTATAAACACTAGAAATAGGGATTTTGTTGGAAAAACACACTCTAATAACTTTTCTAAACAGAGTATTTTCTATTTCGGATTTTTCGCTAGCCAAAATTGTCTTTGTCGAGGGTCTCCTAGCACAGGCCCTCGGCAAAGAGGCCGAAAATGAAAAAAAAAATGCATTCCATCGACACAGACATTTCATACATATATATATATATATATATATATATATATATATATATATATATATATATATATATATATATGACAAGTCACATGATCATCATTCACATGTTTATTACGACAAATTGTCAAATCCAAGCACAAGTCACCACCATAAACCACAAGACGCTAAAGTCCAACTACATCACCTAACACGAGTCCTCATCAAGCTCGCCTTTGAGACGATGGTGAAGGTGCTTGATTCCCTGAACCCGCGGACAAGCTGCACAAAGGAGCACAAATTTCAATTCATATGTGAGTAATCCGGGAAAATAGTTTTAGGAACTTGTAGATTGCATCTAGTAATCCAGGAATAGAAAAAGATTAGACTTAATTAAAAATTTCGCCAACACCTCCCCTGCACGGGAAGGTTTCCAAAACCTACAAGAAAGAACGACACGAAGGCCGACATCCACAACGGCACCAAGGCTGACATACATGAAAAGCAAATGGCGAAATGTGAACTTTCATACTTACAGGAGTAGCTGCAAGAGGAGGAAGTGGAGGAGCTGAAAACTGCACATGTACACCCGATGCTTGCCCAAGACTTTGCATGATCACCATCATCTCCGCCATCTGCTTCTGCGTGGCCTCCTGCTGCGTTTCGAACGCGGCCTTCTGGGCCTCCTGCTGTGCTGTCAGTGCTGCGATCTGCTGTTGACTTTGCCTTTTTGTTTGTTCCAACTCGGCCTGCAATATTTCACTCCAATGTTTTAGTAATGCAAATCTAATTCAGGTGTGTAATCAACGCACGCCGAGTAAGACAAGAATTACCTGGAGTGCTTGGACCTGCTGCTGTGTTGGGGAAGGTCGTGGGCGTATGGGCTGGCTGGAGCTCGTGCTCCGTGCTCGGATAGCGTCGAGGGAGGGAACAACGCTGGAGTTGATGGCGCCGTCTGCAATCCACAGCCGCCGTGCTTCTTGCCTCCTCCGAGCCTCCTTGTCGCCTCTGCATCAATGGGCTCAGTACGCAAATTGTAATCTTCCCCATGGATCTCCCTTACCGCTAACGTGTACTCTTGGACTTTAGTGTACACGTTCGGGTCAGAGTATGCCGAAGGCGGGGCAGCCGGGTCGAAGGAGACAGCGGACGACGACTTGCCCATGTGGGACATAGCCCACGCAGAGAAGTCTAAGAGCTCCTCGCCCGGGTGGTTAGCCTCCTGCGAGAAAGACAAGATGGTGAGAAATCTGGCAGAATTGAGTGTCAAAATAAATGGAAGAAAACACTTATGTATGCTTGTTTGAATGCAGGGAGGCTGCGGCTGCCTTGATGGTGGGTTGGAACTTGCCTCATCAGACGATATTCCCGCTGCTTCTCGTGTGTGTCAATAAAGTCCGGTGACAACCACTTGTCCACGATCATGGCCCAACAATCGGGAAACGATCGGCACCACCAGGGAATCACCTACAAGTCATCGAGTATTTGGCATATAAGAAGATGAAATTGAACCTACTTAATATCAAAATTGAACCTACCGAAAGGTACTGGTCCGGGTAAGCGTAATTCGTCTTGCTTCAGACTTGGGGAGGGACCGCTTATGTACCGACCTGTAGTACTCTGTGTGGGCCTGGACGCGCGCATGGTAGTGCATCTCGGTGACGTACTTCCTACAAGCTGCATGGGCCGCCCGATCCACCTAGGCCTCAAGTCCTTCTTCGGGCTTGAAATATTTCTGCATACAAAACCAATGTATCCGTTCATTATTTTAATAAAAGATTTAACCTATGAATGCGATGTATTAAGCAATGTTGTGCGAGAGAGACTTACCCAAAACTCTGCCAATACCCGCCTGTTGCGGTAAATGTCATCCGTTACCAGCGCGTACCTGTCCCAAGTGAAGGCCGGCTCCCGCACCAGCGGCTCTTCGGACACTTGCACATTGCCGGGGTACCATTGCCTGCACAAAACACCAAGGATGCTCGCGGGGGTGCGTGTTGGAGTACCCGACAAAACCAACCAGACCCTGCACAAGTGATTAACAAAATTTATCAGTTTCTCTTATGATTTCCAACATATCTTATGAAGCAGTTGTGAAAACATCTATAGTTACTTACCTCTTCGCCATAGGCCGGATCACTATGCGGTTGTTAGGAAGCGGAGCCGGAGGGAGGCCCGCGGGACCTCGCTCGTAGGGAGCCTGGTCAGGGGTACCCCCTCCCTTTCCCTCGGGCGCCTCGCCTCCGTCAAGCTGCAACGCCTTGCCTTCCTGGCCCATCTGCTGACCCCCCCTCGTCCTCCGACGTGTCCGTGGTCGTGGCCGTCACGTGCTCCTCCTCCAACACCTCGTCACGTGGCGAGGATGGAGACCGTTGCCTCCTGCGGCGGCCGACCCTGGTCGTCCTCTCGTCACCTCCTATGGACGCTGGTAGGGACGACCCATCACCTAGGAGACTGCGATCTCTCCCGTAAACCAAGGGTGTGTCACGACGTGGACGTCTGCTCGCCATCTTTGCTCAATCACCTACAATCACAAAGAATGAACAAGACTAATTAGTACATATTAGAAATATATTCAAAATATATAAACAAAAGACATATTAAACAAAAACATAGTATTACATGTATTAGGAATAATCTTCAAGGTTGGGATCATAGGTCTCATCATCATTGTCAAAATTGTCCAAACCGACAACACTATCCGAATTTTCTATGTTGTCATCGTCATCATTGCCTAGAAGTAATCGCTGAAGCATTGCTATGTCCTTGGCATTTACCACCACATCTCCATCGACCTCGCCATCAACCGTTTAGTTGTCTACTTCCATTTCGATTCCTTCGGGTAAGACTATCTCAAACATGCCTGGTAGCCCATCTTCTTGATAGAATTGTCCATCATATGTGTTTGCGTTGAAGATGTAATCATCATCGGTTGGGGCAGGTAGTTTACCATGTGGATAGCCCAACCCTTAAGATCCTCTTTGTCTTGGTTGGCGTATCGAGTATAATACACCTGGATGGCCTGTTGAGCCACAATGTAGACATCTTTTCCAGGATAGATGGAATCTTCTCAAATCTCGACTAGCCCAAGATGAGGGGTTCGTCTCGTTGATTGAGGATTAAACACAGTGGCATTTGAACATGACAAGTTTAAGAGGTTTGTCTCCATGAAATGAGACTTCATAAATTTCCTCAACTCTACCATGGTAGTCGAGGCCATCAGTGTCGTGCGTACAAACTAGAGAATGTCCTCCTGCTCCTGGGCCAAATGCTTGCTTCAAGAAAAGATCAACCCCCTTCACCCATGCAATGTCGTAGTCATTCCCGCTTCTCCAGCCCGTGTACATTCACTGACGGTCCTCCATCCTTTAACATATACATCACAGAGTATTGCGACCATCAATTGCATCTACGCGGTGTTCCTACTGTCTAATTGGTGAGGATAGGTCCTAATCCCACCCGCGGATGCGTAGATGAGGTTAGTTTCCATGCTACACTCCTCTACGAGACAGAATTTCAGTAGCACCTCCCCGCTATTCTCCCGATACACGTCCTATAAGGGAGAGTGTGTATCCGGAGAACATCAGGTAGGTGATGTCAAAACTCTGTCTCGGAGCGGAGCGGAGCGGACCATGGAAACTAACTCATCTACGCATTTGCGGGCTGTCCAAAAAACGTGGACAATCTGAAACAAATACAGTCGCAAATATGCAAAGATTCGCATACCTACGACTGTATCTCTCTCGGACGGGAGACGCCTAACTGGGGTCACACGATGTATGACAACAATAAGGAAGAGAGATTATTTATACCTAGGGTGGCGAGGCGACACGGTGCAGGCACACCCGCAGCGCCGACGAAGACGATCGGGGTACTCCGAGTCCCTTACGACGGGCTCTTCTCTGCCAAAGAGGAAACATGATACTATAAGTCGTAAATTTCGGCATAACCTCCCTTGTATGGGGAGGATTCCAAAACCTGCAAGGAAAAAGGCGGCACGATGACCGACATCCACATTTTCAGCACGATGGCCAATCATCGACATATGGCACGAAGGCCCACACATCCACATATGGCACGACCGGCTACTAGTAAATATAGTTGAATCTCCTACAACTAAAAGAACAAAGAGGAGATGCGGAATGGTGCGGCAAATTTTCGCCTCACAAAAGAATCCGGTCGTGCGACAAACACACCACGCGACGGAAGGAAAGAAAACACGATAGAAAGAAAACGAGAAAAGGAAAGAAAATATCCGCGCGGCTGCTCCCTCCCTGTGACCGGTCCTCCAATCACGCATGTGTTCCAAATTTGGAAGGGTCCTCGTCCTTTTGGAAAGGCCGAAATCACGGTCCTCACTGCCCTTAGATGTTTTGGGCCGCACGCGCGCTACACCTCGCAATCACGCCATGCGTTTCAAATTTGGAAGGGTCCTCGCCCATAATCCATCGCACAGGCGCATGCGACCGACCAGACAACATCGTAGCGCCCAAACCGCGACGTCTCGCCCCGCGTCGCCCAGCTGTGCCGCGCCGCCGCCTCGCCGTGCAAGTTTCCCCCTCCCGCTCGCACGACACTGCCCTGCCGCGCCTCCGCTCGTGAGGGCGCCCTGACGCCGTTCAACGTGTCGTCGTCGCGTCCGTGCATTCGACGGACCGCGTCGTTTGGCATCCATTCCCGTAGTGGCGTCGGAGTGGAGGAGGTGGAGCGGCAACGACGTCGGAGAGTCTGGGTCAAGAACAAGTGGTGCGCAGCGGCGACAGCTCCAAGGCGGACCAGCATCTGAGCGGAGGAGGCAGAGCGGCAACGACGTCAGCGAGCCTGCATCACGAACAGGTGGTGCTCCTCCGCTGGATGCTGGAGCTGGTGCTCGTCGAAGTTAGGTGTCGTGCCCCCGCTGAGCTCCTCTCTCTCTCCTGCCTCTCTCTTTTGATCTGCCAACCTCTGACATTGATGTTTGTGTTGATTATTATGGATGCCAGAATATGGTAAATTATATTGGGAACCTACGACCCAATCACTTCTTGTAGTTTAGATGTTTGAAAAAATGTCTGTTTATTTTTAGGGCAGATTAGGATCCATTGCACTCTTTATTCATAGATGCATCTTTTTTCCCTTCTACGATCTTAGAGTTTTCAGTTTTTTCAGAATAACTATTGACCTGGAAACCGAATTTAACATAGCAGATGTGTCCTACAATATAGGGAACCTAGAGAGGAATTCAAACTGGAAAATGAAATCTAGACATGAAAAGCTCCTTTTCGAATTCAGTAAATCTGCATATTCAGTATTTGCCAGTGATACTAAAGGTGAAGGCTGCCCATCGTACTGCCCATCGGCACACCATCACCCACACAACGCGTATACTTAGATCCCATGTCATATATTTATAAAGATGCACAGCGTGATTTCTCGGTAGCGCACATGCATCAGAGTGATTGCCAGATATTGGGATCAGCGAGCGTCCTTGCCAATTATTACTTCATCCCCTGTCGCCCTCATAAATTGTTCTGCATTTCGTACTGGTCTTTGAATTAAACGTATTTGGATCAGGTGGCTGCCTCTATTTATACATAATTGCTACTGATTATTTATCAGTAATTCGCCAGTGAGAGTGGGATTATGGTCTGTTCGTTCTTTTGAATTTTCCAGTTCTGCAATTTCTAGAGAGCATTCCATATTGTCAAGCTGATTCCCCAACAAAGTGATTTCTAACGTGGATCTTTCTGTGATCCAATTTTAAGACATGTTACTAAAAAATAGAATGGAGTTCCTAAGTGAAGTAACTGTATTTTCACCAAGAGCTAGCTGTACTAATTTCATCATGAGTGCAGGCAGTAGTGGTTCAAAAGAGCACACCTCAACACATACAAACCCAAAACGAATCCTCACAAGTCCATCCTAATCAAGATATGGATGAGTTTTGGGCATTTCAGGTCATGGAAGATGTGCCAATGAACAAAGAAGATATGATTGATTTATTGTGTGATTATGTCATGGCAATTGAGGGTGAAGCGGCGTTGAAGTAAGCTACATGATTATTTTAATTACTTTATTAATTATAGTGTGCTATCTTATATGCTGATAACCATCATCTCTGACTAATGCTTCACAGGAGGCGTTGGGTTAAAGGTTTTTATCCCACCGTGATTGCGCTAACTGTCTACGACCTACAACATTTGCTAATGATTGATCGAGGCATATCTTTGGATTGTTTCAACTTAGGTGTCCGCTTTCAGGCAGCTCGAGAGTATTGGTGGATGAAACGATACAATAATATTACGAAGCATCACATGGACCTGCGCTTCTATGTAAGCACAAGTTTGTAATTAATTATAATCATGCTATATTACATTGTATTATTTGTTCTTCTTCTAATTATAATTTAATTGAATAATCTATAATAAATAAAATGAGCAAAGTTATTATACTAATCCTAATACTCGATATCCTTTCGATCTAGAAAATGTGTGCCGTAACACAAGCGGCAGAATACCGTAAAAAATATAGTAAGCAAGAAATGGCTACTGCAATTGGTGTATGTGAGAAGATGGAATACAACTTAGCACAATGTAAATATGTAAGTCGCTTGCTCCTGCTTTATTACTTATTTTCACATGTATTATTCTAATTGCTATCATGTTTGTAGTTTCTTTTGCCATGGCTGCAAGTGGGAAAATATATGCTTTATATGTTTTCGACCAGCAGAATAAGATGCTTACCATGATCGATCCTACACCTATTGAAAACTGGTGTAAAGACACACCGGTGTTGATGTATGCCAAGCAAACTCTTGGATTTAACGCGCACTACATGGACGCAGTCAACGCACATATTCCTGGATGGAATGAGAATATCTTCAAATGGAAATTTGCCCGTGAAAAAAATAGTGCAGATGACATAGATAGGTAACTAAGTCAAAGTCACGGTTTATAATAATAATACATATGATTTAACTATTTCTGTATATTACTAATGGTGAATCTCGCCACAGCCGCTTAAGTGGATTCCTTATTCTACTTTATATGTCTGTGTGGAATAGATCTAAAGCCGCAAGTATTTGTACGGTGAGTATAACATACTTTGTTTTAAGGTTTTGTGAGATTTTTCAAATCATGTAGTAGCCCATGTGATAGGCACTAATATTTGCATATATATTCATGTGTACAGAATGGTATCGAGATGCATCGGAACTTTTTTTGGATTTGTTGCCGCATGAATTAAATGGATATCGGAGACATCTTTCTGAAGATATAAAACACTATACACTATCTTAGTCGAATCACGGAAAAAACTATGAGCCTACGACACAACGATTTATGTGACCGTATTAATTTTACAAACTTTGCTTGTTTAAATTAAATGTCATTTTAATACGATATTTTATTTCACAATATTGTTTTCTTATCATGGATCCATGTGTTTTTATGCAAAAGTATGCCAACCCGTAGCAACGCACGGGCACGATACTAGTCCGCATATGACATCTAAGAATGTAGTTGTTCACCTTCAGGTACTCCTAGCACAGGGAGTGACCCGGGCTTCACCGGCGTCGTAGACGAGCTCCGGCGTGGAGCCTCGTGGACGAGCTCCGGAGTGGGGCGGCGTGCACCCTGCTGCTGCAGAGCAGGGAGAGACAGGCGGGGACGGGCCACGGCGGGGAGGGCCGCTCGGTGGCGCCTGGCTGCGCGGCCGTCGGCGAGGGGGCGCGCGCGAGGTGCAGCGGGGAGGGGGGCGCCAGGCTGCGCGGGCTGCACGGCCGCCGGCGTGGGCGCGCGCGCGCGCGGGGCCGAGGCGGGGCTGCGGCGCGGCGGGGAGGGGCCGCGGCGGCAGGGTGGAGGCGGCGGCTGGGTGGCTAAGCGTTAGGTTTAGTTTTTTTTTCCCCAAGAGGTGGGCCGGGTCTTATTCGTGGGCCTTTGCCGAGGGCCTAGCTGAAAGGGCCCTCGGCAAAGGGAAGATTTTTTTCCGTTGTTTTTGCGTGGTGGCCTTATTTAAATGGTATTTGCCGAGGGCCCAGCTCAGACCCTCGGGCCTCGGCAAAGAAATTTCTGGAAAAAAAAATAAAAAAAGTCTTTGCCGAGGGTTTTATTTAGGGCTCTCGGCAAAGACTTTTGAAAAAACTAGAATAAAAAATCTTTGTGTTTGACATCCGGCCCTCGGCAAAGACTAACGGTAGTGATCATCGTTCAACAACCGGTCATCTTTGTCGAGGGTCGTCTTTGCCGAGGACCGAGCCCGCCGAAGACCAAAGGCTTAGGTCGGTCTTTGCCGAGGGCTTCTGCGTATGACCCTCGACAAAGAATGTCTTTGTTGAGTGTCCGAAATCCGACCCTCGGCAAAGTCAAAAACTCTCGACAAAGACCTAGTTCTAGTAGTGCTCATCTATCTAGCATAGTCTACCTCACTCTCTCAACCATAAAAACTATTTATTCTGACCCCTAAATTTCTCAAAACTAATTAAATTATCTTTTATCTTTTTCTTTTTTATCTATTTCCAATGAACCTTTACAAAATCACAGCAAATCACACAAAAATTATAAAATGTAAAATATATTTTATTTGGATTCTATATAAGTAGATCTATACAATAAATATGTAATATGGTATGTTCTAATATAAAATTTTTATTGTACCTTTAAATTAATTATAAAATCTAATTTTGTCAATAAGGAAGTTGAGATAGGGACGAGCCCGTGGCCCCTCGCGCAGCCTCCCATTCATACGAGACAGCAAGGTAGGGCCCAAATAGGATCCATTAAGAGGGACAATACATACAATAGTCGCTTTTAGAGTACGACGAGATATTTCATCCATTTTATTTAAAGGGGACCCCAAATTTATGGAAAGCATTTCGTGCGACCAGTCGCATACGAAACGTGCCCTCCCCCCTCCTTTACTTTTCATTTTCATTTTATTTGGGTTTTTTATTGTTCTTTTTATTTTTCCTTTTAATTTTGTTTACTTTATGTGTTTTTTTATTTTTATTTCTTTCAATCTTTTATTTTTTCCTTTTATTTTCTGTTTCCATGCTTTTTAAATTTTTCTTTTTAGTATTTTATTATTATTCATGTTTCTTTTTATTGTATGTTTTTGTTTTATTTATTTTCTTGCCTTTCATCGATTAATTTTTCTTTTCTTTTTTTCATTTTTCTTGGACTTTTTTCATTCTTTTCATTTTTTATTCTTTTACTCTTTTTATTTTACTTAATTATTTTTATTTCCTTCTGATTTCTTATTATTTCTTACATTTTTTATTTTCTTTTTTATTTTCTTATCTTTTTATTTTTAACATTTTTACATTTATTTATTTATTTATTTTTAATACAATTGTTTTTTATTTTCGCATTTCCTTTTTTATTTATACTTATATGTCTTATTTTTTAATTTACAGATACATGTGATGTTTATGTAGTATGCATGTATGTTTTATGATTTATTTTTTTATGTTTACGAGTAGAAATATGATATTTTACAATATATTATGTGATGTTAAGTAAGCATATATCGATGTTCTATGATATATTTTGTGTTGTTCAGTATCATTTCTTCTTCTTTTTATTTGACTCTAATTAAATATTTCATTAAAATTATTATTTCATTTTACATTTCAATATATATGTGGTGTTCACGTTGTATACATATGATGTTCTATGCTAAATTTTGGAGATGTTTGTGTAGTATTAATCTGATGTTCCGTAACATTTTTTATTCTTTTTATTTAGCTATAATAATTACTTGACTAATTTTTTTAAACATTTTATAGAATGTGTGTTGTTCATTTAGTACATATGATGTTCTATTATATATTTTATGATGTTCATGCTTTGTTAATATGATGTTATATGATGTATGAGGTTTGTATTTTTCTTTGTTTTAAATTTTTAATTTTCGTTATTTTACTTTAATTAAACAATTTACTTTTTATTTTACTTTTGATTTTTAAACTACTTTCATTCCAGGAGATATGTGTGATATTCACATGATATCCATGTGATGTTTTGTGATATATTTTATGATGTTCATGTTGTATACATGTGATGTTCTTGAAGTATTTTAGGTTTTTCTAGATCTTTCTCTATTACTTTTGATTGATATCCTTTCTATTCATTTTTATAAATTTAAAAATATATCATTTTCTATATTCCATGATAACATGTCATTACACACACACACGATGTTCATCTAGTATATACTAGTATATAGATGATGTTCTATGATACATATAAATAAGATGTTTTCATGATTAGTTGTTTTTCCTTATTACTATATTTTTAATTTCCATCCATTTTTATTTTTTATATATCATATATTTTTTTCATAACATATCACATGGTATAATGTTTATAGAATAATACTCTTGTGTAAGTGAAATTCTTTTACTTAAATGGTCTAATACGATATATAAAACACAAATATTTAATAGCTACTAACAAACCATTGACATGGTGCAGTGGTGAGAGAATTATTTTTTAAGTCACGGGTCTTGGGTTCAAACTTTTTTATACACCATTTTTTATTATATATTTTTTCTATGCTATTTTTTCTTCTAGCATATCTTTTTAATTTCCATCCATTTTTATTTTTTATCTATCATATATATTTTTATATTTCATAACATGTCACATGGTATATTTTTTCTAGAATAATACACTCTTGTGTAAGTGAAATTCTTTTACTTAAATGGTCTGATACGATATATAACACGACAAATATTTAATATCAAGAAACAAACCATCGACATGATGTAGTGGTGAGAGAATGTTTTTTTAAGTCATGGGTCTTGGGTTCAAACTATTTTATACACCATTTTTTTATTATATATATTTTATATGCTATTTTTTCTTCTAGCAAAACACTCACGGGGACTGCCAGCGAGTGCGACGCGGGAATCGTCCGCACGAGCTGGGCCGCAGCAACGGCGCGCGGAAGGCCCAACAAGCAACTGAAATCGGTCCAAACACGCGGAGCTAAAATTAATTGTGTCCTGGTCGGCGGGCGGCGCCACCCGGTCGGATGCTAATCGCTCCCCTAAATTTACCTCAAAATGTATGTTTGTGCTCTTCTTACAAGGCTAATTTCAGCGTTTGGTAATCTTGTTTCCTACTGCAAAGACAAATTTGGGAACATACTCACATTTTTTTCTTTAATCGTTTTGAATATAATTTGAATGAAAACTATGTTTGAATCTTTTGGTCTAAGCAACCGCGTGTGACAAAAAATATTCTATCACACCACAAACGTTGGTGTGGTAGTATACACACGACCATTTTAGTCTTTGTTTGGATGTTGTCGGATTCAGCTCAATCCACCTGTGTTAGGGGGTAAATTGATTTTAGTTAAGTTCCACTCTATTCGACCCAAAACACGTGAATTTATATCAATACGAATACTTCCATACTTCCAAACAAGAGCGTACTTCTGTTGGAAAGCTTACTCAAAACAATTGTGGAAAGATCATCGCAATATACCTCTGGTGGGAAGCTTAAGTCCCTGATTGGATATTTGAGATTGAATTTTTTATAATAATTATAATTTAGACATAGATAAACTAATATGGTTGTGTATATGGAATATATTTGAATACTATTGTTAGTTATACGGGAAGATAATTATAATTTTTTTGAGATAATTATAATTATAGAGTAAAAACATATAATGATGATTTATAGAATCCTCACTCTATGAACTGAATTTGAGATAGACTTAATACGTGAACATGGAAAATATATAGAATATCAAATTCCGAACAAAATAGTCTAATTCATTAAGGCTCCGTTTGGATCCCTAGAATTGAATTCATTTTAATAATCATAATTTAGAGACATATTAATCAAGCTAATAATATGATTGTATATGGATTATAATTGCATACTATTGTTCACTATATGGAGAGATATACGTTTTTGTTGTATTTCAATCGTAGGAGAGGGAGTTTGAACAACATGTTATAAGTTGCAAATAGAAATATGGAATAGTGATCTATAGAATTAATTTTCATCTCTCACCCTATGAATTTGAGATAGATTTAAATGTGGACTTTGGAAAGTGGTGGAATGTCAAATTCCAAACTAAATAGCTTAATTTATTAAGGTAGATTTCAATTCCTCCAAATGAAAGGATCCAAACGCCCCTAAAGAGGGCTGAAGCTTGCATGTCTCCTTTGCGTGTCTCCTTCTGTGTCTCTGTACAGGTGTCCATCATTCATTCGTTCTACGTCCGCAAGACCACAGCGCATGCGCATGCGCACGCATCAATAAAACAGAGCCACACATAACGGAGTCGTCCGTCTAGTTCCTCTCCCCCAATCACGTATTTATTATTCTAGCCCCACATTAATTTCCCGCCAATTGAAGGCTTTAGCCTATGGAAAATGACGTCAATTATAATAGTAGGTTCCATCAGATTAGCATCTAAATAGAAGGGTAATTAGATTAGCATTCTTCTATTTTCTATCAATACACAACAGTTGCATCTACACCGATTCTCTCCCTGCCTGACGAGACCGGTGCCGACGAGACCAATATGGAGGCATCTCAGCCGGTTCCGCCCATCCTTGACGAGGCTAATTCCTTGGAGGCCGAATGCCCAGAGGTACTGAGAATCTTGATATGACCTTCTTTGTTGTCACATCCTCACAAAACTTATCTAGATCAACATTCCCTCATCTGGCACAATAAGAATAGAGTTAGAAAATGCTAGTCATATTGGATTACCAATCATAATCCATATTTGTTTTGTCTATGCAAATATATTTGAAATGTCTATGATGCAGACCGAAACTACTCAGTTAAAAAAATCTGTGGAAGACAGAATACCTAACATTGGTATGAAATTCTGCACTGAAGAAGAGGCATACCAGTTTTACAATGCATATGCTCGAGACAAGGGTTTTAGTATTCGAAGGAGCAGTTCACATACTATGAAAAACAACACCACCATAAAGAATAGAACCTTTTGTTGTTCTCGTGTAGGTATTCAATCACTTCTGTATTGTGCCACTCTCTTCATCATTAGGGCTATAACATCATTTTAATCAATTACTTATTTATCAATAGGTGTTCGACGTCCGGATAAAATAGAAGAATCTTCCAGTTATAGTAGGCCAGAGACAAGATGTATGTGTGAAGCTCGCATGAAGATAAGTCTTATAGATGGACTGTATTGCATCTATGAGTTCGAGCCTGAACATAATCATATTCTTGCTACTATCAGTCAAGTTCATCACTTAAGATCTCAAAGAAAAATAACAGAAGCACAACTTGTGAGTGTAGAAAATGCTACAGCGGTCGGCATTTCAAATAAAGCTACCTTTGATCTCATGACAAAAGAAGCAGGCAGAGTTGAGAATCTTGGATTTACTCGTGAAGATATGAAAAATAAATTGTATTCAAAGAGGTCACTACAGATTAACTATGGGGACAGAGGAGGAGTGTTGGAATATCTAGAGAAGAAAACATCAGAAGATGGGAAGTTTTTATTCCATTCAGGTTGACGAGGATGACTTGATAACAAATATTTTTTGGACAGATTCTAAAATGGTTGCAGACTATGAAGTTTTTGGTGATGTTGTTTGCTTCGACACAACATACAGAAAATTAAATGATGGACGTCCATTTGGTTTGCTAGTTGGAGTGAATAATCACAAGAAAACAATAATTTTTGGTGCTGCACTTTTGTATGATGAAACTGCTGATAGTTTTGTCTGTCTTTTCAACACATTTTTAACTGCTATGTCAGGCAAGAAGCCACAAACCATTCTAACCGATGAAGATGCAGCAATGGCAAAAGCAATCAAGATAGTGCTGACAGAGACTCATCATAGAATTTGTATTTGGCATATGAACCAGATTGCATGCAAGCACCTTGTTGGAGTTGTGGAGGACTATAAGAAATTCAATACAGATTTTCAGAATTGTATTTATGATCAAGAGGAGGAGGATGATTTTATAAATGCATGGATCAATTTGCTAGACAAATATAAGCTGCAAAACAATCAATGGCTACAAAGATTATTTGATAAAAGGGAGAAATGGGCCTTAGCATATGGAAGAAATACATTTTGTGCTGATATGGTTAGCACTCAAAGAAGTGAAAGCATGAACAATGAATTGAAGGGGTATATTAGTGTCAAATATGACATACTTACCTTTTTTGAGCACTTTGAAAGGTTGGTGGCAGATAAAAGATATGAAGAGATAAAATGTGATTTCAAGGCAACACAAAGTACACCTAAGTTGAAATCTGACTTGAGAATACTTAGGCATGCAGCAAGAATTTATACTCCAGCCATATTTAAGGTATTCCAAGAAGAAGTTTTGCAAACACTGAATTGTGATATATTATACTGTGGTGACAGTAATGCTGAAAAGGAGTACAAAATAAAGGTTTATGGTAGGAGGAATGAACATGCCATAAAGTTTTCTGCATCCGAAGCTGAAGTGAAGTGCAGCTGCAAAAAGTTCGAATTTGTTGGAATCTTATGCTGTCATGCGTTGAAGATACTTGATATCAACAATATTAAAAAAATTCCTGAACAATACGTTCTAAATAGATGCACAGTTGATGCAAAAGTAGTTCATATAAAGAGCAATTCTGAGACACATGAAGATCCCAAAACAAGTCTATCAAATCGGAGAAAGGAGTTATGCAGAATGTTTATTCATTTAGCTACTCGGGCTGCAGAATCTGATGAAACATACTTTATGGTCGTGAATAATACTGAGAAATTAGCAGAAGATATGGAGAAAAGGCTAAAAATAAGAGGACATGCAGATGTCGGTACCTTATCCCATCCACAAGGTTTGCACTCCCTGTGTAATAATTGAGTGAACACCATACTTATGACAACAAACTCTAATTATTATCTATTTTGTAGATACACAAGAAGAGCAAGCTATAAAACCAAAAGGCTTGAAGGTTAAGGAGAAGGAAATTAGTGGATCTGAGAGACCAATTGGTGATTTTGAGAAGGCAACACGGCAGAAAAAGAAAAACAAGAATGGCCCAATAGCTTCTGGTTCTGTAACGGAAGCAAACACACGGCAGAAAAAGAAAGGCAAGAATGACCTAAAGGCTAATGTACCTACAGTGGAAGTAGATAATGTAACATATGAGTAAGGACACTACACTGACTTGGTATGAGATTTTTGTTATATTTAATACTATCATGACTGTTCATATCTTCAATACTGATATTAGTATTCCTTTTACTTTGGTACAGGGCCATTTAGGGACTAGTATGTACCAAAATCAAATACAGATACCAGGTTACTATCCAGGCTACTATCCACATGGAAATACTTTTGTGCCTCCGCCTTTCAGTTCATTCTTTGGGACCCCTAACCATGGTCAAGATACAGAACAAGGAAATGTCACTCAGTTCAGTACAAATCCCTATAATATGTTTGCCAATTTTAAGTGAAGGTCTCATCCCCTTAGAAGAACGGATGGGTTCTGTGCACTTTTCATGGAACCTTATGTATGAAACAATTTATCATAGCAAGGATCTAGACTCTCATGCTTTGTTAATTCCGTAAGCTCAATTTTATTATGAAGAAAAAAATAGGGACTAACACTAGACAACTAACCTTAGAAAAAAAAATTAGGGAAGAGAAATCCATCGTGCCATGTTCGGCCAAGAGAGGTCCTGGATGCTAGTCCATCACCTTCATGTTGAACAAATCTACGAGCTGCTGCCAACCATGGTGTGATGATGTCAATTCGATGAATCTGAAGAAGAAAAGCAGAATTGACCTTCTCACAGCACAAATCAGAAAAACGCACACTTAAATCTAGATCCCCAATCCAAAATCGAGATCCTAGCAATCCAAATCAAAATAAGCAGCTAAAATCTAGGCTCCAGTAAATCTAATCAACTCACCGCTATGAAGCTTGAGGTTGTTGATGCCCAAATCGAGTTTATCACAGCAGTAGTGGATTAACGCACACAACAATAGCTAGCTGCCGGCTCGCGGCGTGCATGCGAGCTCGAGGCCAACGACGAGCGCAGCGGCGACTGCTGGCGAGCACGTGCTGCAGCAACGGCCCGCGGCGTGCATGCGCTTGGCCTTCCCGGTGACTTAGGAGCTGACTAGCTGCGAGGTGAGAGGTCGAGAGGGAAAAGCAGAGGGAGATGGCGGACGACTCACGGCTGGGGGCTGAAGCTTGTCCGAGCGGAGAGCCGAGAGGCAAAAACGGAGAGTGACGGACTAGACGGCAGCTCCGTTTTCTCCTGGCCTGCAGCTCCGTTTTCTCCCGGCGTGTGCGGGCGGTGCGGATGGAGAACGAATGGACGGTAGACACCTGTACAGAGACACAGAAGGAGACACACAACCTTGGGCCCCCTAAAGAGATTTCAATTCTTTCAAAATAAAAGGATCCATACAACCCCTAACTTTATTTTGCACGAGATCTGCAATCTCAGATGCACTTACATACGTAGAACCCAGAACGTACTAAGAGGTACTAACATATAGAACTCCACTAGTTACTAGTACTAGTAGGATTAGGGCTCAAATTCGGTGTTGTCAGGGCAGAAGGTAACGGTGTAGCTGTTGTCGACGACGGCGCAGCTAGAGCCGGTGGAGGCCAGCGGGCATGCGATAGTCCCTGACGGCTTGCACGCCACGACACGGCCGTCGGACGCTTTCACCTGCTGGTCGTCGGGGCACGCGCCGTTGAGGTCCACGACGCACTGAGTCGGGCCGCACTCGCCGCCATGGCTCGTCTCGTAGGGCTCCACGAGCACGGGCACGTTGTACCCGTCGTTGACGCTGATGTGGTAGTTGTCCGTGCCGCCTCTGCCGCCGAGAGCGAGCACGGCGATCGTGGCCGCCGTCGCGGGCCTGGCGCCCCTGGGGCACGCCAGCTGGCCGGAGCCGCAGTCGCCCGTGGCGCACGTGAACCTGCCGCCGGCGTCGGTGGAGCAGCCGGTGCGCCCCCAGATGAGACCCGACCACCCGTGCTGCAACGCGATGTTCATGAGGTACTCGTACCCCATGAACTGGTAGGGGTTGAAGTCTAGCGACGGTGAGCCCGGTTTTGCGACGACCACCGGCGACACGCTGAAGCTGCAGTTGTTCTTTATGTTCAGAATATCGTGTTGCGCATCTGAAAACCGGAGACCAAAGTACAGACATCAGTATTAGCACACCATTGCATACCGACCAACAAAGAAACTAATATAATCGGGGTTTTTTATGAGTGAACAATCATATCGGATTCTATATATATATATATATATATATATATATATATATATATATATATATATATATATATAAGTCCTCCAGCTGACACGCATGAAGTGACACAGGATTTGTTGGCTGCTTACCGCTAGCGGACACGGCGACGACGACCAAGAATGCCAACAATGCGCGAGAAGCTGCCCTTGACGTCGCCATAGTGGACGTCTGGAATCTGGACGAGATAGGGACGTCTGGAATCTGGTGCAGCAGGGGAGCCTGACACGAGCTATTTATATAAGAGAGCTCCACTTTTACCAGGAAAGAATTATCACGGAGATATCATCCTTTCCTTTTTCTCTTGCGAAATAGATACCGTTCTCTATTCTTGTATCCATATATTTCTTTAATGATTTATAGTAATGCTAGATAGAAAAAACAATATAATAAAATGGTTTGTGATTTTATGGATCGGCCGCCTTCGAAAATAAGGTATGTGTTTCAATGCCACTTCCCATGCATGGCAATCTACTCGCTATGAGTTTCAACTCCACTTTAATTGCATGCAAATGTACTCGTATATAATTCATGCTTCATGCATGTGTGGCCATATGTATGGTATCCATAGAGAGTTCAATGCGTTGAATAAACATGATCGAGTTGTAAAAAGCATACAAGAAAGAGGTAGTATGTACGTTTACCATTTTTATATCAATTATTGATATATGGTAAAGTTGAGCATGCACCCCGTGGGCCGAAGGCATGGCCCAAAGCATGACGAATCAGCTCGGCCCGAGCACGACACGGCCCGGTCGTCAAACGTGCCCGTGCCGGCCCACGACACGTAGCAGGTTGTGCTTGGGCCGCACCCCAGGCACGCGGGCTGGCACGACACGACCCGGTAATTAAACAAGGCCCGATAAAGGCCCGTAAAAAGAAACCCTAATTTCCTTCTTAGGAGCTAGAGTTGGTGGAGGCCGAGACCGCCCTCTGCTCATGCGCCCTCATCCCGCGACGGCGCGACGCCCCTTCCCCCTGAGGTCGCGACGCCCCTTCCCCCTGAGGTCGCGACGCCCCTCCCGTCCCGTTCACTCGCAGCGCCGCCGGGTGTCCCTCCAGCCTCTCCTCCTCCCGCGAGCATGGCGCTCCTCCGGCCCTCCCCTTCCTCGCATCGGAGGTGGAGGCTTCTGCTCGATGGCGGCTTCTGCTCGGCGGCGAGCATGCAGGCTACTGAAGGCGTGTGCCACGACGACGACAGCGGCTGCGGCGCGCCGGCGTCCCGAGGCCCGGCTCCCCTTCCCTCTCCTCCTGCGTGGCCTGCCGGCTCCTCTTCCCTCTCTCGTTCTGTCTTAACACACCGTGGGTCGGCCTGGCACGTAATTTGGGTCGGCCTGGCACGCAAAGTGGCCCGACGGGCCGTGCCTGGGCCGTCGGCCAGGCACGAAGTCCCAAGGAGGCACGGCCCGGTGGCACGTGGACCTTGCCGTGCCCGTGCCTAATCGGGTCATGCATGGCACGGGCTTGTGCCGGGCCGGCCCGGCCCGTTGCTCATCTTTAGTATATGGTAGTAGCCAAACATCTGCACTACGCACCTATTTATAGTTATGATAGGCGATCCTAAAATAACTTAGAATTATTAATGCTTAAAGTAAAAAGGAACTGTATTTTTTTAACTGATTTTGTGAATGATGCATCATGATATATGATAATTACCATATATATTCATTTCACAAAGTTTGTAATGCGGTTCAAAGGAAAAAATAAATCAACTTAACTAATAAGCAATCAAGCGGCCGGGCAAGCGTCCATCATGCTTTGCATTTTCCGCACGCCATGAAAGCTCCTGATTGATATATTACCGGCCTAGGCTCTATAGGAACCTCCGCCGCCTTATTTTGTCTTATAGGTTGCTGATAAATTTGAGTAATCTTGGATGGATTGACATGTAAAAGTTTCTAACGCAACAATTCAAGAGCTGGAATAATGTCAGGTCCGATCTTCAGTTTCCACGTCCAATAATTCCACGCTATATTCGCTTGGTTTATCAGTCATCGAAACAGAAAAACAGCATCAGTCGGTTTATCTGACAAAAAAAAAATAGCCAAACAAACAGGACTGTTGTAAAGTTTGGAGTCACAGGTTTTTAACTTAGAAGTGATCAGAGATTCGGCTATGTACGGTAGTACTATTTAGGATCAAATTCACTGTTGTCGGGGCAGAAGGTGACGGTGTAGGTGTTGTTGACGACGGCGCAGCCGAAGCCGGTGGAGGCGGCGGCGGCGTTGTCGACGACGACAGCGTAACTTTTCGCCGTCGGGCACGCGTTCTTCAACGACCCACCGGATGAGCTCCCCGACGGCCTGCACGCGACGACACGGCCGGACACGTTCACCTGCTGGTCGGCCGGGCATGCGCCGCCGTTGAGGTCCACCACGCACTGAGCCGGAACGCACTGCTGGCCCTGGCCGCCGCCCTGCTCCTGGCTCGTGTCGTAAGGCGCCACGAGCATGGGCAGGTTGTACCCGTCGGCGAGGCTGATGTCGTAGGTGTCCGTGCCGCTCCCGCCTTTGCCGCCGAGCGCGAACTCGGCGACCGTCGCCGCCGTCGCGGGCCTGCCGCCCCCGCACTCCAGACGGCCGGAGCCGCAGTCGCCCGTGGCGCACGTGAACTTGCCGCCGTTGTTGCCGTCGGTAGAGCAGTCGGTCCGGCCCCAGACGCGACCCGACCACCCGTGTGGCATCGGGATTCCGAGGACGTACTCGTAGCCCTTGAGCTCGACGGCGGCGAAGCTTAGGGCCGGCGAGCCCTGTCTTGGGGCGATCACCGGCGCCACCCTGTAGCTGCAGTTGTTTTTTATGTCCAAGGTGTCCACGTCCGGCGACGGCGCAAAATCATCTGAATGCGGAGAACAGAGAGCCCGCCCGGGCAACGCAACCAACGTGAGCGCCATTGTTGCACCAATAACAATCCCAGCACAGCACATAGAAATTAACTATCGACGAAACGGGTCTGTTCGTCCTGGAGAATGGAGATATATGCAGGGACAGGGGAATCACAGGATTATTGGCTTGCTGCTTACCGCTAGCAGAGACGGCGCGGACGATCAAGAATGTGAACAGTGCACGGCAAGCTGTCTTCGTCGTCGTCGTCGTCGCCATTGTGGACGGGATAGGGGCGAGAGCCGAGCCGTTTGGCGTTTGGTGAGGCAGTAGCGCAGTGCTGCCGGTGTGGCTAGGAGAGCGAGAGCCAAGGGTGCCGGTGTGCCAGAGCTATTTATAAGAGAACCCCCATAAATGGCACCAAGCACATAATTTACATCAGGAATTGTTTCAAATTGGCACAAATATTTTACATATTCAAAGATTTCATCATGCTACAATCATCAAGTATCTAACATGTTCCATACATTACAAGCCCGAAAATAGCAGAAATATCTAACATGTTTTATTTAAAGGGAACGCCAAATTTGCCCCAAAATGTATGCTTCTGCTGCTTCTTGCAAGGCTAATTTCAGCGTTCGCTAATCTTTTCTCGAATACGCAAAAGACTTACGTATCTTTTGTATTAAGACGAGAGAGAGTTAAGTTTATAACGACGCGCCACGGCGACGCACTAGGGGGGACTGTTATACGATCGGTTCTGCCCACCCTACCAGAAGGGTACCAAACGCTATTACTTGCTAAAGGAACTACCTAAACATCGCCATCCATCAGGCGCGACGTCTCGACCGCCTCGTCCCCCCTCCAAACAGCTCCAGAAAGAGCGCTTGCATTGCTTCCCGATACGAGGCGGTAGGGTTCCCGCTCAGGATGCAGAATTTATTGGGTCAACCCAATGACCCACTACCCAATATATAAGAGCAACTCCAACAGTTTGACATTTAGACTTGGCATATCTAATTTTATCAAAAAAACTAAAAAACTGGTGGCTAACAGTTTGACATTTGAGCTTGACATTTTTGCCAAAGTTGTAAATAAGAGCCTGTACTTGGCAGTTTGGAGACCTTGAAAAGGGGTGGCAATTTTTCTTCTTCTTTTTTACACGGCTGAACACAGGGCGGCGCCCTTTTTTTCTTATTTTTTTCCTTCATTTTTTTCACGGTGGAACACGACTTTTTTTTTCCTTCCTTTTTTCCGTTTTTGCCAAGTCATTATGGGGAACTGTTGGAGATTGCATATTTTTTACTTTGGCATATCTATTTTAGAGTTGGTAAATTCTATGTTTTGTCAAACCAAAATTGTCAAACTGTTGAAGTTTCTCTTAATCATGGTGTAAATACCCATTTGGTTGACCAGTAAAATTTGGTTCTGATTGGTGTTGAAAGCTCTGCGTCACCGGGTAACCCAATCTCAAGTTCCGATTGGATCGAGCAGCCAGAGACAGCAGAGAGAGGGGACGGGGGATCGGCAGGAACCGAGGATGTCGTGCCTGCTGGTGCCGCCGGCCAAGCGGGCTCAACACGCGCCTCCGCCTCCGCCGAACCAACAGACAACAGCGGCGTCTAGGACGACAACAGACGACGACCCACCGCCGGCAAGGGCGCAGCGGCGACGCCAGGAAGGCCGCCGCCGTCGCTGCCTGGCGTCCTACTGCTGCGCGCTCTGATATCGTCGTACACGTACGTACGTCTGGGGAAGGTCCGAGCACAGCAGGGCCGAGTTGCTCTGCTCCCTCCATGGCTTGTCACTGCTGGTGTCGGCTGGAGGTGGCGGCGGCGAGAGGAGCCAGGAGGTCGAGAGGAGAGAGAGGGAGGTGGAGGAAGCCGCCGGCGCGCCACCCGCGAGGAGCGCCGTCGCCATGCCCGTGAGGTGCTGTGAGCGGGCGGCGGCGGAGGATACGCAATGCGGTGTTTCGGGTTACCCATCGGATCTCATGGGCCAAGTACTGTTTTAACCCAAAACTAAAAGTTTTCTGTATCGGGTCACATGGGTCAGGCACTGGCACTGGTTGCCCCAAAGCCAACCCATTTGCATCGTGAGTTCTCGCAGAAGACGCGATTGTATACCCTCTTGTCCGTCGTGATGGGCATCGACCGCTCCTCGATGAACCCCATTCGCTAATCTCATTTCCTACTGCAAAGAGAACTTTGGGAACATGCTCACAATTTTTTTTCTTTAATCATTTTGAATGATTGTTTTGAACATAGTTTGATTGGAAAATATATCTAAATCCTTTTGGTCTAAGCAAAGCAACCGTGCGTGACACAAATATCACCACATTAGTTGGCATGATAATATACACACGACTATTTCATGTTTTGTTTGGATGTTGTCTGATCCATCTCAATTCATATGTGTTTGGGGTGAATTGATGGGATTTTAGTTAAAACTTGACTCCAATCCACGAATATGATGGCTTTCAAACAATGACTTATGTGGAAAGATTATGGCGCTATAGTTCCGTTGGAAAGCTTACTCAAGTTCAAGTCACAGACTATTTCGTCCCTACTTTATTTTGTACAAAGATCTGCAATCTGAGATGCACCTACATACGTACTAAAGAGGTATACTAATTACTGGTACTAGTAGGATTAGGATCAAATTCGGTGTTGTCAGGGCAGAAGGTGACGGTGTAGACGTTGTTGACGACGACGGCGCAGCTAGAGCTGCTGGAGGCAGCGCCGTTGTTCGTCGCGCACGCGACATTCCCTGACGGCTTGCACGCCACAACACGGCCGTCGGACGCCTTCACCTGCTGGTCGGCCGGGCACGCGCCCTTGAGGTCCACCACGCACCGACTAGGAGCGCACTGGCCGCCATGGCTCTTGTCGTAAACCGCCACCATCACGGGCAGGTTGTACCCGTCGGCGAGGCTGATGTCGTAGGTGTCCGTGCCGCCTTTGCCACCGAGAGCGAACTCGGCGACCGTAGCCGCCGGCGCCGGCCCGGTGGCGCCGTCGCACACGAGACGGCCGGAGCCGCAGTCGCCCGTGGCGCACGTGAACTTGCCGCCGTCGGTGGAGCAGTCGGTGCGGGCCCAGATGCGACCCGACCACCCGTGTGGCAATGCGATGTTCTCGAGGTACTCGTACCCGGCGAACTGATAGGGGGTGAAGTCTATCTGCGGCGAGCCCTGTTTAGCGGCGATCACCGGCGCCACGCTGAAGCTGCAGTTGTTTTTTATGTTCAAGGTATTCTGCTCCTCCGGCGACGGCGCAAAATCATCTGAATCCGGGAACCAAAGCACAGCACAGGCAGCAGTATTATTAATTAGCACCATTTGGTTGAATAAAAAGGATCGGTTCGGTTGGCTGCTTACCGCTAGCGGACACGGCGAGGACGACCAAGAATGCAAACAGTGCGCGACAAGCAGCTGCCCCTGTCGCCATAGTGGACGTCCGGAAGTATAGCTGGACGAGAGATGATAGGGACGACCGGACGAGAGCGGAGCCGTTTGATGACGTCGACGGTGCAGCAGGGGACGTCTGGAGACGAGAGGAGCCGTTTGATGGCGGTGCAGCCGGGAGCCTGACGCGAGCTATTTATATAAGAGAGATCCACTTTTACCAGGAAAGAACAATCACCGAGATATCAACCTTTACTTTTGTTTTGCGACACAGATACCATTCTTTATTCTTATACCCATATATTACTTTCATGATTTTATAATATTGCGACAAAAATCAACAATCAACGGTTTGTGATCTCAAGGATCGGCCTCCCAATTTCACTTCAATGCATGGCAATTTACTCGTATATTCATGCTTCATGCATGTGGTCAACACGTTGCCATATATATACGAGAAGGATTGATGGCATTGTTCGTCGAAAAGCCGACTGATTGAATAATAGTATGTAAAAGAGAATAAATTAATTAAATAATAAGATTTGTTAAATTTCATGTGCCTGAATTTTAGTTTTATTTCAGACGATAGTTATTACATATATTTTATACTACAATTCTGGTTTTAGTTCGTTGTAATTAATGTAGACACAGTCTGTAATTTTTGGTTCCAGACATAAATAATATGTTAGACAAAACTACAAATATGTATATGTATATGTTGGCACAAAGACAATTTAACAATTACAATTATTTTTATAGGAGGACAAGAAGAACAAAAATTTAATATGTTATAACACAAAGACAAATAACAAAATATAAAATTAACAACTAGTTGATGGTACATTAGCGTTGTCTGAAATCATCTTAAATTTCAGGCATCTGAAACATAGAAAAAGTGTTAAATAATATTCTTTGAGGGAAAAGAAACTAAAATAAGTTGAGAATAGTTCAAGCAAACATGATAATAATATTGTTGGCATCATTTACGGTTACCATATTACATATCATTCGTAGTCATGCATGTGCACTATGCACCTACGTATAGTTATGATAGGCGATAGGCATTGTATATTATGAAATATCTTTAGGATTCTTAGAGCATCTTTAACGGTTTTGTATTTTTTGTTTGACAAAATTAGGAATTTGGCAAATCCCAAATGAATATGGCAAAGGTAAAAAGAGTGAATCTTCAATGATTTCCCATTATTCACTTGGCAAAACTAAAAATTGTACACGCGAGGAGGAAAATATCCCGTGAGAGTAGCGCATGGGGCGATTGCCAAACGAGTTGCAGTTTGGCATGTATGTCAAATATCACCCGTTGTTTGCCAAGTTAACAAAAATGTCAAGTCTATTTGCCAAACCGTTGGATAGAAGATTTTTAGACTTTTTTTTACAAAAATAAGAATGTCAAGCCCATTTGCAAAACCGTTGGAGATACTCTTAATGCTCAAAGTAATGTATATTTTTAACTTGTTTTTTTAAATGATACATCATGATAATTTTCTAAAAAAAATATTATAGGTCATTTCAAAGAGTTTGTAATGCGGTTCTTAAGAAAAAACAAAATCAAGTTAACTAATAATATCGAGAGAGGCTATAGGCTCTGTTTGGAACCGATTATAAAAAAAATCAATTATAATTTAATTAGGATTTTTATATAAGTTGTGGTTCAAAAAAATATAAGCGGGAAGAATCAAGGGTGTTGGATAATTTGGATTATAATGGCAACTCTGAGCATAAAAAGACTTTTATGCTCTTCTTCTTCAATTCCTTGGTTCCACACACTTTTATACTCCATCTTCTACTTTTGCACTTGCACCTTCAACTTCCAAAGATTGTCCACAACACTATCTCCCTTTTGCTTCACTTCATCTAGTTATTCCTTCGTCAACCATGCAAACCAAATGATCCATTTCCACCATCAACCTCTGAGCCAATTTTTTGTATTGTTTCTCAGAACTATTAAGCCACAAGTTATTGTATTGTCTTGTATGGAATGAAACCATATCCGCTTCAATGTCATGGCAAATCAAAATCTAAATTTGAAGAGCACATAACACACCTTGATGATCTCTAAGCACTTCATCAACAATTTGTTGTGAATGTCATGTTGTTGGCTTTGAATCCTTATAAAAGGAGCACCACATCTGGGGCACTCTGTGAGGGGGCTACCACGAGGTCTGGCTCCCCCAAGTTCATGGATGTCTACCCCATCGTCGTTGTTTCCCTCAATGGGCTGCTCCTTATTGTCTAGGATGTGGGACGCGACGGCAACAATGGCTCCGTGGCTCTGGCGCCTAGGGCTAGGGTACTGCCACCATTCGGGTGGAAGAGAGATAAAGAGAGTGTGAGGAAGAATAGAGTGTGATTGGGTCCATGGTCGTAGGCTCCTTCTCCTTCACAATGGGATGAGGGCAAAAATGTCCATATGGGTTTGCATGCTCCTGCAGGTGGGCCTAGGTATACGGGAGACATAGAGAATGACATTTCGTAGTAAAACAGAGAATTGTAATGGTATATTTTACAATAGGTGAATTGTATGGTAGATATCTAAACTTTGGAACTTTTAATGATACCGAGCCAAATAACCCTTAGAAAAGTTATGATTTTGAGGCTTATGTTATAGCGGAGAGAAAAATAACCCGGAATTATTCTGCTCGCTAGCATAACGTTAGCATATCTCCAAAATATGTTTAATTTTTATATGACCTCATATAAATATATAAATACAAGTACAAATCCTGATGAGATTGCAGCTTTATAGTTGATAACCTTTTTTGTATGAAGCCATCTCGATATCAACATAACTAATATAATCTTCAGAAATGTATTTGTTGATTAGAACATTGTACTGCTTATTTTGGTGCCAATATGGCCTAACAATTGAAAAGTTTATGAACTTAAGAATTCATATTGAAAAGTAGTTATGTTTTTTAAAAAAATACGTTGCTAGTAAAATTTAGCAAGCATGGAGGTATTTAGAGTATCTAGCTAATTGAAAATCTTCCCCATATTATCTCTCATTAATTCTATTATTAATTAGTCAGCTAAATTTTAGTTGTGAGTGTTTTGATTCTCTAGTTAAACTTTAGCTGTGGTAGTTGGATTTAGTTGCGGTTTGTTTTTACCGTAGCTAAATTTAGTCAACTAAGAGCATCTCTAAGAGTTATTCTAAATTTTACTCTCTAAATTAGCATTTAGAATTATCATTTAGAGAGTCATTTGCATAAAAGTCGCTTTGTATATCTTTTAACTTTCCAACAGTTTTTCTATATCCTACATACACTCTAGAGAGTCATTCTCGTCTTCTATATTTGGCTAGCGAAAAATCCGGAATAGAGGATGACTATATTTAGAAGACCATTTAGATAAGTTGTTGGAGGATAATTTTTTACCAAAATCTCTATTCCTAGCATTTAGGAAGGATATGTAGAGTCTCTTGGAAATGCTCTAAGACTGGTTGCACCGCGTGCGCTAAAGCCGTCCTGAGAAACAATTACAGTAAAAAAAAATGTTTGACATTTAGACTTGGCATATCTAATTTTGCCAAAAAAAACTAAAAAACCGGTGGCCAACAGTTTGACATTTAGGCTTGACATTTTTGTTAAAGTTGCAAATAGGAGTCCGCACTTGGCAATTTGGAGACCGTGAAAAGGGGAGGCAATTTTTTTTCTTCTTTTTTCACACAGGAACACCGGGCGGCACCTTTTTTTCTTCTTTTTTTCACGGTGGAACAGGAAAATACCGTGGAAAAAATAACGACCGGGTCCACTGGTCCATAATTTCCGTTTTTATCAAGTCATTATGGGGAACTATTGGAGATTATATATTTTTTCTTTGGTATATCTATTTCAAAATTGGTAAATTCCATGTTTTACCAAACCAAAATTATCAAATTGTTATAGTCCATGTATAGAGAGAAAGCGTGCGTCCTCCATCCGCCCGCGGGCCCCGCTGCTGATGTTGGCAGGGAGAGAGCGCAGGGAGAAAGCGCCAGCTGCTGTACGACTGCTGCCAATGTATGGGGCCCATTGTTGTTACTATTTTAAGCTTCTTAAAAAAATATTATGACTTACAAATTAAAACGCTAAATTAAATTTCATTTACGTCATTAAATTTGTTTCAATTAATTCTTGAAAACAAGATTTCACATTAATATATTTAGATAAAGAGATAAGTGTAGGTTCGGACGTTCATGCGCTCATGGCCCACTTAAAAGGCAAGAGATCCAATTCTTCCAAAAACCGGACTGATGGGAGAGGAATGTTCTTCCTCTTATAAGGTGGTCATGTACCTCTAGCCTTGGCAAGGTGGTAGGATGTCAGACACCGTGGCGACCCTGACACACTCACCGTCCGGCATCGCGACGAACATCTCCTCGCCCCGCACCTCACGTGGTTGAAGTCCAAGTCGAGGTCGTCCTGCGACAGCTAGCCGGCGCCGACCCCGCGTGCTCCACCCTGGCACCCTCTCGTTCTGGCCCTGCCCGCTGCCGCTGCGCCGTCTTCTCTCAGCATCGCGGCGCCACACAGCGCTGTATACAACTATACTACATGCCAGACAGGTGACAGCGGCCGCGGTGAGCGTGATGACGCTGCTGACGTTCGTGGAGGCCCTGGCGGCGTCGACGGCCGCCGCGACCTGGTCACGCGACCTTGGCGCACTGCGCCGCGACGAGGACGGCTGCGGAGGCCACGCCGTCTCCCTCGTCCCGGTCGCGCCGGACACGAACACGGCGGCGTGGACCTCGGCCCGCTGCATGCAGGCGCGCTTCTGCTCTCACTTCTTGTCTTCTTGAGCCAGATCGCGTTCCCCGGCGCCATCTTGCGCAGGGCAGGAGCCGAGCTGCACGCCAAGTTGACAAATTTTTAAGGCCTGACCTGGCAAGCCAGCACAAAATAGCAACAAGAATATCTCACGATTTCCTTGATCCAAATTCAAGCATATATCCCCATTTAATGTTTCCCTTCTTATATTAATATTGATTTGGAAACGAGATACGGGTAATAATGCTGAACATATATAGCATGCAACTCAAATCCTTAACTTTCCAAGATTATGCCAGCCAAATCGTGTGAGTGTGACAGACTGGACAGTGGTAATAATTCATGAATCAAAGCGCGTGACAGACCGTTCATATCCACCGAAGTCCAAAACCATACGCGCTGATGCCATTCGTATCACACTGATATTAACATAGTCTAGTTACAATGCCTATTGTGTCTATAGAAGACTCCCTTCTCGTACCTCCTATATCAAACTTGTAAAGATTTTTGCCGCCACCATGTTTTAGAACTTGGGAATTTGGATCGCAATTTGCTTGCAAGAGTCTCTTCAATAAGAGCAACTCCAACAGTTTGACATTTAGACTTGGCATATCTAATTTTGTCAAAAACACTAAAAAATTGGTGGCCAACGGTTTGGTATTTGGACTTAGTATTTTTGTCAAAGTTGCAAATAACAGCTCGCACTTGGCAATTTGGAGACCTTAAAAAGAGGAGACAATTTTTTTCCTTCTTTTTTTCACCACTGAACACTGGGCGGCGCCCTTTTTTTATCCCTTTTTTTCCTTCCTTTTTTTTCACGGTGGAACACTGGGCGGCGGGGTTTTTTTTTTCCTTCCTTTTTTCCCGTTTTTGCCAAGTCATTATAGGGAACTGTTGGAGATTGTATATTTTTTTGCTTTGGCATATCTATTTCAAAGTTGACAAATTCTATATTTTGTCAAACTAAAATTGTCAAACTGTTGGAGTTACTCTAATAAAATTGAATCACGTTGCCTTCGCTTGTTTTTGTAGTAATTTGTGCACAATACGTCAATACACAGACGGAGGGGAGGGGGAGGGGTAGCAGGGGCCACGGCCCCCCTATGCCAAAAAAAACCTTCCTAAAGGAAGGCTTAAATAAAAAAATTCTTTTTTTATATAAAAATCACTTTTATGTGTATATTCATAATGGATATGATAGGTTTTATATTGTGTCTGGTCATACTAGCCTTCTCTTTCCTATTTTACTAGTCACGTCACTACAACTGTATGCACTACAACTGTATGCAGTACAATTTTAACCAAATCAACATTTATAATTTTTTTAGAGGGGGCATTTGCACCCCTATATCATAGTTTAGCTCGTCCTTGGTAACCTACCCTACTGATGGAATGTTGCAGTAGGCAATCAATAGTTTAGCTCGTCCTTGGTAACCTATCCTACTGATGGAATGTTGCAGTAGGCAGGTAACCTACCCTACTGATGGAATGTTGCAGTAGGCAGCTACTTGTGCACATTGATGTATTGGCCGGTTCTTGGATCGATTTTCGGGAAAAGAATTTGCAATCTTCAATTCTGCTTATGCTATACAGCCGCATGAACGGCGAGTGAGTTCTTGGATCGATTTCGGGAAAAGAATTTGCAATCTTCGATTCTGCTTATGCTATACAGCCGCATGCTTATGCTATACACCCGCATGAACCGCTAGTTCTTGGATCGAATTTCTGGGAAAAAAATGTGATCTTCGATTCATTGAACCTGCGCACATGTCCCGTCGCATTAGAACTTGGGGGATTTGATCCCATTTTGCTTGCACGCGCCTCTGCAATATTGGAATCGAATCATGCTGCCTTCACTTGTTGTTTTTGCACACGCGTAGTAGTAAGCTGCAACAAATGGAATGTTTGCCAATCTGGCTTTCACCAGTGGGGGTACTCATGTTCACTGTGACCGCATTGTTAGAGCATCTCCAATGATTTTGCATATTTTATTGGTAATTGAGAGTTTGTCAAGTCCCAAATAAATACGACAAAGATAAAAAGAGTGAATTCCCAACGGTTTGATAAAATTGACTTGACAATTAACAAAATTGTGGAAATTGTGGCGGCGAGAGAAAATGCGCAGGTCGAGCGCGCAAAATGTCAAGCGCGATCCGCTAGGCATATATGTCAATTCTTCCCGGAAAATTACCAAGTTAAAAAAAATGCAAAGCCTATTTGTCAAACCGTTGGATATGAGTTTTTTAAATTTTTTTATAAAAATAAGAAGGCAAAGTCCATTTGCAAAACTGTTGGAGATGTCTTACACTACAAATGAAATGTTGCAAGCTTGCAGCAGGCAGCAGCTTGTCTGCTTGTGCACATTGATTGCATTGGCTGGTGCCTGGTGTATGCCCCCGTTGATCATCTTGCCACGCCCCTCGTCTGACAACATTTGTAACTGAAACTGTGCCGCCTCTTCTTTGTGACAGCCGGCCGGATTCCGAGGAACAACGGCATCCCGTGGCGTGGAAACTGGTCTCGAGGACGGCTCCGACGCCAAGGACGTGAAGGGCGGACTCGTCGGCGGCTACTACGACGCCGGCGACAACATCAAGTTCCACTTCCCGCTGGCGTTCTCCATGACGCTTCTGAGCTGGTCAGTGATCGAGTACAGCGCCAAGTACAAGGCCGTGGAGGAGTACGAGCATGTCAGGGAGCTCATCAAGTGGGGCACCGACTATCTGCTACACACTTTCAACTCATCTGCTTCCACAATCGACCACGTCTATGCTCAGGTAACTAATACAGTAGTTTAAATTTTCCAATGCTGGATTTAGAATTTCGCACCGTAAAAAAAGTATTGATCTGGTTCGTGCTTTTGCTGCATAATAGGTGGGTGCGGCAAAGATCAAGAGCAGGACGCCGGACGAACCGGCCGGAGGACATGGCGTACCCTCGTCCCTCCCTGCCGGTGAGCTCAGCTCCCGACCTCGGAGGGGAGATCGCCGCGGCGCTGGCGGCCGCCTCCATCGCGTTCCGCGACGACGCGGCCACCATGTTCGAGTTCGCCACCGGCGGCGAGTGGTCCAACAACAACGAGCGCGCCACCTACTCCAGGCACCAGCCGGAGATCGAGCCCTTCTACAACTCCACCAGCTACTGGGACGAGTACGTCTGGGGCGCCGCGTGGATGTACTACGCCACGGGCAACAAAAGCTACGCGAGCCTCGCCACCGACCCTCGGCTCGCCGAGCGCGCCAAGGCCTTCGACGGCGTCCTCGACCTGTCCGTGTTCAGCTGGGACAACAAGCTCCCCGGCGCCGGCCTGCTCCTGTCACGGCTGCGCATGTTCCTCGACCCCGACGAGCAGTCCCTCGCCGGCTACCACGAGGAGACTAAGCTCGACATGTGCAAGTACTTCCGGCGCTTCAGGACGTTCAACTTCACCAGGGGTGGGCTGGCGCTCTTCAACCACGGCAGGGGCCAGCCGCTGCAGTACGTGGTCGCCAACTCCTTCCTCGCCGCTCTCTTCGCCGACTACATGGAGGCGACCAGCGTCCCCGGGTGGAACTGCGGACCCCACTTCATGTCCGTCGACAACCTCCGTGCGTTCGCCAAGTTTCAGGTGCGTAATTGACGTCAGCCTGACTGTTTGGAGCATGGTGGTGCGCGTTCTCCTAGCTGCTAGTTTCTGATTCTGACAATGGCGTTTGTGACTGATGTGTTCCATGGTCGAGCAGCTCAACTACATTCTTGGGAAAAACCCGAGGATGATGAGCTACGTGGTGGGCTTCGGCAACAAGTACCCGCGGCGCGTGCACCACCGGGGCGCGTCGACGCCGCACGACCGCGTCAAGTACTCGTGCACCGGCGGGTACAAGTGGCGCGACACCAAGAAGGCGGACCCGAACGTGATCACGGGCGCGATGGTGGGCGGGCCGGACCGCAACGACAGGTTCAACGACTCGCGCATGGCCTTCGGGCAGACCGAGCCGACGCTGGTGGGCAACGCCGGCCTCGTGGCGGCGCTGGTGGCCATCACCAGCAGTGGCCGTAGCGTCGGCGCCGGCGCCGTCGACAGGAACAGCATGTTCTCGGCCGTGCCGCCGCAGTTCCCGGCCACGCCACCTCCGCCGTCCGCGTGGAAGCCTTGAGAGATCTCATCGGGTCGGGACCTTTGGGTATAGCTCGATTGGTGGACGCTGGGTTATTCTGAATCTTTTTTCATCGAATGATCGAGAGCTTATCCTAAGTTCCGAACATCTCTCAAGTCAAATCTAGATAACTTCTTGATTTTTTGGCTCAAGAGCAGGATTAAATTACTCTACAACGAACGGGAGAACATTGCAATTATGCAAGATTAGACAGCACATGTTTACAGTCTCCAGTGGAATACCCCTTGCTAAGCCTGGGCCGCGCATAGCGCAATGCACGTATCTGCTTTTGGGCTTTGAATTGACCCAATGCTGAAGGCTTGGCCTGGAAGGCTGGAACCGGGTGGGATTGGGCCAAGAAAATGCACGGCGACGTCGAGCTTTATATGCCCCCTGTTTCTTACGATCCCATTGTTAGCTTGCGAGTCCCTCCCAGAAACACACCAAAGACTTCATGGATTTCCTTAAACGCAAGTATTGTTTCATGCCTGAGGGTGTCCAACAGAAACACTGGCAGATTGAATGAAAGTAGTATATAATCACCACAACAATTACACAATAGCAGGTGTTACCAGTGTCAGAAATATTCCAAATACAAGTAGTTGACAACTCTCTCTCTCTCTTTCAATAATCGCCATACATACTGAAGGTGAAAAAGGGTGGAGAAACTTAAGTTGCAATGAAACTCATTAGGGCTTGTTTGTATGCGCACGTATTGCTCTCAAACCACATGGATTAGAGTGGATTGGAGTGTATATTAGTTCAAATACACTCCAACACATGTGGTTTGAGGAAGATACATGCGCATCCAAACAAGGCCTTAAGGATTTTCAATCCCACTGCCTGGACAATCATGGATAAAAAGGTGAAGGAACTATAAGTTGGAATGAAGCTCAAGAGGGATTTTCAGTCCTACTGCCTGGCCAACCACGGATAACCATGCCGGTAAATATTGCAGCGAGTGCTCCTTATCTGTCACTTTAGTTTCTTTGAGAAGTAGCTTCATCCAATCACTGGTTGCACAGGGGTGCAAGGTCAACCAAGGCTTGCTTAAATGGGGGTGCTCCTGCAGGATTCCAAGTACAGGTAGAACATAATCCTTGCACAGTTAGTGAACGACAGACCAGAGTTCATTTTATGTGTCACTGTCAAGACTGAAGAGCCAAATTCTGTTTCAATAGATATAAAGAATCATGTATGAAGCAGTCATACCTCTTGAGTAATAAAGCTCCACTTTGATTCACTTAATACTTTCTGTGAGTGAGAAGGAAGACCCTCTTTTACCTCATCTAGAGTTAGTAGCTGCCCACCTAAGTACAGATTTCAGATGTTTGCTGTTAAGGAGAAACCAATACAAGCAAATAAAATTTACTTGTGTTCTCAAATATACTTACTAGTGTGATAACCCCAGAAGTATAGCACTGGGACTTTGTAGGAGAAGCTGTAAACAACATGGAAATCGTAAACATGAACATTGTCACTAGAGTTCTCGACCTGCAAAGAGAATGAATCATGAACATGACTGACTTCAGAACTCGAATTGTGTGGAGTAAGTGTGCTAATACTAGATCAATAAGAGTCTGAGTCTTGTCCCCAGAATTCAGTACAGGACCCTATATCCCAGAATCATCACTCAATTAGAGTTGCTGCCTTTATAAAGACTCTAATTGCCATGCAGGGGTGAGATGAAGATATGACAACGGCATAATATCATATGTTGCTAATTTATCAATAAGCAGGTCACAGAAACATTTACCCAAGCTACATCCTCGACAATTTTTGCATCATCGATATTTTCCCTCTCCTCAATGTGCTCCTGGAGTAACATTCTAGTTAAATACATCATATCACCTATTGCAACCATCATATCACTTATCATATATATATATACATATACAAGATAGGAAACTGCCCACCTGGCTTCTTCCACAACTGTGGTACACTCTTTCCAGTGCCAGATACCCCTCTACCTGCAAGACAAACAAGCATATGTTCATCTGTCTCCCCCAATCAAGAAAAAGCAAGGTGAATAGGAAAAAGGAGACATGAAAATAATACGGGGAAAAAAAATCATTGGGTACAAACCTCCAACGGCACCCCTGGTTTGCTGCAGGGCTTCCATGTCCATTCAGGAAGGAAATCATCGACCTCGATCTCCTTCCACCTCTTAACCAGAGCCGCCGCGGAGGCGTTAAAGCTGTCCAGAGATAGAGTCCCATCCCATACAGGGGAGCCTCCCATCGCAAAGCAGGGACAGACGCAGCACGGGCAAAGCCAAATGCCGCAGCCACTCTACCTGACTTGCCAACGTCTCGGCGAGACTACCTTCCCAGCTCTCTCCCAGCACCGGCAGCCAAAATCTGCAGCCACTCTTCCTGATTTACCCACGACGGGCCAAGGATTTTTCCTTTGTAATCAAAATATAAAGAGGTATCAATTTTTATTTTTATTTTGACAACCTGAACTTTTAAATTTTAATATTTGGCATGTACAATGCATCTAGTTCTAACAATATATAGCAAATACATAACACTTACTTCCTCCGTCCCTAAATAAGTGCTTATCTCGCACTTTGAAGTCAAACAAGCTTAAATTTGACCAAATCTATATGAAAAAATACTGAGATTTATAATATAAAATAATCACCATTGAATTAATCACATCATATATTTTCATGCTATAATCCTATTAAGAGATACAAATATTAATGTTATTTTCTACAAATCTAGTCATTATTATTTAATAACTCCTTGAAGTATGACTTGTGCACTTGTGTTTTCCAACAGAAGGAGTACCAGAGCATGATTTTACAAATTTATAGAATTTGAGAATAACTTTAAATTGTTTAACAATTAACATAAACAAGTGGCAATAGTTCAACATACCAAGGTAAGAACATCCCAGATATAAAAGAACTATGAAACAACAACAAAAAATGGATCAGGAGACTAAGTAATTTGGGGACAAACTATCCGCATCCTAACAAATTAAACAGAAAACTGGAAAGTCAAGCCAAGAAACAGGACTACCTGCGTTTGGACTTACAGGAGTAGAGATTAGAGAACGAGAGAACGCAGGCGCTCGGTGGTAGCTCGGGCTTGGAAGCACGGACTTGGCGTCGATTTGCCGCGTGGGGGCGCCGCCGGTCGCTGCTCTGCACTGCTGCCCTAGTGCCCCGTCGGGCGTTAGCGCCGTCTCAGCTTCCGGTTGCCCTGAGTCCCGAGTCCGAGCCTCGGTCCGCCGTGCGCGGCCTTGCGGTCTTGATGGCATGCAGCCGCCGCCGGCCGCCCACGGCCTGCCGCACAAAAAGTGCACGGCCTCCCTCGGCAGCCGGTTTGGGATGCGTCACACAGAGGGAGCACGGTCGGTACGGCGATTGGGTTGGGCCATGAGCCATTGTGCAGTGGGTATTCACACTGGATATGCATATGACCCAAACCGGCATATCGGCCTTGTATCTAGTACTGTACTTGTATCTGACTGAGCTTTCTCTCAAAAAATAAAAACTTGTATCTGAGCCAGTACGTATCCTATTTCTACAGTATGCCTTGCATACGTATATAGAATATCTATATGTTATACGTATTGTATATGGTTTTATGGAATGAACAAGGACGGGATGAGTCTGATAACTTTTATATACTGTACATGCAAAGGGATGAAGGACTAAATGTTTTTTTAAACTTTTTAGTGTTGGTCGTACAGGCTTATATACGATATAGTACTTCATCCCAAATTATAAGTTATTTTAAAAAAGAATTTTGAGAGTCAAAACATCTTAAATTTGTTTAAAATTTATATAATAATATAATAACATTTATAATATCAACTATGTATCATCAGATCATTCATCAATTATATTTTTATAAAATATTTATTTAATTTCATAAATCTTTATATTTTTCTCTATAATTTAATCAAACTTGAGATGTTTTAACCCTTCAAAATTCTTGAAATGCCTACATACTACCAGCTGTCGAGATGTTATCATTATTAAGTCACAAGCATGGCGTCAGACACCACAAGCACAGCAGCTTAGAAAAAGCCAGTGTATTGAGATGTTATTATTATAGACGAACAGGATCTAATAAACCAGCAACTAAAACACCACCACCTTGCATCATCCAGAACACTAATTACCTCTACTAGAGATAGCATGCAAGAACAAGCACAATAATGAAATTAAGCGCGCGCCCACAAACGTCCACTCAGAAGTCCACATCGGTGCTGAAGATATGGTTGGCAGCAGCGCCGCCGTTGAGGCTGGACATGACGGACGCCTTCTGGTACTCCCCGACGCGCTTCTCAAAGAAGTTAGTCTTGCCCTGCAGCGAGATGAGCTCCATCCAGTCGAAGGGGTTGGCGACGTTGTACATCTTGTTGTGCCCGAGCGCCATGAGCAGGCGGTCGGCGACGAACTCGATGTACAGGCTCATGAGGCCGCCGTTCATTCCGACGAGCGCGACGGGGAGCGCGTCGCAGACGAACTCGCGCTCGATGTCGACGGCGTCGGCGACGATCTCGCGGACGCGGGACTCGTCGAGCTTGCCGCGGAGTAGGTCGTAGAGGAGGCAGGCGAAGTCGCAGTGGAGGCCCTCGTCGCGGGAGATGAGCTCGTTGGAGAAGGTGAGGCCGGGCATGAGGCCGCGCTTCTTGAGCCAGAAGATGGCGCAGAAGGAGCCCGAGAAGAAGATGCCCTCGACGCAGGCGAACGCGACGACGCGCTCGGCGAAGCGCTCCCCGCCGTCGATCCAGCGCATGGCCCAGTCCGCCTTGCGGCGCACGGCGGGGATGGTGTCGACGGCGCGGAACAGGCGGTCCTTCTCGTCGCCGTCGCGGATGTACGTCTCCAGCAGCAGCGAGTACATCTCCGAGTGGATGTTCTCGATGGCGATCTGGAAACCGTAGAAGGCGCGCGCCTCGGCGACCTGCACGTCCGACATGAACCGGGACGCGAGGTTCTCGAGCACGATGCCGTCGGAGGCGGCGAAGAAGGCGAGCACGTGGGAAATGAAGTGCCGCTCGTCGGGGGAGAGGGCCGCGTCCCAGTGCCGCGCGTCCGCGGAGAGGTCCACCTCCTCCGCGGTCCAGAAGGACGCCACCGCCTTCTTGTAGAACTCCCAGATCTGCGGGTACCGGATCGGGAACATGGAGAAGCGGTCCGACGACTCCGCCAGCAACGGCTCCTCCAGGTCGCACGCGGGAACGAGCGCCACCGCGGAAGGCATCGTCGGAGAGGTTGGGAAGATTCGAGAGGCGGGGAATTAGAGGATTTCGGTGGGGATTGTGTGAGTAGGGAATGGGCGGCGGTGGGATTGATTTATAGGGGAGTGGAAGAGAATTGGGGGGAGATTTTGAATCCGAAATTCGGGATCGGATTGGCGCGCTGCCCTGGCTTTGGCTTTGGCTTTGGCTTGCGGGGAAGGAGAAGACGGGGGAGGCGCGCCGTGCCACGGAAGGGAGATGATTTGAAAATTTCCGGGGAAAATTTTGGCGGCGAGGCGAGAGGAACGGCGGGAGCGGGAGATTGGTGGTGGATGGCACCTGGCGGCTGGCGCCGTTCGTGGTAGCGCCCGCGCCTCCTCACGGATGAGACGCGAGAGGGTTTCATTCATCACATATTCACATGGGGTGGCAACTAGGCTGAATGCAGTTGGGCTCTCGTGGGCTGCTGAATTTCGACCTTCTTTTACAGTGTGGACTTGAAACCGTTTTCCGAGCAGCGCCAAAAAAAAAATGCTTGGTAACTGTCAAAATCCAATAGAAAATACTCACTCCACTAAAAATCTGAGGACAAAGCATCTAAACTTATATGATAATATTATTAGATTCTTCATCAATTATATTTTTTTAGTATGTCTATTTAATTTATAAGTCTTTATATTTTCATCTATAATTTTGACTTTCAAGATTCTTAAAATGACTTATAATTTGAAATGGATGAAGTACTAAACATATATTAGAATACTTCACAAACCGTACCATAGTCCATAGTTTACAGGATTTTTTGTAGGAATCATGTAGTATTTTTTTTAGAAAACAGTTCACTTTCTCAAGACAAACACAGCAGAGAAAAATTCCTGTCTCAAACACGCCTTGATCATTTGGTTGTCAAAACGCGTTTCGTCCAAACATGGTACATTGATCATAGTCCAAAAGTATTTCGCAGACGGTAAAACAATTGGTCAATGCATTTCATTGATGGTAAAACATACTGACAATGTTGAAACTATCCTCTCAGATTAGAGAATTTCGAGTCCCTAGCAAAATTAGACCATCAGAAGGTACTGTACCGAATCCACTAAAAATCTAAAACACAGAAATAGTGGACTTGCATGCAAAAAAGATTGTGTGAAATACAACGAATGCTCAAAGCCTCAAACACCAAGCGAGAAGCAACCCGGTGAGACAAGCACAGACCGTGACATCCATCATCTATTCATCTAAAGAAGGCCACACGACGCGAAATCATACCACCATCCGACGGTGTTTCTCCTACCACGCACCACCGTAACCACCATCAAAGTTCATGCAGTCGTCGATTTGTGCACGACCCTTTCCGGGTCATCGTTGCTATGTTATTTTAACCCCCAAAAAAGGTATCAGAGTTCTGACTTGAGAGCTCTGTAGCTTATAACTTTCACAAAGAGGATACCCACGTCTAGTAAATTTTCCTTTACTCAATTCTCGAGGACACCCACGCCTAGTAAATTTTCCTTTACTCAATTCTCATTATTATCAGCATGCCTCATGGTTCATAGCCAACGTTCACAAAGAGCAAATAAACGTAACAAAACAAATGCCGCTTCCACGGATGCAGACAGAAGCAGCGCAACATATATATATGTTTTCCTCATTATACAGAGACTAAATCTATCTTGCATCTAAACTTTTTGAGCTTTATTGGAGGCCCTGTCACGGGAGTCGAAGTGGCGCCCCCGCTTCCCACCACCAAACTGCTTTCCACCTCTGTTATTCTTCCAGTCTCTGGAAAGTTTGCACAAAACGAACCACTTCATTATTTTTGGACGACTGTTTGACAAACATGGCATTTTGGAGAATAAATCGGCAAAACAAATACAGTATGGTGTATCCTACTCCCTCCATTTCAAAATGCAAGTAGTTATCGTTTTGTTAAGTCAAACTTCTTTACCTTTGAGTGAGTTTATAAAATCAGTTTCGTTTCTTTAAATCCACAATGAAATGTCTTGATAGTATATTTTATTTGGTATTGTAGATGTTAATATATTTTTCTATAAAGTTGGTCAAGGTTAGAGAAATATGACTTGAGACAAAACTAAAACGACCCAAGTTTTGGAAAGGAGGTAGTACTTTGCACTGTATGACAAGCAAATTTTCCTCATTACAGTTTCCAACAGATCCAAGACTGTACAGAAGAATATTTCTAAAAGGGCGTACCCAGTGCCGTAGGCTCCCGCACTGCGGGGTCTGGGGAAGGGAAATAGCCCACAGCCTTTCCCGCACAAATGTGCAGAGGCTGGGGCTCGAACCCTGGACCTCTTGGTCACAGGCGGTAAAGCTCTACCGCTTGCACCAGGGCCGCCCTTCTGTACAGAAGAATATTTCTAGTATGCAAATTATACAAGATCAGTTCTGATGGTGGGAGTCAATATTTAACAAATTCAGTTCCATGATATAACATTATTGAACACAAAGCGGAAGTATGTCTAGCTCAACCGGTAAATGAAAAAACCTCTATTTCCATCTAGGTTGGTCACGTTTTTTATTCAAACTACACGGGTTTGAAAAAATCTCATGCATTCAAACTACACGGGTTTGAGTCCTCTTCAACTCGAATTTGAATGCCTACATTTAAATGAAAAAACCTCTATTTCCATCTAGGTTGGTCACGTTTTTTATTCAAGAGAAAAAAGTCCAGACAGTTTCAAGTAAAATATAAGTCTTCTCTTCTGTTTAAAACTTGAATGTGCATGAGATAAAAAAAAGACTAGCAGAGGGAGCACAGAACTGGGAACAATCCAACAAAGAAACATGGCAAATAGATCATACCGTCCTTTGTTGTTTCGGCTATCTTTATATTTCTCCTGACCGCCTCGAATAGCACTCCAATAATCCTTTTCGGCTTGACCTGCATGATTGGAAAGTTATCTATCATTCAAGAGATTGAGTATAGCATTTGGATATGGTGAGCTCATAACACATAACCAAAACGATAAATGCCTAAATGTATATAAAAAGTACAGAGAATATCAACAGAGCTAATTTTAAGGTATTTTACAATCAGAGTCAGCATTGCACTCATATTTGGAAAGAAATAATTCTATTTCAGATTCATGTTGTCACACATTTAACTACAAAACCAGATGAGAGAAGTTATCAGATCGGAAACTAAGAAAACTAGTGTCAACTGAGAGAAGCTGTAGTTTCTTTACCAGACACAGGTTCCAAAGTGACTATGTGACCTTTCATAGTCAAACCACCTTCGTCTGCAATGGCTGCAAATGCACGGGCCTTGTCAGCTGTTGTGGGATCCTCGAACCGAATGAATCCAGATTCTTCCCCAATGCTGAAGTCCACATACTTCAGAACAGAAAGAAAAAAAAGGCCAATAAGACAGTCTGGTATCAAGTATGCTATGTGATAAAAGAATTTATATTTAAAGACCTTCAAGATGCTACACTACAGAGATACAAAATTGCATATGCATGCATAATGCCCTACAATATGCAGCATTATGTTCCTTTTGTGAAAACTAATATGTGCATACAAACGGCAGTTTAAAGAATTCAAATCATCCAAAATTGAACTGTCTCTGCATAGTTAAATACCTAAATTAAATTCAATTTTGATCTATACTTATTATTGTCTAGGTCACAGGTTACATGCTCCATTTAACTGAAATGAACTAAAGTAAATAATATAATCTTTGCAAAGCCAACAATAATCTCAATCAAACAAAATCATAACATGATTCATGGCTGACAGTTAGATTAACTGGGTATTGTGATTTATAAAACTACGATCCTACCACTTCAGCCTATGAGTACTTCAATAGAAGCTGTCAAGCAAAAATGAACGGGACAACATTCTCACAATATTTCCTACAGAAAATATGTGTCCCTCTCTCCCTGAAAGAATCAATTCCTAGAATCTGTGTCAGTCAAAATTTTTTAACTTTGACTAACGTTATAGAAAAATATAACATCTATGACTTAAAATGAGAATCAAGTGAAAATATGTTCTATGATAAATCTAATGATACTAATTTGATACCATGACTTTTAATATTTTTCTCTAAAAGTTTGGTCAAAGTTCAAAAAGTATGACTTAGGACAACTCTAGAAATCTATTCTTTCAGGGACAGAGGGAGTAAAATAAACCAAACTCGAACTTATGATTGCTCGATAGTTTCACAAAACGAACCACAGTAGGTGATTGCTTATTGCAAATAATGAAAGGAAACGTGAAATATGCCTGTTCTTTTTATTAAGAAAATAGAAACAGAAATCTGTACGTTCTGGCATTTCCTAAGGTTGTGAAGATGTTACAAAATGAACGTGAAAGGCAGATGTAACTATTAACACAATATTAATACTAATAAATAAATGAAAAAGTTTGAACTTCCTCATTTATCTGCTTGTTTTATGATGTTTAATATTGAAAGTATGGTGATGCAGCAATCTCACAATAAAAGGGTATCTTGCAGTTACCATGTAGTTTCATGATGCAAATAAAAAGTTTGAAAGATCAACAGACCACTAATGGTATAGAGAAAAGAAAAAGGAAAAAGTAAATATATATTACCCGCACTGTGCCAAATTTAGTGAATTCTTCTTTTAAATCCTCCCTTGAGATTGTATCTTGATCATTATCTGAAGGGCTTTTATCATCCTTGTCAACAGATTGTGAAGTTTCCCTAGCAGATACCCCTTTCAATTCCTCAACAGCATCTGACTGCTCCTCACTCACATTGCCTTTATTCTCAGGGATCTTCTCTTCATTCTCGACACTAGATTTCTCTGTAGCATCGGAAGCTCCTTCATTCTTGGTAAGGTCAGTGTCATCTACTTTGCCCCCACCATTTTTTTCTGTCTCACTATCAACTGCAATTTTCTTCAGCTTGAAGGCCAGAATCAAACCTTTTGGATAGCTATAACCAATATTGATGTATCATGATGTTAATTGAAACTCAAAGAAATTATAAATAAGAAACATATTAGATAAAGAGTGTTTACCCTTCACCATGACCGCTCTTATTAGGATGCGACTTTTCATATGCTTCTTTCTTTGCCTCTCTTTCAATATCAAATTCTTTCCTATATTATTTCATAATGGGATACACAGATAAGTGTAAAAGGCACAAAAGTCACTGAAGTCCAAATTCTGAAAATAATAGGAGCTGATTTTAAAATCATTCAACTAGAACAAACAGCTTAACATTTGTAGCATAAAGAAATGCAACAATAAAAGAAAGATTCCCATCAAAACCAAGCATAGAACTAGGAGAATATTTTTGGGGAGTGCGCCAGTGGCCTGTGAATGAGAACCTGCTCAAACTATCCATTCCTTTAGTGAGCAGTGGAGGGGGGCATTTTCAAGATAAAAAGAACAAGTTCATTGGCGAAACTCAAAAGCATGAACACAACATTTTGTAATTAACAGATGGGACCTCATAGAAGATAAATTGAACTAGTAGTTGGTTTACTTTGGTCTTATTTGCAGGTCTGCCCCCGCAAAAATGAGAATTTTCTCGAATACACCTTTTGCTTCATCTTCATCTGAAAATTCAACTAAAGCAGTGCCACAGAAATGTCTTTTGTCAGAAACATGTCGAGGTAGCCTCACACTATTTACCTGTAATGCAAATAGTACACATACAAATAGTATTAGTAGTATTTACTATTCACATTGCAATATTAATGAACATATCTAGTATTGGAATGATAATGGCCTAATACACCAATTTATCATATTGACCTCTGATGCATAACCTCAAGGGTGTGAGTTCATACAGTACATTTCCAGCTCAAAGAATTATTCTCTACGATACTATTATGGAAAGATATAAGTTAGTTAGGTAAGTTATCTAGTCAGTTCGTATTAGAAAAATCTAGAGGTCAGTTTCCTAGTTCTCTGAGTTAGCTTAGATGGCCTCTTCTATAAACACAGCCTAATCTTTGTTTAGGGATCAAGCAAGAAAAGATCAAAGTTCTCAAAATGACCAGCATGGTCAAAGCCTGCTGCCACAGGAACAACCACTGATTCATGAGGGAACCTAGCGCTATTATCAATCATAACAATATTGAATGTCTAATCATCTAGCAATGGGAAACGTTGTCTATCTTATGTATCAGTTATCTATTTGCATATAAGTTCTGCTGACACCTTGATGATTACAGCCTTTTACCCCTCTTATTTTAGGTGCAACATTCAGTGTTAACAGACATATAGCATACCTTGCCACACTGAGCGAAAAAAGATTCCACTTCCTCCAGTTTTACATTGTAAGGAAGCGGTGATGCAGCAACTGTCCTAGAGTCCACTTGCTCTATAACCTCATCTGGCTTCAACAACTCCTTAGACCTACCAACTTTCTTCCCTGTGGTAAATGTAAATACAAGATTGAACTTTAATAATACAGGATATAAGAACCAAATTACTGGTGTCACACTACAATCCAACTAAAGTGAGCATTTTTTTTTTCATTTCAACCATGCAGCAAATGTCCATATTAGTATGTGACCAGGTGATTCAATGATAGTTCATAATGTAAGGCTAGGTCTAACATTCACCAGAATTCAGGAAAGGGACATTGTACTGAACATAGCTGGAAATTGAAATGGAACATTGCCATATTCCTCTGAAAGAAATTAAGCTTCTACACCATCTAATACAAAAACAACGTTAACTAAATACCACACAATTTCGCATAACACTTATGGTCGAAAAGGGAGAGATAACGAGCTTACCATCCTCTGATACACGGATGGCTGTGGAACGGCGCAAGACGTCAGCAACTGCAAGTACGGTCTCCTCTGGCACAGTATCCGGTTTCACATCCCCTTCAAGACCTAGGTGTGACCTCATCCGCGAGAAGGAACAGATGAGAGCCAAGCTCACCACTGCCCAATCAGACCCGTGCACAAAAGGAGACAGCAGAAAATTAGCACTAGAGCGACATGAACCAGCAACTCAACAAGATCATCGGAAATAAAGACGAGAGCATTCTTACACCCATCCTCGCTTTCCTCGACGGTCCTACGTAGGAAGCCGTCGCGGGGGAGGTTGCTGTCGCTAAAATAGAACTCCACCTGCGACGAAAGAGGGAAAATTAATCGATTGGGATCATAGAAATCGCTACAGATTGGAGGAGGGAACGGCACGAATCAGAGACTGTGTGAGATGTCAAACCTGCCGGATAACATTCTTGGCCTTGGCTTCGTGAAGCGGGGCGGCGGCGGCGGCCATAGCTAGCTTGCTTGGGGAACGAAGGCGCTAGGGTTTTAGGAGGATGGCGAGTAGGCGGGTACAGTTTGTTTTGGGGGTTTTTAATAAGGTTACCCTTTTAAGTACGAGCTCAGGGAGGGGGCGGAATTCAATTATACCATAGTTTGAGTGAAACGTAGAGGCGGTTTTCAAATTTAAATTTGGAAAGTTTTTTTTTCTTATTTTAGCTAATACCAGTGTTTGCCTAAACGGCCGTTTAAACGACTGCTATATGGTAAATAAACGGTGCCAAACTATTTTGTTTAGGAGCTATTCAGAAATTAAATGGTTGACCGTTTAGATAGTAAAAAAATGGGTGTACAGAATGGAGGTAAATGGGATAAACGACTGTTTTGGAGAACACCGAGCAAACACATTTAAGTTGTATATGAATAAAAATAAAATTATATGTACTTGATTTGTTACATGTATAAATATGTATATTTGATTCCTTTTACATGTATAAATATATATACATACTAAATAATTGATTTTTTAATTGCATAAATATATATATATCTGCTAGAATAATTAATTTATATCAATAAATATACACATTCTTGTAATATTGTGTAAACCTGTTTAAACCGTTTAACTCTGTTTAAAAGCCATGAAGACACCCTAAACGCTAAACGAAGGGGCGAATAGATGTTTATCATTTAGCGTTTAGGATATTGTCTAATACTAGCTACATATGTCGACGTGGCATGCAGACTCGACGTTGAGGGAAAATGACATGTTGCATTTAATACTTAAACTTGCACATTGTTGTAATCTAGATCTCTAAATTATAAATTACAAATTTAGATCTTCAAACTTACTAATGAAAATACATGACTAAGGACTCATTTGGTAGAGATATAGATTCTCATAGAAACGTTTTCAGATCTAAATTCTCTTGAGAAACGTTTTGGATGATGAATCAAAAACAATAGATCGTTTGGCTACAAAATTAGAATAGTTGTGAAACCATGTTTTCAATGATTCACGTTAGTAGGGAAAAAGAACACAAATCGCTTGGAACTATTTCTACATGAAACATTTCACTTGTTAGTCATTTGGTACATATTCTAGTTCTAGAAAGTTGTAGATCTCGATGAGAGATACAATTTTATATAAAAACTATTTTCATCCGAGATCATATGAAAAATATATGATATTTTTATAATTTTCATATCATTTGCTTGGGAGCGGATTTTGACGAAGATGACAATGAGAAATGTGTGAATTATTCCGATGCTATTGAAGGAACTTCGACGTTATCATTTTGTATCCTCATCTATATGAAGCAAACAAGTACCACTTAAGAAATTTGCAAATATTCTGATCTCGCTGGAATGATCTAAGGTTCATGTTTGGTATAACTGTTGTGAGTTGTTTTTTGCCAAACATTTTTTCTCAAAACAACTTCACACATAAAATTGTTTTTCTTATCCTCTCATAAAGATATGAAATGGGGTGAGATTAAAAATAGTAGCTTATCATAGCTCTCTCTTCCTTTTCTCTCTCATATTCATGCATAAAGTTGTTGATGAAGTTGTTTTGTCAAACACTTTTTCCAAAATAGCTTGACTTCACCTAGAAAGTTGCTCATGAAGCTATTTTCTAAAAAAAACAATTTCACTATTGAAGCAGAGTTATACGAAACAGACCCTAAAACGTTGGAATGAGATCTGTAAATTCACGAAGGAGTGGGTATAGCCGCAAATGATCTAAAATGAATTTTGTAGTCACGTTCATGGTATATTGCATGTGTTCACAGGTCCACCGTCCAGCCTATGAAGCACATCTAGCACCTCTCTTCTCACCTATTCGTTTGGCTTATCAGACAACTTATCAGGCACCAAATTGATATGTACCGTCTTATCAGCCACCGAAACAGATAAACGAAGACGGCACTAGGCTAGGCCCTAGAGGACGGAAAACCTGACGGATAAGCCCTGAATGGGATGGCAAAACAAGTCGATCAATCCCATCATCTCGAGACTCGACGCGACCAGCATCATGCAAGTGATTCCCGATCCCGAGAAGCTTCGTGCCGGCTCCGTGTACCGATCGAGAGCTTATTTTCAAGAACGGCCTCGGGTCGCTGGCATGGCGCGGGAGCCGGCCGGAGAGCATCCATTTTTAGCCGAAGAGCATCCATCCATTTTAGATAAGAGCGATATCGCGGGGGCCAACGGCTTGGTGCCAACTGTCGCCGATGTGCCCCCCCGCAGCGCGAATCGCACCGAATCGCGCGCGGAAGGACGCGGCCCCCCGTCGCGTCCCACCCAACCCACTTGCCATGTCACGACGGCCGCCAAAATTTCCCGGCGACAACGACGAGCTCGTCACTGCCCTTCCGCCGCGACCGACCGCGAGAGAGCGACGCCACTGCTGAGTCGGCGAGGCGCGATTCACCGCGCGCGGACGTCGGGCCGCAAGCGTTTTAACTGTCCACGCCACGCAACGCAACCCGATAAGGACGCATGCAGTCGCGGGAGAGGTGAGGTGACGAGGCGCACGGGCACGCGCGATCGAACATATTGGCCCCGGCGGCCCGGACCAGCCGGGACGGCGACTTCCGTGGTCACTCGGTCCTCCACGTCGCTCGTTCGCGTCGAAGACCCGCCCGGGCCGGCCACAGCTCAAATCCGGGAGCCGGGGGTGGGAAAAGCTTGGCTGAGAATCGCTTCGTCCCGACAGCCACTACTAGGAAGTAGTAGGAACTGCCGAGCCAGTAGTAGGAGCTGCCGAGCCCGAGCGAGCTTGCTCTTGCTCCGATAATGGAGGGTGAGGAGAAGTCGGCGTGTGGGGCCCCGGCCTACTGGGGCCTGGGAGGGCGGCCCTGCGACGCGTGCGGCGCGGAGGCGGCGCGGCTCTACTGCCGCGCGGACGCGGCGTTCCTGTGCGGCGGGTGCGACGCGCGGGCGCACGGTGTCACCGGGTCGTCGCGCCACGCGCGGGTGTGGCTGTGCGAGGTCTGCGAGCACGCGCCGGCGGCGGTCACGTGCCGCGCCGACGCCGCCGCGCTCTGCGCCTCGTGCGACGCCGACATCCACACGGCCAACCCGCTCGCGCGCCGCCACGAGCGCCTCCCCGTGGCGCCCTTCTTCGGCGCGCTGGCCGACGCGCCCAGGCCCTTCGCCTCCTCGGCGGCCAAAGCGGCGGCGGCCGACGAGGACGGCAGCAGCGAGGCCGAGGCGGCGTCGTGGCTCCTCCCCGAGCCCGACAACGGGCACAAAGACGGCGGCGCCACCACGACGGAGGTGTTCTTCGCGGACTCCGACCCGTACCTCGACCTTGACTTCGTGCGTTCCATGGACGACATCAAGACCATCGGCGGCGGCGTCCAGCAGGGCGGGCCACATCAAGAGATCGACCTCAACGTCAACGGCGCCAACCTCTTCTACTCCGACCACTCCATGAACCACAGCGTGAGCTAGCTAGCATCTCTGATCTGAGTACTCCGTATCAGCACGTCCCAGCAACACTTCAAGTTCAAGTCATGACGTTTCAGGTGTCATCGTCGGAGGCAGCGGTGGTGCCCGACACGGCGCCCGTGGTGGCAGTGGTGAGCAGGGGCCTGGAGCGGGAGGCGCGGCTGATGCGGTACCGGGAGAAGCGCAAGAGCAGGCGGTTCGAGAAGACGATCCGGTACGCGTCCCGCAAGGCGTACGCGGAGACGCGGCCGCGCATCAAGGGCCGATTCGCCAAGCGCACGCCCGGGGCTGGCGGGGAGGACACGCTGGAGGAGCACGAGCACGAGGAGATGTACTCCTCGGCCGCGGCCGCCGTGGCTGCGCTCATGGCCCCCGGCGGAGCCGACGCGGACTACGGCGTGGACGGCGTCGTGCCCACGTATTGATGATCTCTGCGATTGCTGCAATGCCGACATGCATGTACACTAGTTAAGTAGCCTCGACCTTTGGGGCTGTAATTTTTGCTGCATGCTTTGCATGCAAAGCTCTCGTGTAGCATTGATTACCTACTACCTGTGTGATTACAGTTACATTACAGGGAAGCCATATGAGGACTTCCAAGCGCAAGCAAGCGCTCTCTCTCTTCCTCCCTCCTCTCTAATTAATTCCTACAGTACTATGTATATTACTATCAAAACATTACTAATGAGATCGCTGAATTGATAATCGACGTTTCACGTTTAGTTTAACTCAGAGATGATGGACTCATCAGATTACCTTCTTTAGTGTTCTGTACTCCCGGTGCTGTTTCTGTACTACAGAGAGATGTTGGCCTGGCGTCCTAGTCACGTGTTCAGATGCTGTCCGGACATGTTTGGTTCCTAGCTACATATTGTCACAACTAACCTTAGGTAAGTATGACAAGTGTGGCTAGAAAATTGGTTGTTACACTTTGCTATGCATAAGAGAATTTTGTCATATTTTTATACTCTATGACATTTGAAGCCCAAAAAATCATGGCTAACCTTAGTTACCAACCAAACATTTGTCAACTTGGTCAAACTTACATAAGGTGAAGTACTAAAGTGTGGTAAAGTGTAGCTAACAACCAAACATGCCCGGTTGGGATGCTTTTTAGGTAAATTGGGATGTTGAAAGCCTCCCGGCAAGCAACCAGTTAGGCACTTAGGCAGCAATTCTGTTCTGCGCCTAAAAACGGACACTTGGATCGTCCGGTGAGTAACAAAATACGCCCATATAGTTTGTGTATTGCTGGATATAAGGCAATTTATTTCAGCTTTTTATACGATGATTGTGGATATTTGTCTTTTAAGGCTTGTTTGTAACACGGGAATTTTTTCTGTTTCTGTACTTTTTCTTATGAAAATGAACTAATTCCTATAAAATTCCTGTGTAAGTCCTGTGAAATTCTTACGTTCCAAACAGTAGTGTTTTTTTTTCTTAACTCATACCTTCATCCTCCTCTCCAACTCCGACACGTCGTGGTGCAAGTAGTATTATGGTTGCCTAATTCAGAGTTTTCAAGGTATTGGCATACATGTAGTGACAGAATGTCATATTCCCACTATATAAATAGGCGGAATTTGAGGATGCATATAATAGCGATCTTCCTTCGGTAGTCAGAGCGTAAACTATAGTAGATATTTCTCTTTCGATCCCCTATGTTGGATTTGGATCATGTCAACTTTTACCTTTAGGGAAGAAACCACGTAAGAGTATTACTCAAGCAGTCAAGCTACAACTCGAAGGTTTCGAATTTCTTCCTTTTTCTTTTTATCTTTTTTTTTCTCTGCCGAGGACTTGTCCATTGGCACCTCTTTGATCATCACTGTATGATCTTGTGGTCTTCTAGTACCCTTCAGCCGATCATTTGGTGTTTGTTGACTTTCATGTTGTTTCTTCTCTGTTCGTTTCATTAATTTTTGGCTGTGACGACGAATTGTCAGGCCCTATCCAAGCTTTGTGTAATCTCATCAAGGCATGTCACATCGACGAATAGACCATAGCACTCTCTTTTTTTATGACCCAATTTACTATTATTTCCCGATCCTGCGTGATCACAATGAAAATTTCTATTTCCTTTTACTCCCATAGATCTTGTTACTCAGCTTAGTCTGTCAAGCTAGCAAACATTATTATTTTTATTCTGAGGCTTCTTCAAAATATTTACTCGATCATTTCTTTTGATCTGTCACCAAACATGTGCTTCCTCATGTGAGAAAACTGTTCCAACACTTCTGTGTGGAGGGAAATCTGATAAGCCAAGCGAACATGGCTAGTTTTTAATAGTTGATTGATTCGATCCAGATTTGGTCACCATTTTTTTGCGAGCTTGTCACCATTTAGCTCAAATCTTCTTCAATGTTGTTCCTTAAAATCCATATGACATATGTAAAAATTTATTTACACACATGTTAGTCGTATCGACCATGTATGTCACTTGAATCACCAAACCACTAAGGACATGTGCCACAGTGCCATGTTCTACATCAGGACACTCACAATGTAAACTTTATCATAGAGTCTAAAGTTATTTATTATCTCGAATATTGTGGATTTGGAGTTTAAATAAGACTTGAAGTCTTGTTTTTTTACCCTCTCTCTTCAATAAATATACTGCCACATCGGCAAAAAATTATAAACAAATGGTAATAAATAGTCTTGGACTCTATGATAGAGTCTTGACTGAGAGTGCCCTCACTAGTTTATGAATTGACTATAGTTCTTCATAGTTGTCGAGGTACCTACTTGGGCATTTAAACCATTAATAACAACTTATCACAATTAGATAATATGAATAATCACATTCTCAACATTTGACAAATTAATAAGTTATTAGTATTTAATCATGTTGTCATTCGATCCACCAAAACCTACAAAGGAGCTTGGATGCATGGACTGCAGAATGTCTATGAATTCAGAGTGTCTAGTAGCACACATGGATGCAGTGAGTGATTCCAGCAATCGTTGAGGAAACTTGAGCTCCAAGAACCTATTGACCACTACCTCACATTTAGATGCATGCTTTGAGTATAGCTTGTGAGTTCACCAAGTTTTATGGATGTATTGTGTTGAAAGAATGACGGTTGTATCTACTCCATCCTTCCTATATTCTACCTTTCTTAGAGAGTAATACAAATCTCAAGTCTGACCACAATTATATAATAAAATAATAACATTATGACACCAAAAAATACCATCTTTATTAATTATGTTTCATGATGTCATATTTTTTTTATAATTTTCTCTATAATTTTGATCAAACTTGAGATGCTTGACTCTCTAAAAAAAACTAGAATAACTTATAATTTGAGATATAGAGAGTAATAGGTAGCACACAACATAATGCAACTCTCAGCATAATTTGCTCAACAAACTGCATATGGTACATACTAAATAAGAAAATGCACCAAATAAAACGGTGGCTGAGGTTAGGCCTAGGTTTCACAAACAAAGCAATTACGGTGGCTGCAGCCTGCAGTCTGCAGAGATTCAGAGGAGGTCGAGCTCTTCCTGATGACCGGCCGGGCCACTCTTCGCGGGCTGCAAGCTACCCACACGTCCACAGCCGGATCATCCTGGGCCAGACCTGCATCTGCTGCTCAAATGCAGCCCGTAGCACCGGAGTTTTTTTTAAAAGAAAAATGTCCATTTTCCTCCCTTAACTTTTACAAAAGTCTGATTTTCCTCTGAACTTGAAAACTAGACAAAACACCTCCCTCAACTATTGAAACCATGCATTTTAACTCCCTGACCTGGTTGGAGCGATTTTGAAGGTGATTTTTTCTTTTTCTTTTCTATTTTTTGCTGATTTAAAAAAAATCATAGAAAATCATAAAAGAATCATAAAATGAAAAATAAAATTTTACTGGAATCCACATGTATATATACACAGTAAACATATAATATGATATATTTTAATAAAAAAATTATTGTAGATTTAGATATATTATTTTCTATAATTAATTTGAATAATTATAACTACAAATTTTATTGTACAATTTCTATGAAATTTTATGGTGGTCTAATTATTGTATTCTTGGTCTATAGTAAACATTTCATACTGATTTTATCATGTATAATATAGTTATTGATTTATTTAGATGTAACAAGAATACAAACTAAATAATTTTTTAACTAATTTATACGTGATTCAATGAGTATAATTTTTTTACTACAATTTAATCATACAATAAATATTCCACCATAAAAATTTCACGACAATTGAAACACAGAAACCGCAATTGTAAATTATTCAAATTAATTATAGAAAAGAATAGATCTAAATCTACAACAAAAAAAATATATTAAAACACACCGTATTATGTTTTTAATGTGTATATCTACTCATGTGAAGTTAAAAAAAAATAGATTTTCTATTTATTATTTTTAATGGTTTTCTATGATTTTTTAGTCAAAATAAATAAAATGAAAAAAAACAAAACCGCCTTCAAAACCACTTGTAATAGGGCCAAAGAGGTAAAATGCACGGATTAAAAAGTTGAGGGAGATGATGTATCTGATTTTAAAGTTCAAGGAGGAAAATACTTATGCAAAAATTGAAGGATGAAAATTAGACTTTTTCCTTTATTAAATGACACAAAAAAAACCCCATCGTGATAGAGGAAAAATCTCACCTCACAGCAAAACCCAGCCAAACCCCAATCCCCAGTTCCCCACTCCTCGGAGGTCAGAGCACTACCATGCCGACCGGCGCAGCCACCTCCTTGCTCTGTCTCAACCCCCGGCATCCTAGCTGCCCCGGCGGCCTCCGCTTCCTTCCCGCCGCCGCCTCACCCTTCCTCTCCAAATCCGCATCTTTCGTTCTGCCGTTCCCCAGACACAAACCCAGGGCCGCCGCCACCACCATCCATGCCTCCGCACTCGCTTCTGATTCCTCATTCCCCACCTCTCCGACTCCGCCCCGCGCGCGCCCGCTCCGCCGGAGCCTCCCTCAACCGTGGTCCACGCGGGCCGCAGCAAGAAGAAGAAGAACTCCCAGGGCGGCGGCGGTGGCGGCCGTATCGAGGGAAGCGGGGACGTGCGGCGCGAGGCGAAGGCCAAGGCGCGCATCCGCAGCCGCCGCATGGGCGAGAACGCCTTCTACCGCCGCAAGCGCCGCGCCGCGGCGCCGGGCCAGGCCGACGCCTTCACGGACGCGGAGCTAGAGATGATCGGGATGGGGTACGACCGCGCCGTCCGGTTCATGGACGGGCCCGACGACCCGCGGCTCCAGCACCCGCACGACTGGTACAAGTACGGCCGCTACGGTCCCTACCACTGGCGCGGCATCGTCGTCGGCCCGCCCATCCGCGGCCGCTTCTCCGACGACCGCGTATCGCTCATGGAGGAGGTCCACGACCACGAGGAGTGGGACCGCGTCGAGCAGTTCGACATGTGCAACCAGTTCACGCACCGCCTCAACGAGCTCGGCGACGCCGTCGGGTTCCGTTACTACTGGGTCTTCGTGCGCCATCCCAAGTGGCACCCCGACGAGAAGCCCTGGGAGCAGTGGACGCTCTCGGCCGAGGTCGCCGTCCAGGCCAGCAAAGACGAGCGGCTCGACAAGTGGAGCCTCATGGGCAAGTTCGGCAACCCGTCGCGCGAGCTCATCACGCGGTGCGCGGCCTGGACGCGCCCGGACATCATATACGTCAGGCGGCCTCTGTACCAGTCGCGGTTTGAGCCGCAGGAGGGTTTCTTCAGCAAGCTTCGCCCCTTGGTTGATCCTGCCACGGAGAGCAACTTCTTGTTCGATCTTGAGCTGGATGGCCAGGTCATTCGAACAACCTACTTTGGTGGCCTCTGCAGGATAGTGAAATCCAACCCAAAGGCTTACGTCGACGATGTTGTGAATGCTTACTCAAGGCTGAGTGATGCGGACAAGTCGCGATGCCTGGAATTCCTGCTCACGAACCACCCGATGGATCTCCTTCATCCTTATACCAAGGAGTGGAAGGTGAAGCTAGAGGAGCTAGAACTGGGATGTGATGCACCTGATGAGAGTGACGATGAGGTTGCTGATGACTATGGAATTGAGGTGGCTGATTGGATCGAAGAAAATGAGGTTGATGACGTTTTGGATGGCGGAGATCATGATTATGAAGATGAGGATGAAACCAATACCCAGGAGGATTTGGAACCACATGAATTTGAAAATAGTGAGGATAGAGAGGAATACTGGGATGAGCAGTGGAAGAAGGCTATGAGAAGTTCTGATAAAATGGAGAAGCTAGTCAAGACAAGCATTGAGGCATCAAATGAGTACAGTAAGCAGCAGATGGATCTAGAGAAAGAGATGGAATGGAAAATGGCCAGAGCAAATGCAATGATTATGGAGCAGGAACAAGCTGAGGAAGAAGAGGAGGAGCAGGAGAGTGCCAGGAGCAAGACTGCAGAGTATGGAAGTCAGAGCAATGCAAACACTGGGCTCTTCTTGAGGGCTGCTGTTCGGCCATTCACTTACAGAAATCTTGTCAAGGAAATTGTTCTGATGAGACACCACATTATTGATGGAGAGATACCTTAGTTTGAATATGACACCAATGCTGTATTCAGTTTTTCAGAGTAGCCATTTGCCCATTTCAATGGAGAAATACAGAGCTTGCGTTTAGAAGGTCTAAGAAGCCCCTAAAATTTCTTGGTTATGTACAATAGTAGGGTCTTTTTTCCTTGAATTAAAAAGTACTCCCTCCATCCCATTGTAAGTCATTCCAAAAATCTTGGAGAGAAAGTTTATAAAGTTTGACCAAATTTATATAATAGGATAATAACATCTTTGATACCAACTAAGTATCATTAGATTTTTTATTAGTTATATTTTCATACTATACTTATTTGATGTCATAAATCTTTGTGTTTCTCTCTATAATCTTTGGTCAAACTTAAAATGCTTTGACTCTCCAAGATTCTTGGAATGACTTACAATTTGGAATGGAGGGAGTACAATACTAGTTACAAGATCTTGTTGAGAACATTCATCATTCCCCATGTGGATTGTAGAGGAATGGAGGGGACTGAAGGGTTTAGCTCATTTTCTCTCAATCCCCCTCTAATCCAAAAGGGCAATAATTTATCCAAACTAACCCTTGTGGATACTGTGCTATTGTTGATAACTTTTGAAGTTCTTTTCTTGGGGAAATACTCACTCCATATCATTAAGTTTAATAACCCAGTCAGAATATATAATTCTGATGTGTTCTTCGTAAATGGACTTGAGCTTTGCCTTCGTTCTGAGGCTGGCTTGATTTTCATTTGTCTGGTTATGGCAGCAGTCAGCCAGTCACTACTTGATATATAAGAAATCGGGTAATCTTCGTGACTGTATACCACTTCCTCCTATACCATAATAACGCCTGAAAAAAGGGGACGCCTCGACCAATTGCCATAATAACGCCTGAAAAAAGGGGACGCCTCGACCAATTGCGGCCTGTCAAAGGCCAAAAGTAAAAAAAGGAGGGACGCGCCTGTCAAAGGCCAAAAGTAAAAAAAGGACGTACCCAGTACCGTAGGCTTCCGCAAATATGTGGAGGCTGGGGCTTGAACCCTGGACCTCTTGGTCACAGGTGGTAAAGCTCTACCGCTTGCACCAGGGCCGCCCTTCATCAAATGCCAAAAGTGTCCGGCTAAAACCAAAGGCCTACAACGATCTGGGCATCAAGGAGATGCCCGTGAAAGGACTGCGTTGCCTACCCATTAGGATGATTCTGTGGTTCCATCAAAGAAAACACGATAGTGGTTCAGTACCTCATATTGACCTTCTAGCTCAACGAGCATATGTCTGAGCCCATCTTAATGCTGTGAAGACTTACGAGGTAAGGAATTTGTTCCTCTTCTCATTCTAATAATGACCATCTTACCTTTGAGTCTTAAATATGAAGTTTTGAGAAATTTTAGCTGAGTTACGTAATGGGTTCCTTGAACATTTATTAGAGTCCCAGTGAAAGAATTTCTCCAGCAAACATAGTGCCGAAGGAATTGACATTCTATTTTCCTCTCTTAAAAGCTAGTAAAAGCAGTGATAAGAACTGCATGCCGACAAATTAACATGATTTCAGCTTCTGCTGAAAATTCCCTGTGAGAGCCTTCAAGAATCCGCAGCCCCAACTTTACATCCAAAAGGAGCTGTACAGAGCAGCGACCAAACTAATATGCTATCCTTGATCAAAAGGGCCGTGATAAATATATTATATATAAATCTATCTAGCAAAAATTTCAAAAAGGTTAATGATTAGCAGACAGGATTAGTTGCCTACACATGAGATTAGAATAAACAAGGGTTAAGAAGCTTCAATTGGAATCCTCTTTAGGCAGCAGTGGATTGGAAATAGTTACCTTTTGTATGATTGGAAATAGTTACCTAACGCTTGTACAGAAACTAACATTAAAATCATTGATTTTTTTTTATTTAGGTTTGATATTACACCAACTGGCAAAGGCATTACTGCCGCACCCTCAATTGACTGCTAGAAGAAGCAATGTTGGGAGTCGCTGAACCATTGTTCCACAACAACGGAAGCTGATTTGGATCATCTGAAATCACTACTCCACTTCCAAATCATGCTGCCCTTTCTTGAGGGACTGAAGACCAATGATTCACCAACTAATGAAATTCTTCCTGCTCTTCGCTATGCCCAAGCTCGATCATTCCACCTCAGCTTCCGAAGTATTCTCTTCTGTTACTATTAGTGATACCATACTTCAGTGATACTTCGAGACTGAAGAATCCTGAAAGGCATAATCATACATGCTTTGCCACCTTGTTTTCAAGGCCAGTCATGATCACTGGACTTAATGTTATACAGCATATTGATTTGATTTGCTTCTGCCTTCTAGACAATGTGCAGCGACTGATGTGAGACTGAAAGCCCTCATCGTTATCATTTTGTGCTTCTGCTACAGTTTGCTACAGACAGCACGACTGCACGAGATAATTTTAGGGGAAAAGTTTTTCAGATTGAAACCCAGTGCGCTGAACATCCACTAGATCCATGTGCACTGACCCATGACCATGAGGTATATATACGTCTACATATTACATATACTCCAGCACTGCAGCATTGCACGCATAGCAATGATGCTCGAAAGTTCCGAAACATCGTATGCATGACACCCTCATCCGTCCTGCTTCCTTTCCTGTTTATTTTTTCCTATTGCACAAGTGGAAGCCCAACATCTCATGTTCTCTTCGCCTTTTTACTCGATTTGATTTACAATAAAATACACTTGGATCATTGCATCGAAACGCTGAGCATCATCTCCTCTCTGCAGCAGTGTTTCTTGGTGGCGGCAATATAAAATCTGGCACCGAAAAGTGTGTGCTCAAACATCTCAGATTCTAGGACAGTTATTATATATATGCTGCCAATTTTCTACTCTACTGTAAAGGCTACCAGGTCCCCATTTTGATTCCATCTTCGTTGTGTGCACCTAAAGCATTCTTGAGGCTCATGATCTACTCCACTCCTCTCCCTCTCCCCAAAAGCTAGTACTAATATGCTTGTTTATTTGGTACTGTACTTATAGTTTTTTTACTCACTGCCTTTCTCAGCGACACCTGTGCTGGCTGTTTCGGGGTTTTACAGCTGAAAGTTGGCTTCTGGTGGTTGGGGCTATCCTAGTGATTGGATCAAGGATCTGGTTCTCCTACTGCTAAGACATTCTCTGCAGCTGCAGGTTGTGTGCATCAGAAAGACAGGAGAGGGGCTGCAAGCTGCAGTTGCACAGCTACCAACCAAGAGTGACATCCACTCATCCAGTATATAAATCTCTGACTTCCTGAGTTGCTTCTAAGCTTGGCTTCTGCCCTGCCGTAGCCATGGAGCCAGAAAGAGGCCTCATTGCATATGAAGAGGAGCCGGCTCCAGAGTCGACGGACCTGCTCTCGAGCGCGTGGTGCAGCTCGGCTATCCAAGTTCTTCACACAGGACCCAAGGAGTGCTCGATGGCGCTGGTTGAGCATCCGGTCATGGCGCTTGGTGATGACAGGAATGACATGCTAGCAGTAAGTGCAGATTCTTCAGTACTATAGCAGCAAATAGTATGTCGTGTTGTGCAGCTGGAGATGATGAAACTTGAGACGCGTATACCAATCTATCTCTATCCTGAATTCCTGATGATTTGCAGAAGAGTGATCGTAGCCTGGTGGTTGACAACAGCAGTTTCAGCACGACCCAATGGAAATATGATGATCTGAAGGTACGCAACTTGTGCTATATATAGTAGGATGTTCATGCGCAAACTCCTTGTAGCCTTGACTCAAGTTTTTAGCGTTCTTCCTTTTTTTCAGTCGTGGATATGGCTGCAGAAGGCAATTCATCCCGAACTGGACTATGATCTCTGCCTCAAGAAGAAATGGGTGAGTGAAAGGAGGTGTATTGTTTATGGCTCTCAGAGTCAGTTTCTTCTGTTCATCTCTGATGAAAGTATTACATATCATGCATGTTTCCCTGACAAACGTGTTGCAAATTTTTCGAGTTGCACAGAGATGATTTATGTGCTCTCGTCTAAATCATTCAGATCATCTTGAGTTATTCAAGGATTTATATGATCATGGAACTTGTTCATGTCCTGTATTCAATTGATTTTGGTACTGGTTCCTACTTGTGGTTCTGGTGGGTGGATATGAACGGTCCAGTCTGTCACGCGTTTGTTTTGGTTATCATATTCTGGGGAAGAAAACGATTTGAGTTTCATGCTGTGATCAGCATAAGCTGTATGCCCGTATCTCATTTCCAATCTCCTGTTTTGAAATCCTTGTTAAGAAACATTAAATGTGGAGATATGCTTGAATTGGGATCAAGGAAATCGTGAGATATTTTTATTGCTATATATATTTTTTGTGATCGGCTTTGCCAGGTCACAGGTCTTAAAAATTTCTAAACTTGGCGGCGTGCAGCTCCCGCGCAAGATGGCGCCGTGGAACGGGTTCTCGCTGAAGAAGTGGGTCAAGGAGCGGAAGCAGAAGCGCAAGGAGGAAGCGCGGCTACTGCGCGCCGAGGTCCACGCCGCCGTGTCCGTGGCCGGCGTCGCGGCCGCGCTCGCTGCCATCGCCGCGGAGAACGCCCGCGCGCCCGGGATGAGGGAGACGGCGGTGGCGTCCGCGGCCGCCCTCGTCGCGGCGCAGTGCGCCAAGGTGGCCGAGGCCGCGGGCGCCTCGCGTGACCAGGTCGCGAAGGCCGTCGACGCCGCCAGAGCCTCCACGGACGCCGGCAGCGTCATCACGCTCACCGCGGCCGCCGCCACATGTATGCGTCGTCGTTCACTGTTCGTTTGCTTTGCCTGACTGACACGGTGTACTTATTTGCTTTGCCTGCCTGGCATGTCACAGCACTGCGTGGCGCTGCGACGCTGAGAGGACGGCGCAGCTCCAGCAGCGACGGGCACGAGACGACGGAGCAGCACGCGGGGCCGGCGCTGTCGCAGGACGACCTCGACTTCGACTTCAACCACGCGAGGTCCAGGGCGGCGCTAGCCAAGGGCGACGAGATGTTCGTCGCGATGCCGGACGGTGAGATGCCGCCGCGCTGTCGATGATGCTACAACCAACCTGCACGTACGTCGTCGCTTTGCATGCGAGAAAAGAAAAAAAAAAACTGAGCAGTTCTCTCTTCTCACGTCGCGTCGCAGGGAAGTGGAAGCTCCACACGGTGTCGGCGGCGTCGAACAAGCGCGGCGAGATCGTGCTGCGGATCAAGAAGACGAACCTGGTCATGGCCTTCTCCCACGCAAAAGAAAGTAATGGCGCTCGGCGCGATCGTCTCGTCTCGTTTCTTCCCTCCCTCCCTGTCTCCTCTACTAGCTTTCTTCCTCGATCGGACAGACTGAACTGACCAGCAGCCGCCACCTGCTCACGCTGACGCACCCGCAGGCGTGATCCGCGACGTGCGGCCGTGCTCCCCGGAGAAGCCGAGCCACGACGAGGGCGCGACGTACCCGGTGGAGGTCACTACGGGCAAGGGCAAGGTGGAGCTCCGCGCGGACGACTATGGCGTGTACAAGCGGTGGGTCGGGACGCTGAGCCACATGCTCGTGATGTCCACCGCCGTCTCCGTGTCCGTCTCCACCAGGCACGACGTCCCGCCGCGGCCGGCGCGCCGGGACTGACACACCCACTGGTGACCGGTGCGGCTCCTCGCCGGAAGCAACGGCGGCCCCACCCAATATGACGTGAACGACGTCACGTCGATGATCGACCCGTGTCGATTCGCGAGTGTATTAGTATTGCCACCATGAACTGTATGAAGTATCAGTACTGCAAGCTGCAACCAAAGATTCAAAACCTATCACAGTTTGACTAAAATTCTTCGTGTTCGCATCGTTTTCCAAGCTTCTTTTTAGATGGTAATTTCTTGAAAGAAGATAGTGGCATATCACAAGATCGATGGCGACGGGGCAAGGAGAAATCTGGATCAGTCCGTGGCCCTGCTCGTGAGCAGGTGAGTAGACGTCAATGGCGGCGATGCTTTTGAGCCTTCATGCATCCTGCGCTGTCAAATACGTACTGTAGACAAAAATATGGCAATATTGGCCCACAAAAGATCTAGTACTACTAGTAGCCTGAATAGTTTTTTTTTTGGAGAAAAAGTAGCACGAATAGTTGCCACATCCTGATTGCCCCAATAAAATTGATTATACATAAACGTACTCCTGATAATTGGAGGGATTTCCCTCACCACCAATTCAATGGGTGAAATTTTCCCTTCACATGCAGCGTATTTTTTTTAAAAAAAATATATATAACTTTTCAACATGAATTCGTAGCTTTTTTTTTTGTTAGTAGCCCTAGCTTCAAACAAAAATAAACAATGGTCTGCAAAGTTATAGAGCGCATCAGACAGGGCTGCAAAGTTAAAGACCGAATCAGGCACTACAGTTTTTATATAATCTCAATCCGAGGTAGCTGGAAATGTTATTATGTTTCTAAAAGATGCACGGTGTAAAGAAAAGAGAGAAATCTCATCAATTCAATTAGCAGAAAGGGTAATTTCGGCAACTAAATTGGCCAAATTTAAATGCCGCTCTCATTGGCTATAGGAATATGCGTCCGCGGAATTCTTTAAGAAGTTTTTTAAATAAACGTATTGCATATAAAATCGCTCATGAGCTTTATGAGTAGCCAAGTACGGTTATCAAGCCCAACTGGCATCAACAAGCAAAGCTCTCTTCATCAGATAGTGTTGTGTGAGGAATGGATTTATGACTAGCCACTTAGTCAAAATATCTTAAATTTTCAAAACTGCCTCAAAACTCAAAAAACATACTAAACGTTTTTCAAAAACTTTGAGGCCCTATTTAAAACGCGAAAAGTTTTCCCGGTTCCTGCATTTTTCCCGTGAAAATAAACTAAATCATGTGAAATTTCTGCGTACCAAACCGGCACAAGTGTAGATGCATTCATATTACACAACCGCAAAATTTTTATATTACAAACCCAATCAATAAAAATATATATATTAATAAAAAATATAAACATTAGAAAAATTCTCTATGCAATATCACCTTATCATAATTATCTTTTAGACTTTTGGTATACTTGAGGAAAAAAAATCAAAGTTTCCAACATTTGAAGTGTTTGCCTACAGGTAAGGATCGTAACTGCGGAGTATTTTACTACAAATAGAGAGCACAGCTAGTCATTACAAACCCTGTCCCGGCAGTTTCACCTCCGTATCATCATTCTATACTCGGCACCCTATTGCACGTTTGTCTGCATGAAGGGCATGGCTGCATTCAGCAACAACAATTACGAAAACAATGTGCCATCATTCATCAAAAACCATCGAACAAAACAGAATCAGCAAGCTCATGACTGAAATTCAAGAGGCCATGTCCTAACTTTGCAACCTCACAAAACAAAAGTGGGTTCTTTCGTTTTTTCCCCTTCCTTCCTGATTTCAAGTCATTGGATAAGAATTTATTACGACACAAACCTAAAGAAAGTCACAGGTGTGTTACAGACACGAGGTCCACAAATAATAAACCAAATTGCACGTATGGAGAAAAGGGTGCAATGCCATTTTATAACATCCTTCCATAGGAATTAACATGTAGCAGCCCTGTCGTCCTTAATGATGATCATGTGCTTCCTCCTTTTTAGGTTTTGTTGCCTGAAAGAGAAAGTGCAACATCAGAAAATTGAATTGAATGATTCGGTAAACAATGTGATACTTCATAGGGAATGAAGCGAACACGATATTTCACAACCACAATGTTGCATCCAAGCTTATCTGTAAGCTGACCCAAAGTAGAGATACAGATGAACTGGAAAAAGAGAAAGGTGTATAGAGAACAGAGAAAGGTGTAATGGGAAGTGAGAATGTCATCTATTTTGGGACAAAATTTGAATCCTATAAGGTCATCTATTTTGGGACGGAGAGAGTACACTTTATCTAAGTGCATACCAAAAGCTATGCATCTAGAAAACCCAAAACATCTTATAATTTGCAATGGAAAGAGTAATAAAAATCACAGCATATATTTAAAAGGAAAGAGCAGATATCAGTGAAATCAATGAATGTGTATGTCAGCCAGTTCAAAAGGATCAGTACAAAGATCTACACACAGTGCTGAAAATTATAATGAACCAGCACAACCATCTATTGGATAAGATAAGAAGGGTGAAAGGGTATAGAAGTTTTTAACAGGAGACCATTAACATCACACAAATTTATATGTTTATTTTGCATGAATAATCTGTAAAACATAGACACCAACAGTTTCATATATCAAGAGTTCAAGACTATTATGACCAAAAGTCCAAAACAAAACAAACCATCATCATTTGGAGTAATTTGAGTTACTTTTATAAATTCGATTTGATATTTATATACCCCAGAATTCCATAAGATATAAGATTCAGTTACCACTTACCAGAGTTTTCACCAATCACCACAAAAGAGGAAGCTATAACATAAATTTAGGCCCATTCATTCAGTGCGCTTACTGTTCAAACAGATAAATAAAACAAATTGAACCCATAACTAACAGAAGATATGTGCTAATCATCAGAAGAGAATAAATGACTCTTACAATATCAACACAAGAAACAGCAGAAACAGCATTATACCTAGACAATGGATTTAAATTGATGCATGTTGTAGGTGAAAGTGAAACTAAAATATATGATATCTCAGTATAATAGAGTTTGATGCACAGTACTCCAAAAGGGAGTGTGCATTCATAATAAACAATATCTAGTAACTCAATACAATACATCAAGCATAGATAAAAGGCATATGCATCATTAGGTAACCTGAATTTGGGTTTACCAGCATGTACCAGGCCAAACCAAAACAAACATGGGTACAATTTTTCTCAGTTTGAGAAATATTTAAATCGGTATATTTTGGAACTACTAAGGCACACATAAATCTAGCCCAGCTCAACAAAGTTCAAACACAACATAAAGCAAATAACATGCAAAAGAGGCAAACTTCACGAACAATTAATGCTCTCTAATGACAAATCTATGTTGAACAGTTGCAGAACCAACAAAATGACTATAGCAATTCTGTAAGAAACTACAATTATGCCTGCATTAGTTGAAAACCTCAAATTGGTTAATTATGTCCGCATTAGTTAAAAACAACATCAGTTAACAAACTTGGAACAACATTGAAATGTAAAATGTGATTCTAACTATTAAATTCCAAACGTGCTTTTGGGGAACTTCCAGAATGTGACAACTCATGACCAAATATATAGAAATACAACTCATCTTCAGGGAAGAAGAATATCATGTGAAGTGCCCACAAACATGCAGAGGAAACAAACAAGGGAAAAATAGTTTGTCGCGGTCATAAAATAATTGGCTGATGGAACTAAGCTATTCTAAAAAAAACTATTTTCACAATACCAAGCCTCAGCTCGTTGTTAAATTAACCTCAACGACTAATGCCCCTTCAGTCTATGACTATCCATCCAGACTTCGAGCGAGCCTCGAAAGCATTCCACTAAGGGCACAAAGGCCATAGACATAGGTACACCGAAACACGTATAACCACTACGCGTCCCATCAAATCCTCACAACTAGATCCGGTTGCTGAACCATGCTAAAGCGTTGCGGAAGTCAAACCATCTATAGCCCCTCCACAACCTGATTGAGTCAATTCACATGACTAAACGTACCTTGAGGATTGAGAGCTTGATGCTCCCGTAGACGAGACCGACGCCGAAGACCGACGCCCTCGCCACCTGCAGAGACAACACGAGGGATTCAGATCCGATCAGGAAGCAATCGGTGTAGAATCTTCTTGAAGAACAGGAACTTACAAGGGAGAGGGTGCTGATGCCAGAGTAGGGGCCCGGAGTGAACGGCATGGCGACGGCGGCGAGGGGCACCAGGATCTGAGTAGGCGAGGGTTTGGAGGAGTTGGGTTGGGAGAGGCGAGAGGGCTTGCGTCGTCTTTGTCGCAGGGGAGGAGAAGAGTTGGTGCTGATGGGCTGGGCCTTATATGGGCCATTGACGAGAACGCGGCGCGGAGGCGGAGTTCTGCGCCGGTTGGAGTTGTGCTGGTAAACGGGACCCACGTGTCATCGAAGAGGTCAAAGGCAGAAACATCCACCCGAAGCAAACCTTCACCTTTTTTGCTTGAAAAAATTGCCGAATTTTCTTTTCTTGAACTTCTCTGGTATGTTTTTTTGGATCCTGAATAAAAAGGAGATGCAGTGGATTGACCTCGATCAATAAACAAGATAGGTGAAGCAGACGGAGGCTCTGCGATCTCATCTTGGATCATGGCCGCATTCTCAGGCTGTCCGCAGCGCACTAGTGGAAAGCTTCCTGGAGGACAGAAACTGCGCAGCGGGATACGCTAGGGGCTCACGCTACAGGACCGAACCAGCGCCCACCCTGTTTTCCAAGCGTACTCCGGTGCGGTTTACAGTGTACGGTGGCTGATGACTTCTCTGACACATGCATGTGTTCGTGGGGTCTACGTCCTCGGGTTACACGTGCAGTTAACTAAAAAATGTAATAACTCACACACCAAAAATCCAAATTAAATTCCGATTACACCATTAAATTCGTTTCAATTAATCCTTCAGAACAAGATCTCACATGGATATATTTAGATAAATTTTATTTATAAACACGTGAGCTCCACCGTTATTAGTTGGTATAGAGTATGAAATATAAAGAATGATGAGTGAGAAAGAAATGTGTATAGAGCAATGTTTTAAATAGCGAGATAAGGCCAAGGTGTTTAGCTTTTTATAAATCATAATTAGTGGACTTTAACGGCAAAATTGTGCATGAACGCAAATAGCGACATAATTTTTTTCAAGCTATTTTGGACTATAGCGATAAAAATAGCGGGCTATTTTTTCCCTTGGTATAGAGGAAAGAATCTTGATGACCAGGATAGATAGATGATAGATTTAGAGGAATAACAGCGCGGACAGTCTCATCTTTGATTGTGCCCGCAAAGAGCATCTCATCTTTGGTTGTGATTGACATTCAATTTATAGATGTTTCAAAATCTATAGTTCTTGCATCGGGTTTGTGCAGGCCACTAAAATTGGCTGTTTAGACTAAGTTTTGTGAGATCGAATCATAATAATTATTTATTGCGATGGACAGAAAGGTAAAATTAAAAACAAGATTTGGCCAGGTGCTCCTTCGTTGTTGCACTAAATAGAGCGGCGCTACAAAAACTACGTTGTCGTGCTAGTTAAGCAGCTTTTGCCGCGCCAATGCAGCAGACGTGTTCCCATGCTTACTGCCATTTATTTTGAATTTATTTTTTGTGCTTATTCTCCAAATAAATATATTTTCTTGAAATATATTTTATGGAGAATTTAATAAAAAAAACTAATTTATAGTGTAGATGTTGTGTACTCCATCCGTGCACAAAAGAATGCAATTATGGCATCTTAGCTAAGTTTAACCAAGTTTAATCTTGGCAAGTGGTAACCAAAGCTCTTTGTCAGGCGGTATGCATGAACTCGTACAGTATCAAAAACAAAACGAAATCAGTGTTTTGCATGACAAGGGGCTATTGCGTTTCTACCCTTACTTTGAATGATACTGAAGTTATGTAATTTGTAACAAATTGTACACTTTCATGAGTATTGTATTTAATGATAGTGGAGTATTGTAATTTTTTTAAAAAAAACAAGGGTAAAATCATAATGAACTCAGAAAAGTAAGGGTATTTTTACAAGGGCAAAGTTGTCCTTGGTAAGCCTTTTTAACCCCGTTAACTGTTGTTAACGGAGTAGAGGTAAACTGAGTGTTCGTTTTTACAAAGGGATGATAAAAATGCAACAAGGCGAAAAACAAAGGTAAAATCACAATTGAGGTTCAAAGTAAAGTTAGAAACGCAATAGCCCCTTGTTTAAAGCCTTGGTTGCATCGCGTCCTATTCTTCCTTTTGGTTGTCTACCATGGTCAAGGAGGGATGATAGTTGAAGCACCGTCATGTATATGATTTGGGGTGCTGTTTGGTTGGACGATTTGAGCCCATCAATGCATCACAGTGGGAATGGATTGCACTGTTTGATGTTTGGAAGGATTAGGAATGGATTGCACTGTCTAATGTTTGGAAGGATCGGTCAGTAATAGGTCGCAACTTGAATGGATATATCCCATTATAAAATTGTTGCCCCTCCTCTTCCAACGTCATTGGCTCCCTTCTTGGAGTCAAGAAGGCTCAGCGTCTGCGGGCCCGTCGTCAGGGGCGGATCTCAAAATGGGAATGGGCCGGCCCGGACCTGGCCTTGGACCTGACCCCATGGTCCCAAGGCCAATTTGTAGGGCCATGGGCCGACCCAAATCCGCTAAAACCTTTGGCCTCGCTGACCCAATGGATACCCTGGGGCCGACCCAAAATATCAATCATGTAATTAAACATTTAGCAGGATATAGTATCAAATATGAAATCCTAGAGGACCCACCGGATTGAGGACTAACTGGCGATGGATTGACGAACAACGACGGGGCCGGGGCGATGCTGTGCGCCGAGTAGGCCATCAGCGGGAGGTGTGGTACAGGTGGAGGGCCAAGTCATCGTCGATCTACAGGTAGGCATCTCCGGCACCGCCTCCAGTAGGCTCAAACCCTAACGAACCGCCGGACGCCGGCTTCGCGAGGAGTGCGGACGGAGAGAATCCCACGCCCCAGGGAAACAGAGTCATGAACAGAAGACGGACGTAGCCAAGTTGGGTCGACCCGTACAACCCGATGGGTCAACATGTACCGGTTTTGTTGGCCTGTTTTCAATTTGAGGCCGACCCCAATGGCCCAATGGCCTCACTCTTGTGGGTCGGGTCAACGACCCAGTGGGCCGATCCGGCCCATTCCCATCTTGAGGCGGATCTAAAGGGGGGTTGGTGGGGCTTCAACCCCCTACAGTCGGTGTCTCAATAGAAATATAGAGAGATTGAGGGAAAAGAAAAGGTGAAAAAGGAAAAAAAATAAAGATATTAGAGGGGGAGGGGGGAATCAGTCCCCCTTCAATCGTATTTTGAGAGGTTCAGAGAGAAGAAAATAAGAGAAAAGAAAAAAAATGAGAGATTAGAGGGAGAAGATATCAGCTCCCTTTAATCTTATTCTAGATCCGCCACTACACGTTGTCACTCATCACATCCAATCCAACCAAGCAAGTCGTGTTAACTCTCGTCTTGCCATGTAAGGATTGACGCTGGTTTCAGTTTCGATTCACGTTGCCGTTGAACAAACAGTAGCCGTATGTAGTATCTACGCAAGCAATTATCAATTGTGTACAACAACAAAAACTTGGGCAAAGATGGAATTTCTTCGAAATGATGGTATGCATCTCCGACGGTACTGATTCCATATCACACCGCATCTGATGTGACACATGAGAAACAGTCACAAGGGCTGCAGCAATCAAGCACTAGTTACCGATCAAAATTTTGTTGACAAATCCATTTAGTTTGCTACCAAAACTTGGGCCAACATCTCACATTTGCCTTGTCAAATCTATGTAAAATATTTTTGGAACTTTTAGCAACTTTTGGTTACGAAAACCTTTGGTATGGCAAATTTTGATAGCAAACCATACACTCCAGTAAGTTATGAAAATTTGGAACAGAGAGGCGATGCCTTCAAGGCACACTGGTCTTCTAGTAAACGCAGGCAAAAGATGCATTTATATCAGATGCGATTCGTTGTCATTGGCAGCGTTAGTTGCCACAGCTGCTACAGAATTGGCGGCATACAATATTCTCAGCTAAATATTCAGGCTTCAACAGAAACTTCATTGCTGTGTCTACTCGAGGCAACCTTCACCTTCTTCTCCTTGCCCTTTTTACTTGATTTGCTGGATTTTCTCTTCTTGCTTGACTTCTCTGGTACAGGTGAAGCAGGCCGAGGCTCTGCAAGTTCAGCGCTCTCCACAAACGAACCATTCATTTCATCTTTGATGCCCGCATCTACATCTGGATCTACCACGGACATTCGCATCAGTGTATAGTCCAACAGAAACGTGCTTCGGACTAGTCTATCGACTCTACTGAAATGCCTCTGCGAATACGGAATAAGGCCCTCAAGGAGCTCACTGATGCCCTTGATCTGCTCATGAGAAGAAGCAAAAGTTTGTCAGACCATGAACACATTCTTAATAAAAGTTAAAACGCCTTAGGAAGAAGGAATTAAAACACCTTAAGAAGAGGGAATTAAAACACCTTATGAAGAGGGAAAATTTATTACCTCCAGGATATCAGTGGGAGAGAAACTCCTCAATAGCCGAAAAAGCACAAACTGTGCAACATGACAGAACTTGGGCTTTGTATTCCATTCACGAACATACTCAAGAAGCACGCGAAGGCCATCCTTTGGAAGACCAAGAAGAGCTTTTTCTATTGGATCCTCTGCATCAGCTCTCCTGCAAACACAGTGATATATAACATCATGTTAATAATTTAAAGCAGCTGATTTCAGTCGAATCAAGAAATAGTACCTGGCAAGCTGTGAGAATAAATCTAGAAGCCTGTGTGGTCTTCTAAGCTCAAATGCAAGTTGTATTGCCTTTGCATAGTCAGAATCTGACACAGCATTTTCCAATTCCTGGCCTCTTATAACTTCTTCCTCCTGCAACAAATGATGAGTTGAGTAAGTGTTGCAGATGCCTGACAGTGATATAGGCCTGTATAGATCTCTAAACCCAACAAACAGAGGCAAAGATGAATATATCAAGAATATGGTAAACTCACAGATATATCATATGCCAATGATATACAATCCCACATCTTTATACAAGGTTTAACGTCAGGTAAATCATAGATTTTCTTCATATATTACATAAAAGCAAGCACACCTTGTGTGCAATTATATATTATGCTGAAAGTGTAACAGAAGGTTTCACTTGCCTTCTTACGGAAATCTTCCTGCTTATCTTCCATGGTGCAATCATGCCACAGGTTCAGGACAGAATCGGTTCCACCAGTAGCAACCATTTCAGTTTTCATGCCAACAGCCAATGCCCAGACCTGTGGAACAAATAATAATGAATAGAGTCCCCTCCAGCAATGAGACAGAAAAAAAATCTTCCCTGATGAATGGCAATGATATCATACCTTCCCATCATGCTTATCATAAGTAGCAATGCATTCATTTGTCTTGATTGTCCATAACTTCACTAGACCATCACTTCCTAAATTAAGAAACATCAGAAGAACAAAGTCAACAAGACTCCCTAAAGGCTAAAGATAATAACTTAGATGAGCATCTTATTTCCTATTACCGCAAGAAACAACTTGAGTTCCACGTGAAAGGAAAGAAGCTCGCAGAACACTTGATGTATGACCCTCAAATGTCTTCAAGCATGAGCCATCAGCAACGGACCATATTTTGATTGTTCTATCACCAGAGGATGTCATGACACATTGTTCAACAGGAGAAAACTCAACTGACCAGATTCCTCTTTTGTGTCCCTTAAGGACAATAGAGGACACTAGGTTAGGGAGTTTCCATATGCAAGCAGTTCGGTCCTACAAAATAAAGGTGATAATATATAATGAAAACCACATGATGTAAGACAGATAACAGGATGTGTCACATCAAAAAGAACTGCACCCTCCTTTCCAAATTATAGGTCATTTTAGCTCCGTCCTAACCCAAATTTATAAATTCTGACCAAGTTTTTAGAATATATATATATACCAAAAAAAAAGTATCAAGACATATTTCATGGTGGATTTAATGAAAATAATTTAATGTTTTAGATACAGTGATTTTTTCAATAAACATGCTCAAAGCTGGAGAAGTTTGACTTAAGGACAAAACCAAAGTGACCTATAATTGGAATGGAGTATCATGCTACAATTTTACCTCAGAACCACTGCAAACAAGGCCATCATTAGGTGAAATTGCCAGAGAATTAATATCTTTATCATGTGCAGCTACAACAGCCTTTGCTTTAAGAGGGACTTCATCCTCAGCATCACCAAGTGCATCGTCCCAGGTCCATACCTTGATGGTTCGATCGCTAACAAAAAGAACTTAATAACAATTTTGCTGTCACTTCAGGCAAACAAAAATCACAGAGAAACTGAAGAGCAAACCTGCTGCCACTAACAAAAAAGTTCTTTGTTTTCTTTGAGAAGGCAACTGAACCAACAGCTCCAAGATGCCCTTTGCCAATGCCAATACAACATTTTCTTTCAGCATCCCATAACCTCACCTATGTACAAAAGGTCACACTGAAAAATAAGAAAAACAGCACAAAAATGCACTCGACAGCAGTGAGGATTATCAAAAGAAACCATAAACAAAATTGTTTTGGTAAGTCAACATAGTTTTCAGGTCTAGACTTCACAACTTACAGTGTTATCCTTGCTCCCAGTTACAACAAGTGTCTTCCCAGAAGCAGAGACACAGGTGTCAATGCAAACAACTATTTCGGTGTGGCCAGCAAGTACATAAGAACATGACATCGACGCAACATCATAAACACGGACCTGAATATGGAGGTAATGCTTTGATAAGTTTCAGGTGCATTAGCCAACAAGAACTGTGCAGACATCGTTTATGAATAGCTCACCTGCTCCAAGTTGGTAGCTACAGCAAGATATTGTTCCTCCTCCCCGACAAACTTCAAGTCAAGAATCTCGTCATTATAACCTATTAGTCGTCTATATAGGGACAGTTCAAAGGTCCCATCATCAGTTCTTTTGGCACAATAGAACAAAAACTGCTGATCAGCAGTAACACATAGCAATCCTTGGTCATTTGGCAACATAACAGCAGATGTAAAGCCCCTTCTTGTTTCCTCGTTCTCTGAGTTAACAGTTACATCAGATGTTTGCTGCTCGAATACGCAAAGACAACTGTAGAAGACCAGAAAAGACATTGATTCCATATACTACAAAATATGCAAAGAAAAAAGAGGATGTAAATGCAAACTAATGTACCTCTCCAAGCACCAGATGCGCACAACCCCACGTTCACCAACTGTAAGAAAATAACTAGCCGCTTTCTCCTTTATATTTGCCAGTTCTATGCCCAAACAAGCTAAGAGCTCACTTCCTGATCCAATGAAGGAAACAGCTTCTATCATTTCATATGTTGGTATTGTCTTCTTTGAGCTGTACTTACGAATATCCCACGCAACTACAATCTGCAGATGTTCCATATATTCAGAATTACCAGTAGCTCCACACAGAAAATGCACACCTCAGTAAACTCCTATGTTAGAAATATCAAAATTCAAGCAAAACGGGTAATCCTATGACCACCACTTTTTGAGCACAAAGGTCCACATACAAAATGGGAGGAAAATCTTCAACCTATGGCACTTCCAGTAAATTGACTGTTTTGAGCCCCTCCAACTTACTCTATATAGTTATGGAGAACCCATGGAAGCCCTAAGAATATACTACCTCCGGTCACAAAAACATATCGTTTAAGACAAAAATGCGGTCACAAAAACATATCGTTTAAGACAAAAATAATTGGTCAAACCTTAAAAACTACAGAAATCAATAGCTATTACATTATTCAGTTTGGAAAATGTAAGTTATATGTGTAGATTTGTAATCAAAATACCTCGAAAATCTCTTCAATTTGAAGGATTTTAAGAATATATTCTAGAAAAAATGGCTGGTCAAAGATAGACATCAAAGACCATGCGTCCATGCCAAGTCAAATTTGTCAAGCATTTTTGACCGGAGGGATTATGAATATATTCCAGTACAGGAGAAGTATAAATGTTTCACTTTAAAAACATATGTAACGATAGCAGAATGGAAGCTCTAGAATACATAACAGACATGAGACCATTCATACCTTATCCCTCCCAGCGCTCAGCAATGTTTGTCCATCATCAGACAATGTCAATGAAGTGACTGTCGAAAAATGCTCTTTAAGCACAGCAACACATTTTTTGGTTTCAAGGTTCCACACTCGCACGGTGCCATCTTCACTTCCTGAAAATAACTGGAGATCCAGCGCACAAAGGTTATCTTGGGCTCATCAAAAGGAAGTGGAATACACTGCATACATGGGGCGAGGGGGAACCAATAAAGCTCAATAAAAATAATGAAGTGCTCCCAGAGCCATTTTCGGTGATCCAGTTAAAAAAAGAGCATAATTTCTTATCTTCAAATTGTCCTCACCAGAAGGCGCTTTGGATCTTTGTGGAACATAATGGTCGTCACAACACCCGTATGACCTCTAAGGAAATGGGTGCAAAATCCACCATCAACATCCCATACACAGACCTTCTTGTCTGCTCCAGCAGTTGCAAGCAAACCACCAGAAGCATGGCATGCCATGGCCATGATAGGACCATCATGTCCCTGTACAGCACAAGTTAAATACATTAGTTTACCTCACATGTCAGTATAATAGCATAGCATTAACATAATGGCATGAACAAATTTTAATTGTAAAAGATGTTAGCCTGTAGGGGTAAAGAATCAATAAACAGTCTCTAAGTTAAATAATTAACAAAACAATTAGTATGGCAGGATTAAGATCAAACAATGAAAAATTGAAAGCCATGCGCATGCTCTGAAAGAAATTAGTACATTCAATTGTAACATAAGGTTGGTTAGTGGAAATAATAACTGTATCCTTTATCTTTGCACAATTAATCAGAAAAGATAAGAAGGTAACACTAAGACATTACTCCCTCCATCCCAAATTTTAAAGTCATTCCAAGAATCTTGGAGAGTCAAAGCATCTCAAGTTTAACCAAACTTATATGATAATATAATAACATTTATGGTGTCAACTAGGTAACATGAGATTTTTCATCAATTATATTTTCATAGTATAACTATTTGATGTCATAAATATTTATAATTTTCACTATAATTTCGGTCAAACTTGAGATGTTTTGACTCTCCAAGATTCTTGGAATGACTTATAATTTGTAATGGAGGGAGTACAATACAAAAGCCACATTTAATTTAACTTCGCACAAATCACAACTTATGAATAGCAGTGCATGAATTCTGGTATTCTAGAAGTGTGCACTAAAATATTTTTTGTAAGGAAACTACTATAGTCTCGTAGATTGCAAAGCTCTTGAAAAGCTTCTAAAACTTCAATCCATTTAATTTCCCAGTCACTGTACAATGACCCCTATCCCTACCAACACACTGTAACCAAAATATCGAACGGATAATGTTCCAGGTTGAGGAGCTGAATAGCTTAGAATATGTGCAGTTGACACAAAGATACAAGCTTCCTAAGCCTGTGGCAACTACATTTGAGCTGTCTTTCAAACTGTCAAACCACTACCAGAACTCCGAGTTTTTTGTTATGCCGTGAATAAGCTCCGGATTACTTTCTAGCTAGATACATGGTCAGCATCTAGCAACATTCACATAAAATTGCTTTCTCTGTGGTCAAATTCACTAATCCGTGCACAGCAATGTGGATACCAAGGAGCACAACGATACACAGGATAGCTCAATACTCACCTTCCAGCTGCGTATACAAGTTCGGGACGCGAGGTCCCAGACCCTAATAAGCCTGCTGTGGCCCGCGGCGAAGATGAGCCGTGAGTCGGGGGACAGCGCCAGCGCGGTGATGGCCTCCGAGTCGCCGTCGACGGGCTCTCCTATGGCGGAGGCATCCGCGGCGGACACCACGCGCACCTCCCCACCGCATGCGCACGCAAGGAAGGCATCAGCCTCGGCGCCGACCTCGGGGGAGAGCCCAACTGCAAATGGCCCGCCAGTGTAGAACTGCTGCAGGGAGCGGTCGCAACGGTACTACACAAGTACACCCAATATTTTTTGCAAAAAGCCAGAAGTTAGTAGGCATCAAATAGCCAAATAGCTTGAGGTTACAGTTTGATAGCTCAGTTAAAAAAAATCGAAAACTCGGTTTCGCACAGCAGACAGGAAAGAGAAAAGGGGTGGGAATACCTGCTGGGCGCTCATCGCCGGCGAAGTGGTAAGCAAAGGCCTCACCACCTGGGGTACGGCGACGGCGACGGCGGCGGTAGTACACCCAGTCTTCGCAGACAGAGAGGGCGGAGGGCCGCAGGGACGGCGGCGCCTGTGCGGGTGCGGGGTGCGGCGGCGCTTGTGCGGGAGCGAGGTCCGGGCGGGCAGCTAGGCACGGGAGGGAAAGAGGGAGGAGAAGAAGAGCCACTGGGCTACGCTTGGTGGGCTTTTGTTACATATATAATAGGGTTATAGGTTATGGGCCGTGCTTGGGGGGCCTTTTTCACTAGATGGCTTCCATCCCAGGTCCAGACTCTGTCTGCCCAACAGTAGCAGTGGCATATTGTTGCTCAACGAATCCATTGTGGAAGCGTGGAAGAACGAGACAGACAAATTGACAATGGAGAGAACAGATAATACATGAACCTTGAGCGTTGATGTAGCGATAGCCGATAGGCATATCTCTACTACAGAAGACGGTTAAATATATTGCTTAGTCTGGTTGGCTAAGTCACTCGAGCGGCACCCCACAGGTCTGGAGTTCGATTCTTCGTGGGAGCGAATTTCAGTCTATGATTTCCTAGATTGACTTCGTGAAGCTCGAGATATCTGCCGGCTCAGTTCTTCGGATGTGCTCATATGGGTAGGATTTGCGTACGTGTATTCATAGGGATGAGTTAGCGTGCGTGTTTGAGTATCTGCGTTGTAACTGTATAATTCTCAAAAAAAGTAGTGGATACATATGCATCATATGAAAAAATCTCATCATAGATCCACACGGTGAGGACACCGCATGCCTTTACCATGCCCCGCTCATAGGGATCAACCTCAACGGATGTGGATACTCATCATGTGCTTCGGTCCCACACCTATTCTTCCGACCTACATGCTATAGGTTAGGGATGAAAACGGATCGGATCGGAGCGGATAATGCCTTCCCCATATCTTAATCCTATTTTTTTTATCGGATTCGGAGCGGATCGGATATTATGCGGTTTCAGATGTGGATACGGGTTTTTTAGATATCAGAAATGGTACGGATTCGGACCGGTGTCGGAGCGGAAGCGGATTTTTTTAAGTCGGATAATATATGCTTATGTGTTGTTTTTTATTTGAAGGAATAATTCGTTAACCAAAGTCTTAATTCTTAAAGCGGCGATACAACACGAAATAATCACCATCAATCTACCACTTCGATTTCAGAGCTCACAAAATATATTCAGAAATTAGTCTACGAAGATCATTCACACATACAACTGAATAATTGATAGACACATACAAATAGACAATCACTATTACCCTTCCATATCTTGTGAAAACATACTTAAATTAGCGTATATAGTTCATAGTTGACTAGCTCTCATACGGGCTATATGGGTTGGGCTGACTTCTAATCTTGCCACTTGGGCTTCTTAAAAAATCGGATATCCTATTATAAGCGTCGGATAATCCACGTTCAATTATCGGATAATCCATATCCGTCGGATTTCGCCGATCCCATATCCTACACCACATCCGCATAAAATCGGATACGGATTATCCATATCCATATGGATATTAAAAACACTTCTCCATATAAAAAAAATCAGATTCGGAACGGATCAGAACGGAGGATTATCCATACCACTTTCACCCCTACTATAAGCAATGGATGGAGATGAAGAGAGGCCGCAACGACGGTACATAGACAGGGAATGAAGAAAGGGATGACGAGGCGTCGAGGCGGAGGTGATGATGCTAAGAAAGAGAGTGAGAAAAAAGAGAGATGAGCCTATTATATGTGGGTCCACGTTGGTAGGTGGGCCTAAATTACTTGAAAACCATCCAGACCAAGTTGAAAGGCCAAAATTTAATAGACTAGGAACTGAGATGATAAATTTACAAGATTTTATAGTTTGGGGTTAAGATTAGAAAAACACTAGAGTTGAGTAAACAAATGAGCTCAATCCAAATAGCAATAATGGACAAAAATCTTAACTTCTGAAGTGTATCAGAACTTTTGATGAAAATTCATTAGTCATTTAATTGTTTTTTAATCCAATAAAGGTCTAGATGCACTTTATTATTTTAACGAAAGGTCGAATCTAATTATTTACTTCACTAATTTTGTTATTTTATTTTACATTTGATGATATATGTGATGTTCGCGTAGTATATAATGATATTCTATTCTATATTTGGTGATGTTCGTGTAGTGTTGATGTGATGTTTAACAATGTATTTGTGATATTCAATATTGATGTTTTAGAATCTATTTTTACGATAGTCGGTAGCATTTTTTATTTGACCGTAATTAATTACTTCACTAACTTTTATTTTTTACAATTTATGATATATCTAATGTTCACATAGTATATATATTATGCTCTATGCAATATTTTTGTGATGTTTGTATAGTGTTAATGTGAACACATGGATCAAAATGGACCAACAGTAATAAGAATGCAGCGCACAAAAATGAAGTGACTGATTACACTCGACTCCACTCTACCGTACGTCAGGCAATCTACCGTACGTCCAGAATCGCGTCTGAGTCATGAAGGTGGCCAACAATCCGAAGAAGAAGAAACGCAATTAAGTTTGAACTTGAATTGAGGATCTTTTTCTTTTTGCTGGTGTTTTTTTCTGCCATCGAAGAATGAAGAAGACTGACCTGAAAGATATTCTCACTAGTCTTTTATTGTGGTCAGATCTAACCACAACAAAACGAAGAAAAAACCGGAGAAAATTATTCCATGGCGGCGACATCATCTCCGCCTTATGCCGCCGTCCGGAAACAAAGATCTCCATGTCGTCACGTCGATGAAGATGGTGACACCGAAGTTATCACCCTCGTCTTCAACGAAGCCGTCATGGAGAAGACGATTTCACCCTTCCCCTTCACCATTGCCGAAGAAGAGAAGGAGGAGATAAAACTCCAATACCAAGAACTTTGACATGGAGAAACCCTAACCTAAAGACTCGATCTACTAGAAAAACTTATTAAGTTCTCTCCACCATAGAGAAGACAGATTCCACTTTTCTTTTTCACCATTGCTGTAAACGTGGTTAAGTTTTCGTTCCTCGTTCTGACTTCTGAGCCACATGCCCACATCCCTGCCGGCATTTCGGACAACATAAATCGTAAACGAGGGCTGAAATCCTAGAACATGCAGCTGGTGTCATCTACGGATAACATTCCTTTCCTCTCTGTTATCTGGAAAACCGGCTGAGTTCACTGGATTGACATTATCCAATTATATGTCAGTTAATTAAGCATGTGAACGCAAGGAAGGATGCATGGCTGTCATGATTCTCTTTAGGGTTTATCTACACCTAATTAAGTCAACACTGATTGAATAAATACTGTATATACATATACTATACTCTTTAGGTACCAATCTTCTGCTTAATTAATGAGTGTATGTAGGCACGCATACTTATTTCCTCTAAAAAAACTAACTCCATCATAATGTGAATGCCTGCTCAACTAGAGGGTAACCTACATCTCCCACACACATATTGTCTAGCTAACCTTCTGAAGTCCGGAGCTCCGGAAGGCAAACAACATTGCGAGCCTCACAGCGCAAAGGGTTGACCAAGGGACAGGTGCGGTGCGCGGTTTATGCACTCATCAGGGCTTTGCTAGGAAGCGGGCAATCACTCTACTGGGACTGGAATTTTTTTACGACTTAGTTCAAGTTTACTCTATAATATTATACTAGAAACTCTAGGAATTTGGATTCCAGGCCCATAGGGAAATGCTTCCAAATTCCAATACAACTGAACTGAATTCTTGTAACTGCGAAACTCTTGGAATTTGGATTTCAGGACATAGGAAATGCTTCAAAATACAACTGAACTTAATTCGTGTAACTGTGTTACACCGCCAGGTAATCCCATTTGATTTTTAGAAAATAATGGAAAAAAGTTTCTGACCTCTGCTTACAATTTTTTTAGCTAATTGCTGTACAAAAATAGAACAGTAACACAAATTGATCAAAGTGATTATAAGCAAAGTCTATTACTGCTCCTCCGTCCGCTCGGGGTGAAAAAGTCTAATACAATAATTTCCAGAGCTTGACTCGATAATAGGATGGTTTCCTGCGTCCTCACGCTGCAACCATGTCCAAAACGTAGTCAGTATTGTTACCCTGAAGGTAGCATATTTATATAAAACAAATTAAACCATTTTCTTTTAAAAAAGATTAAGTCCAGTTTTCACCCCTCAACTATCGCGTCAGTCTAATTTATACCCTCAACTACAAAATCGTCTATTCCTGACACCCCAACAATAAAACCGGTTCACTTTTGGCACCTCGGCATGGGCAAAGCTGTTTTGACCGACGCTAAGTGGTTTTGACCATGTGGGTGTTGAAATTTATATGGGCTTGGCCCAATAACAAATTCAGAAATTCCTAATAAATCTTAAAGGCTCATTCATAAGAGCAAGAGGATAAGTGAAACTATTTAGTATCACCTTGTTTGTGGAAGTAGAGGTAGACATACTTAAATATGGAAAACCTCTCTATTTCCTCAAGTCTAGTGTGAGTAGGAGAAAGGGAAGTCCACACGCGCTCGCCTCGCCTCGCCTCGCCGGGCAGGGCGTGGGTGTGCGGCACCTGCGTGAATGGTCCGCCGAAATCAAGCTCCTCGCCTTGCGGGAGTGCGGTTTCCTTTTGCAGTTTTGATTTTTGGTTTCTTGGCCGTCAAGATTACACAGTCCTAAACGGTTACAAGTCTGAGTCCTAATCCAATCTAGAGCCTGGTCGCGACACGTGATTGGTTGGACCGGACTATATAATCAGACTATCGGCCACGCCAAAATCATATCGAATCCAGAGCTAGGGTTTCTGCCTCTTCTCGCTGTTACGCCGTCGTTGCTACTCCAATCCGATCGTCAGCGTGCACCGGCGACCGGGCGAGCAGGTATGTTTTTACTCTTGGAGGTGGTGCAGTGTCATGGAGGTCTTGTAAACAAACTATTTTGACTAAGTCGACCATGAAAGCAGAACTTACTCCTTTAGATACAACATCTACAGAGGCGGAGTGGCTGCGTGAGCTCTTGTGTGACCTGCCGGTGGTTGAAAAACCAATATCGATTATCCTTATGAAGTGTGATAATCAAACAGTGATCACTAAAGTGAATAGTGCAAAGGATAATGCGAAGGCAACAAGACACGTTAAAAGACGTCTGAAGTCTGTCAGGAAGTTGAGAAATTCCGGAATAATAACTGTGGCTTATGTCCAAACCGACAAAAACCTGGCAGATCCCTTTACTAAAGGGCTATCACGGAATGTGATATAAATTGCATCAAGGGAAATGGGTATGAGACCCATGTGAGTTTGCAGTAGTAGTAACCCAACCTTTTTGATCGGAGATCCCGTGACTAAGGATTTGGGAAGAACAAGCTATTGATAAATTGAGGAGAGTATATTTATAAACCCTCTCGAAGTGAAGATGCAAATACTCTCAAAAGCAATGAGTCATTGTATGGTAGGTTGGCTAAATGTCTTAATATGTTATATTGGCTTTTATTAGCGAAGATGCTGTCCTACAGAGCATTCTTGAAAGAACATATCTATATGAGTTCGACTGTTAAAACGTCGCAGTCTATGAGACTTGGGTAGTCTCTAGTAAAGTCATTAAGAGACCACAGAGTATCAGGTACTAGTTTGGCTTTGAGTAAAGCTCATTTGCACAAAACTTGTAATTCAAGGCGTAGTCCATTGTTCAAGTTGTGGATGAGTGTAACTTGAGGTTCTAGGCAGAAGTTCAACTTCACAGTCTCTGCCGAAACACTGATATATCAAACAAGAGCGAGAACAGACAAATCTCTAAATGAGTATTTGAGATCTGGTGGGGGATTGTTGGAATTTATACGGGCTTGGCCCAATAACAAATTCAGAAATTCCTAATAAATCTCAAAGGTCCATTCATAAGAGCAAGAGGAGAAGTGGAACTATTTAATTTCACCTTGCTTGTGGAAGTAGAGGTAGACATACTTAAATATGGAAGACCTCTCCACTTCCTCAAGTGTAGTGTGAGTAGGAGAAAGGGAAGTCCACACGCACTCGCTCGTCGGGCTGGGCCGGGCCGGAGAGGCCGACGCGTGCCTTGCCTCGCGCCTCTCAAATCCGATGAACCAAATCACCGGCAAAGCTCGCGCCTTCTATGCGTCCGCCGCAGCAGCATCGCGCTGCCTCCTCGTCACTTGCCACGCTGCGGCCGACAGGCCGTGTCGTGCGTGTCGTGCTCTGCCTCCGCCTGACACGTGGGGCCCCACATGGTCAAAACCACTTAGTGTCAGTCAAAACAGCTTTGCCCTTGCCAAGGTGCCAAAAGTGAACCGGTTTGATAATTGGGTGTCAGGAATAGACGGTTTTGTAATTGGGATTAACACGATAGTTGAGGGGTGAAAACTAGACTTAATCCTTTAAAAAAAACAACATCATTTTGGTGTACACCATATAGCCCAAAGAAGAGCAGCGGCACCTACTAAGATCGCCTTTCGTTTACTATCCCCAATGCCAGTTAACTAAACCCGAGCATAAAAGGCATAGACCTAGGAAGGCTTAACCCAATAGCTATGTGGATTATACGCAAGGAAGTCTTAGCATGTTAGCAGTCAAAGAAAATGTGTTTACTTATTTCATTGCAATTGCAAAAGCAACACTTTTGACTCTCATGCCCGTTTCTCTTAGCTGAGTTATCCTTTATTAAAATCACCTCTCTTTGAAGATACCATATGAAGATCTCTGTATGTCAAAGGGGAGTTTCACCTTTCAAATGATAATTGTACGTAAACAGATCGTGCTTAAAAAAACCATTTGTATGAAATCCTAGGAAAAAAGGGTCTTTTATATTGTAAGTTGAATATTAGCAATTTTAGCTACTAGGGGCTCAAGTGAGATCGATGTATTGTTGGGGGGGGGGGGGGGGGGGGGATAATGGCAAATTTGTAATAGATGGATGTGGTTGTTTGGTTCCTATCCATAGTTTACTATAACTAACCTTAGTTAAGAGTGGTGAGCCATAAAAGTGTGGCTAGCAAATTGAGGACATGTTTGGATACCGGCCATTAACAGTCACGCCTCATCTGCGGCGAGCCACAAAGTGTGGCGTGAGAATTGCTCGCCATAAGGTGTGGCGTTTGTACCCCTATAACTGCCAACCGTTGGATTCTAAACCAAACAACAGAGAAAAATATGTGACGTGCCGCATCCGTGATTTGGCAAGGTGAGGCGGCCAACCAAATAGCCGTAAGTGTCACACTTTGACATGCCTAAAAGAATCTTGTCATAGTTTTGTACTCTATAAAATGTGGGGCCCAAAAGAATCATATCTAAATTTAGTTGACAACTAAACACTTATCAACTTAACTAAACTTGCCAAAAGTAAAGTGTGATAAAGTGCGGCTAGCAACCAAACAACGTCTAAAAACAAGGGAGCAGTTACTTTTTGGTAGGTCAGTGCAAACGTAGCAATTTGTACAGAGTGTACGCACATTCTCTCCCAGGAGCAGCTAAGGATGGCAACGGGTCGGGTTCAGATCGGGTGGAGTCTCCGTGCACCCAAAACCGAAACCCGAAGTTGAAACCCAAAACCAAAATCAAAACCAATTCGGGTGGAAATTCATCAACAAAACCAAACTCGCGGATACCCGAAACCCGAATGGATACCCGAAACCTATGGATATATATACACATTTCACACATATAAACAAGAGACAACAAATAATAAATATTTTCATGTGTTAAGTTTGAATAAATTTAATAATCTAAGTAAACAAATTATTATTAGCATATTATAAAATATGGATTTTAATTCCAAATGATTTATTTCGGATATCCATTGGATATCCACAGGTGGAAAACGAAACCCGAAACTGACCTGAAAACTGTAGGCGGAAAACTACCACCAAAATCAAAACCGTTGGGCCCGAAACCCGCGGATATCCGAACCAAAACCGAACCGTTGCCATCCTTAGGAGCAGCGCCGTATGCATTCATCTCTCCTTCCTCGTTGTAAGTCAGCGCTGGGCCGCTGGCTGTGCCTCTCCCGCCGCCAGCCACTTCCTCGTGGTCGTGCCAAGCATAATGGCCTTGCCCCGCTGCGCAACATGAGAAACAGTGAGGCGGAACCACCAGATCAGAAAAATAAATCAACATTTGAACACCAGCATGGCCAAAATAATAGCCAACATTCCGATGTCCGCGATGAGCGGAGCTCTGCACGTTAGAGGGTTTTTGACAAGAGAACCAAGACACAAGTGAAGTGATCCAGGCAGTCGTGATTTCGCCGCATGCAGCTATAAGTACAGGCTCGCCGCACGTCGCTAGCTAAACACCACCCTGTATCACTGTCACTGCCCCCACGAGCCTCTACTCTATCATCTCTCGTAGCCATAAGTCATGAGGCTTCGTGGATTATTGCACCGCATCGTTCTTGTCCTGCTCCTCGCCTATGCCGGCGGCGGCATTGCGCCGGCGAGCGCCGGCGGGAGCTGGAAGCTCTTGCAGAGCAGCGTCGGCGTGTCGGGGATGCACATGCAGCTGCTGCACAACGACCGCGTCATCCTCTTCGACCGCACCAACTTCGGGCGGTCCAACCTGACGTTCCCGCCGGGGCACCCGTGCCGCGTGAACCCGCAGGACGTGGCGCTCCCCGAGGGCGACTGCACCGCGCACTCCGTCGAGTACAGCGTCGCGTCCGACACGTTCCGCGCGCTCTCCATCTTCACCGACACCTGGTGCTCGTCGGGCCACGTCGCGCCGGACGGCACCCTCGTCCAGAACGGCGGGTGGCGGGACGGGACGCGCAAGGTGCGCGTCATGCCCGCGTGCAGCGACGACAGCGCCACCTGCGACTGGACGGAGAAGTCGAGCCCGGACGACCCGCAGGCGCTCGCCATGGACCGGTGGTACGCCACCAACCAGAAACTCCCCGACGGCCGCGCGATCGTCGTCGGCGGGCTGAACCAGTTCAGCTACGAGTTCCTGCCCAAGTCGGCTGGCGCTCCTGGTGCCTTCTTCCAGCTGCCATTTCTGTCCGAGACAAACAGCCTGTACCCGTTCGTGCACCTCAACATCGACGGCAACCTCTTCATCTTCGCCAAGAACCGCGCCATCCTGTTCGACTACACGAGTGGCGCCGTCGTCCGGAACTACGCCATGCTCGGCGACGGCACGGAGCTGAGGAACAACCCGAACGCGGGCTCGTCGGTGCTGCTGCCTTTGAAGCCCAACACCAACGAGTCCGAGGTCCTGATCTGCGGCGGGACGCCAGCAGGCGCCGCGGGGAGGTTCCCGCCGGCGCTCAAGACGTGCGGGCGGCTCAAGATCACGGACGAGAACCCGTCGTGGGTCATCGAGGAGATGCCGTCGCCAAGAGTGATGGGGGACATGATCCTGCTGCCCAACGGCGAGGTGGCCATCATCAACGGCGCCACGGACGGCTACGGCGGGTGGGAGGCGGCCGACACGCCGTCCACGACGCCCGTCATCTACCGGCCGGACCTTCCTTTCGTGAGCCGGACGGGCCGATTCGAGGAGCAGAAGCCGACGACGGGGGGCACCCCGCGGCCGCGGATGTACCACTCGTCGGCGGTGCTCCTCCGCGACGGCCGCGTTCTCGTGGGCGGCAGCAACCCGCACCAGTTCTACAACTTCGCCAACGTCAAGTTCCCCACCGACCTCAGCCTCGAGGCCTTCTCGCCGTACTACCTCGACAACGAGTCGCTCCGTCCGTTCATCGTCGACACGTTGCCGCCCAGCAAAGGCGGGCCGGCAACTGTGACGTACAAGGGTTCTCTCAACCTGCTGTGCAGGATCCCCGACCTCTCCGTGGTGTCGGTCACCATGGTCGCGCCGTCGTTCACGACGCACTCGTTTGCGCAGAACCAGCGGCAGCTGTTCCTCCAGGTGCAGGTGAAGGAGACACGCCTCATCGGATCGTCACCCGGCGTACATGTACCAAAAGACGTCTACGTGGCTTCCGTGACGATGCCGACGACGCGGGTGTTGGCACCACCGGGATACTACATGCTGTTCGTCGTCAATGGGCGCATTCCCAGCCAGGGGATCTGGGTACGCATACAGTGACGCTTGGGGATTGCCGAATGATTTTTTTTTTTTGCTCCTTTCATTCGTTGGCGACGATCTAGTTATATCCGATCTTTGAATTTCAGCCGTAGGAAAATGGCTGTACTGGCATTTCTTGGTCCTTATGTATATCATGTAAATTTAATCAATTGAAATCAAATGAGATGTTTTCGTTCAAAAGAAAATTATGAACTTTGTCAGCTATTTTTTTCTACTTACTAGTATATTTGCCCGTGCTAACGCTACGTGTTATATTAAATCCAAAGTTAATTCTATCAAATTTGAAGTATTTCATTAAGATTTAGTTAAAAACATAATGTTGTGCCTCGAAACAAAATTTAGAGCAATGCAAGTTCAAAAGGCATAGATGTACTTTTTTAACAAAAATTAAGAATTTAATCTTATTTTACAAAAAATCATATATGACAAAAAAATATAAAAATATATTATTCTCTCTCCCACACAACTGTACCTAATATTTGCCCGTGCTAACACTACGGAACGCTACGGGTTATATTAAATCCAAAGTTAATTCTATCAAATTTGAAGTATTTCATTAGGATTTAGTCAAAAGCATAATGTTGTGGCTCGAAAAAAAATAGAGCAATACAAGTTCAAAAGGGATAGATGTACCTTTTTAATAAAAATTAAGAATTTAATCTTATTTTATAAAAAATCATATATGACAAAAATTGTTAAAATATATTATCCTCCCTCCAACATAACTGTACCTAATAAGCGTCCGCCTTCGCTCGTGCACCGACGATGACGACAACGACTATATATGACAAAAGTTGCTAAAATATAACAATTTTGTGAAATTAAATAACCATATTAAAAAGATATTAGTTTAAAGGGCAAAGTTCATAAAATTACTACGGTCATGAAGAACGCAGCATCACACGCTTATCGACTCTATTGTATAGTTTGACATTTTTTATCGACCATATATGCTTCATTAAATTTTTTGTTATTGATCGAGCATCGTGTTTTTTTAAAGAAAAACATACGCTGGAGAGAGATTGTTGATTTTTAAGTTTTTTTTCTAAATCATCAGTAATCCAATTGAAGAGAGGACTAAAAAACCAGTACAATAATAGAGTCATTCAACAACTGACCCCGATTCAGGTTTGTCATACTACTATTGCTTCCATCTGAAGTAGTTGAACTCTTCTAGTTCTTCTTGTATGCAGGAGCCTGAATTAGGATGGTCTGGTTGTTGCCTGCAGTTACACTTCCATTGCAATCCAGGGCTGCTACAACTGCACTCGCAGTCCGATTAATGACTGCAACAACAGTACCATTGCCTAATAAAGCTGCAGTCTCGTTTCCCAATTAGTGTGTGGAACCGACAACACTCCTTGCGCTCGCTCTCATCCCGTTGCCGTCTCCGGCATCCACGGAACGCGACTTGCGTTCGAGTCGTCGGAGCCGTTGATCCGAACATACGCGCTTCCTTTCGCCGATGTGTCATTCTGGAATGAACCACTCGGGAGTCAGGCCCACCCTTCACCTCAGCAGGAAGCTCCCGGGGGGATGTCTCCGTGTCATCCTCATCCTCAGGCGGCAGCACGAGCCGCAAAGCGACAGAGTGGGCAGAGGCAGTTGGCACTGAGCCACTCGAAGATGCAGGGCTCGTGGAAGCCGTGCGCGCACGACATCGTCCTCAGCGCGTCGCTGACCACGTACTTGTCGAGGCACACCGCACACTCCCCGTTCTCCCTCGCCGTCGTCTTCGGCAAACAAACTATGGCCACGCCGGATGCCGAGACGACGCCGTAGCTGAAACTGAACCCGCCGTACCCGTCATCATCGTCGTATGCGTGGAGCCAATACACATCGCCGCGCCGGCGTACTCGTCATCGTCGTACCCGCCATCATCGTCCAGCGGCGTCGGCGTCCACGTCACCGCACCACGGGTAGCCTCCTCCCCCGTCACCATCGCGAGCCTCGAAGAAGATGGCGCTATGCCCTGTTGTGTTTGGGCCGCCTAACGCTGCCGTCGACGGGGCCCACGGAGAAGGAGGGTGTCGGGTACAAAGGTAAGGGGTACCCTAAACCCTTCGATAATTTAACTCTTAACATAGCAATCATTTTTAAGACAGGAACCAACCAACCGCTCAAGTCAGTAAAGAAGGGCCCATCACACGAAGGCCCACTGCACCGACGATAGCGATCAGTCGTGGGCCGGCCTGCTCCTGGAAAAATGACGGACCAGGGGTCGAACGAACGACCCCTCCGCCTCTACCTCGACCTCTCCGACTCCGCCTCTACTCTAACTGACGGAAAGGGGTCGAACGAACGGCCCCCGGACGGGAAGCTCGATCAGCTCACCTGCCCCCGGTATGGGTTAAAGGGAACCCGCCTAACGCCATGGGCGCCCACGACCGCAGTCAAATCCATCAACTCACCGCCATGCCCTGTATCTTCGTCGACTGTGCTGCCGCTGTAACCACGTCGCGAGTACGGACTCTAGAGGCACCCCTCGAGACGTGAACCGGACGGCCACCGACGACGTCTTCAGGGATACGACAAGGCCACCCCGGTCTCGACCCCTCCCCTCGACCGGGGGCTCGACCTCTACCTCCAACCACTCCGGTATGGGGCCCGTCCCATCCACCCCGTCCCGCTTCAACTATGGGACTCGCGCCCGTCTGCGGAAGGTCGACCCTACTGAGCCGCGACGTGCAGCAACGTCTAGTCTACTGTCACCATTCCCCGGAGCACCGGAAGGACGGGAAGGCCACGCTGCCACAGTGATCGACGTCCCTTCGCCAACACTATGCCGCGGACACGCCTCCCATGCTACAACAGTTTAGGACCCTGTACCCTCGGGCCTCCCCTTGGTCTATAAAAGGGGACGCCGAGATAGAAGAAAGGTATCTTCTTCTTTCGGGCGACTCTGGCACAAACCCACATTCGCTCGAACACTTCTCACTCAGACATCAGTTCTGATCCTCATACTCCACACACCCCGTCGCTTGGTCGACCCCTCGAGCAACCAACCGACCGCCTAGGATAGCCCTGCTAGCCTTAGGCCTTAGCTCATTCTGAGCAACCCCGTGTAAACTAGCTTGTACCCCCCCTGTACGAGCACTTCGGTGCAAGATAATACAATCTATCCCCCCCCCCCGCTGGACGTAGGGCCTTCTTTGCCCGAACCAGGATAAATCTTGTGTCCTTCTTGCATCACATCTAGGAGAGGGAGCACGCAATATACAAATTTACTAGCCGGTGGTCTTGACCCCTGGGTCATAACACCGACAGTTGGCGCGCCAGGTAGGGGGGCTTTGCGTGTCGATCAACTCCGAACTACTCTCTCAGATGGATTCCACGATCCCATCACTTCCATTCGCCACCATCGTCTGGTTCGACAGTCTAAAGTTCATGTCCACGGGCCAGGGCCACTACATAGTCCTTCTCTCTGCTCGTGGCATGGACAGCAGCAGCTCCGGTACGCCGGGGCCAAGGAGGATCAGGCGACGGTCCCTCCGCTTGCGCCTTTGGCCTGTGATCAGGAGGAGGCGCGAGCGACTCCGACGCACTCGTCACCGTGCGGATTCCGAGACGCCGGATGCCGTTTGGCCTCAGCTGGCGACACAGTCCGTCCCCTCGGGAGCCTGTTTGACCCATGCTTGCGAGTCGAGGGCGGGCACCTCTCTGAGCGTGACTTTGGCCCTGCCATATCGTCATCCCAGGGGGTCCCCGTGGCCTCTCCGACACACTCGACCCCGCCACCACCGCGTAACCCGTTTCCATACGGGCTTCAAAACAACGCCAGACTCTGTTCTGCCCTCGCAGGTTTGCAGATACAGACATGTTGCGGGTCTCCAGGGACCCCGCCGCGTGCGACGATCAACCACGTCACCACCCCTCCACCGGACGAGCGCCCAGAGCCAAGACGAGCCCCAACCTGGGGCATGTTGCGGCAACACCTGGCGGAGGAGCGCAGGGGATCTTTCCCCCACTTCTACCACGCCGACCCCGACTCGAACTCCCCCGACGAGGATTACGATCCCACCCGGGAATGCTTCCACCTCGACGGTCAGGCTGACCCCCAGGACGACGTCGACGACACCGCGGCCACAGATGAAGGAGGAGGGGGCAACGCCACACCAGCACGAGACGCCGACCCCCCGAGCCCTGATAAAGCTGATCCACCTCCGGACGTCCAGATCACGTAAGTCCGAGAGCTGCTCAACAAGCTCGAGGAGGAGCGTCTACGACTTCAGCAGCTCGAGCACGCCCTCGAGCGAGATCGCGGGCGCCCACAGGGTGGACTAGCTCACGAGCAGGCCCGGGAAGTCCATCGACAAATCGTCGAGGAGGGAGCAAACGAACCCCGCGTCTTCAACCGCGCTAGGCAAAATGTCGTTGCGGCCGCAATGCTGCTCCGCGACATGCCAGCGCCATCGACACCCCAAGCACGGCTCATCAAGAACGAAATCCAGGGGCTTCTCCAAACTGCGGCCGTACAGCAGGCGGAGAGCTCGGCCTCGAGGCGCCGAGGAGCTGCCTCCGAGCGTCAGGAAGTACCTCCTCGACAAAATCCAAAGGTATCCGTCCACCAGGACAAAGCGCCCCAAGGCCGAGTAGAGCGACGACCTGTCCAGGACCGCATTGTCGACGATCGACCACCACGGGTGAACAATCGACGCCGGTACGGTGACGCCGAGGCTCGAGGTTACAGCGCTCACCGAGGTGGGCGCTACGACAGCAACGAAGATCGATGTCAATCTGCAGAGCCACCAGGGCCCTGAGTCTTCGGCAGAACCATCCGATGAACCGCCTTGCCTGTCCGTTTCCGTCCACCCACCAGCCTGGTCAAGTATAACGGCGAAACCAAGCCGGAGCTCTGGCTTGCTGATTTCAGGCTGGCGTGTCAGCTAGGAGGAGCCGACAATGACCACGTCATCATTCGGCAACTCCCACTCTTCCTCTCCGACACTGCTTGTAGATGGCTCGAGGAGCTACCCCCGGACTTGATCCAAGACTGGCCCGACCTGGTCAGGATCTTCGAGGGAAACTTCAAAGGCACCTACGAGCGGCCAGGGAACTCCTGGGATCTCCACAGCTGCAAGCAGAAGCCAGGGGAAACCCTCCGCGCCTTCACTCGTCGGTTTTTGAGGCAGCGTACCGCGCTAACCCACATCTCCGACCACGACGTCATCACGACGTTCATCGCCGGAACAACCTGCAAGGAGTTGGTGCGGGAGCTGGGACGGAACACCCGCAAGACCGCCAACGAGCTCATGGACATCATCGCCAACTACGCAGCCGGCGAGGAAGTCGTCGGCGCGTTCTTCCAGATACCTCCAGACAAGGGGAAGGGCAAGGCGGACGAGCACGGGAGCTCGGACAACGGGCCCAAGAAGAACAATGGGCCCAAAAGGAACAACAACGACAACGGCGACAAGAAGAAGAAAAAGAAGAACCAGCCGGGTCGACGTAACATCGAGCCCGAAGTCGAGCCCGACGATCTTGTCGTTGCGGTAGAAAAGAAGAAGCCTCGAGGGCACCCTCTCGACGGGGGCGCCTTCGACAAGATACTGAAGGAGCCCTGCCCCTATCATATGGGACCGGCCAACCACCGTCTCGAGGAGTGTCGCATGCTTAAAAAGCACTTCAACCCTCCGGGCTTCAAGAAAGACGACAAGAAGGGGGATCCGCACGACGGGGACGACGGCAAGAATGGGGGCTTCCCCGAAATTCACGACTGCTACATGATCTATGGGGGACTCTCGACTCGACTCAGCATGCGTCAGCGTAAGAGGGAGCGTCGAGAGGTCTTCTCCGTTTGAGCCCAGGCTCCTCGATATCTCGACTGGTCACACACGCCGATCACCTTCGACCAGGACGACCACCCCGAGCACGTCCCCAATGCAGGGGCCTACCCGCTCGTCGTTGACCCGATCGTACTCAATACCCGCCTCACGAAGGTACTCATGGATGGGGGAAGCTGCCTCAACATCATCTACGCTGTGACCCTCGACCTCCTGGGGATCCCGAGGACCGAGCTCTTGCCCAGCGCGGGAGGATTCCATGGGGTCGTCCCAGGAAAAAAGGCACTCCCGATCGGCCGCGTCAAGCTACCCGTCTGTTTCGGCGTCCCCTCGAACTTTCGAAAGGAAGAGCTCACCTTCGAGGTGGTTGCATTCCCTGGCATCTACCACGCCATCATCGGTCGACCAGGGTACGCCAAGTTCATGGCAATCCCGAACTACGCCTACCTCAAGCTGAAGATGCCAGGGCCCATGGGGGTCGTCACCGTCGACACCTCCTACGAGCACGCATACGACTGCGACGTCGAGTGCGTGGAAAACGCCGAAGCCGTCGAAGAGTCGGCCGTCCTCGCGGCCCTCGACGACTTGTCCAGGGAGATCCTCGACCCCAAGCGACACGCCGACAACTTCAAGCCGGCGGAAAACACCAAGACCGTCCCGCTCGACCCCGGCCACGCGGATAGGAAGGTGCTGACGATCAGCGCCACCCTCGAGCCTAAATAGGAAGTCGTGCTCGTTGACTTTCTCCGTGCGAATGCCGACGTGTTTGCATGGAGCCCCTCGGATATGCCGGGCATTCCGAGGGAGGTCGCCGAACACTCCTTGGACAACCGAGCCGGGTCCAAACCGGTGAAGCAACGACTGCGCCATTTCGACGAGAAGCGCAGGATCATCGGGGAGGAGGTCGACAAGCTTTTGAAAGTCGGATTCATCAAGGAGGTACATCATCCCGAGTGGTTAGCAAATCCCGTACTTGTCAAGAAAAAGAATGGGAAGGATAGGATGTGTGTAGACTACATAGTTTAAATAAAGCATGTCCCAAGGTTCCTTTTCCATTACCACGTATCGACCAAATAGTAGATTCCACCGCGGGGTGTGAAACTCTCTGCTTCCTTGACGCGTATTCTGGCTACCACCAAATAAAGATGAAGGAATCCGATCAACTCGCGACTTCCTTCATCACCCCCTTTGACATGTTTTGCTACCTCACCATGCCCTTGGGCTTGCAAAACGCTGGGGCCACGTATCAGCGATGCATGCTCCACGTCTTTGGGAAACACATAGGGCCAACCGTCGAGGCCTACGTCGATGACATCGTGGTCAAGTCCAAAACAGTCGGAAACCTGGTCGGGGATCTCGAGATCGCGTTGGGGTGCCTCAGGGCAAACCACATAAAGCTAAACCCTGAGAAGTGTGTCTTCGGAGTTCCTCGAGGCATGCTCCTAGGGTACATTGTTTCCCAACGCGGGATCGAGGCCAATCCCGAGAAGGTAACCGCAATCACAAGGATGGGCCCTATCAACGACCTTAAGAGCGTACAAAGGGTCACGGGGTGTCTCGCCGCCCTCAGCCGGTTCATCTCGAGGCTCGGAGAGAAGGCACTACCCCTTTACCGCTTCCTGAAGAAAACGGAACACTTCGCGTGGACCGCCGAGGCCGAGGAATCGCTCTCAAAGCTCAAAGCCTTGCTCACCTCGTCACCTGTCTTGGTACCCCCGGGCCCGGCCGATCCCCTCTTGCTCTATGTCGCAGCAACTACCTAGGTAGTCAGCACTGCCGTAGTGGTCGAGAGGGCGGAAGAAGGACACGCCCTGCCGGTTCAGAGGCTTGTCTACTTCGTGAGCGAGGTACTTTCCGAGACCAAGACGAGATACCCCCACATCCAGAAGCTCTTGTATGCTATCGTCCTCACTCGGCGCAAGCTCCAACACTATTTCCTGGGCCACCCGGTTACTGTGGTCTCATCTTTCCCCCTCGGGGAGATAATCCAAAACCAGGAGGCATCTGGAAGAGTCACCAAGTGGTCGGTCGAGATCATGGGAGAAACCCTCTCCTACGTCCCTCGGAAGGGCATCAAGTCTTAGGTATTGGCAGATTTCATTGCAGAGTGGACCGACACCCAACTACCCCCGGCGCAAGTTCAGACCGAGCTCTGGACCATGTACTTCGATGGATCGTTGATGAAGACGGGGGCAGGCGCCGGATTGCTATTCATATCACCCTCAAGGGTCCACATGCGCTACGTCATCCGTCTCCACTTCCCCGCCTCCAACAACGTAGCCGAGTACGAGGCCCTCGTCAACGGCCTGCGCATCGCCATCGAGCTCGGGGTTTGACGCCTCGACGTGCGGGGGGACTCGCAGTTGGTGATCGATCAAGTGATGAAAGATTCGAGCTGCCACGACCCCAAGATGGAAGCCTACTGCAAGGAGGTCCGAAAGCTCGAAGATAAATTCTACGGCCTCGAGCTCAACCACATCGCCCGCCGATACAACGAAGTTGCCGACGAGCTAGCCAAAATCGCGTCAACCAGAGGTACAGTCCCTTCCGACGTCTTCTCGAGGGACCTTCACGAGCCGTCCATCGACCTAGGCTCGGGGGCTCCCTCCCTCGAGCAAGGGGTCGATCCACCCCCCTCGACCGATCCCCCCTCGAACGGGGAAGAAGTCATGGAGATCAATGGAACGGCCGCGACGCCACCCCCCCCCCCCCCGACGGATTGGCGCGCACCCTACCTCGAGTATCTGACACGGGGCGAGCTCCCAGAGGACCGCACGGAGGCCCGCCGTATAGCCCGACGCGCCAAAACCTACGTCTTGTACGGGGACAGCCGCGAGCTGTATCGACGTAGCCCTTCCGGGATCCTTCAACGCTGCCTCACCCTCGAGGAGGGGAGGGCATTGCTGAAGGATCTGCACTCGGGGGCTTGTGTCCACCACGCGGCGCCGAGAACGCTGGTAGGAAGCGCCTTTCGACAAGGCTTCTACTGGCCGACAGCCATCACCGACGCCACCAGACTTGTCCGATCTTGCAAAGGATGTCAATTCTACGCCAGGCAGACCCACCTACCCGCCCAAGCTCTTCAGATGATACCCATAACTTGGCCGTTCGCAGTATGGGGGCTCGACATGGTCGACCCCTGAAGAGAACCAAGGGTGGCCACACCCACCTCCTCGTGGCTGTAGACAAGTTCTCGAAGTGGATCGAGGCTCGACCCATCGCCAACATCCAGTCTCGACAAGCCGTGCTATTCTTCACCGACATCATCCACCGCTTCGGGGTCCCCAACGTCATCATCACCGACAACGGCACCCAGTTCACCAGCCAAAAGTTCCTGGACTTCTGTGACCACCACCACATCAGGGTGAATTGGTCTGCAGTCGCCCACCCTCGAACTAACGGCCAGGTCGAGCGCGCCAACGGTATGGTTTTGCAGGGCCTCAAGCCAAGGATCTTCGATCGGCTGAATAGACACGGCAAGAGATGGGTCGATGAGCTGCCCGCTGTCCTATGGAGTCTCCAAACGACACCAAGTCGAGCTACGGGGTTCTCCCCGTTCTTCTTGGTTTACGGGTCCGAGGCCGTCCTCCCACCGACCTCGAATACGGGTCCCCTCGACTAAAATCCTACAACGAGCAAGCCAACACAGCAGCCCGAGAGGACTCCCTCGACTAGCTCGAGGAAGCCCGAGACGTGGCCCTCTTCAAGTCGGCAAAGTACCAGCAGACGTTGCGGCGCTACCACGACAAAAACGTACGCAAAAGGGACCTCGACGTCGGCGACCTCGTTTTGCGCCGCCGACAAAGCAACAAGGGACGTCACAAGCTAACGCCACCTTGGGAGGGACCCTTCATCGTGGCAGAGGTGCTGAAGCCCGGCACTTACAAGCTGAAGAACGAAAAGGGCGAGATCCTCACCAACGCGTGGAACATCGAATAGCTACATCATTTCTATCCCTAAGGCCTCGACGCCTTGTACATTTCCCACATTATGTACACTTATCGCATCATGAATGAATAAAATGTTCTCGAAATACATTCTACAATCATTCATAACTCTAAGGTAGCCTCGACTCTGCTCCAACAAAGTCAAGCCTCCCTCGAGGGCTGACAGGGGGGGACCCCCCTCCTAAGTCCCCTAAAAACCCGAACGTTTTTTCGAAACTTGGCTTTCCCTCTCGATCTTTGCCCCGAGTACGCTTCATGACTAAGTAAAGACGCCTCGAACTCCCTAAGGGTCACGGGCCATCGAGCCGGGGACTCTCCTACGCCTCAGGGCTACGGTATCCCCACTCGCTCCCCCCTTCCAGGGATACGAGCGTGCGTCGAACACTTGGCCCATAAGCGACGACTCAGGCAAAGAAAAGTAGAGACGACTCGAGAAATAAAAATAACAAGACGCATCTCGAACAAAATGCATTAAATATAAGAAGCCCTCGGGGACTCGGCATTGTATCATTACAAAAGACTAACTACTACATGGAACTTCTTGTCCAGATTTGGCTCACAGGCCTAGGGCTACTCGGCGTCATCTCCGTCCGCCGAAGGGAGCACTTCAGGCTCGAAGAGCTTCGCCAGCTCGCTTCCGGGCACCTCCGCAAGCTCGATCAGCTCATGGCACCTCGCCTCGTTCTCTTCGTCAGTCAGCCTCGGGTCGGTGACGAACCCACTGGCGACGACGCTAAGGTCGTAGACGTAGCCCGAGCGGACGACCGCGAGCGCCCGCTTCACGCCCACGTGCAGGGCAGCACGGACTTGCTCCGTCACCTCCTGCGTCATGGAGTAGAAGCGGCGCAGCAGGGAGTCTCCTTGAGCGTCGCCCTCGACCGTCGGCTCCGGCTCGACCCTGAGGTCGTCACAGAAGGAGGAGATGGCGCCCTCGAGCCTCTCGTTAAGGCCTGCCTCCGCCCCGAGGAGGCCCTGAAGGCTGGTCAGGTCCTCGTGGGCTCGGGCCTTTTCTGCTACGAGCTCTGCCAAAACGAGCACATAACTCGGTCAAAACCAAAAGAGCAGGAAAAGGGTCGAGACCAGACAGACTCAGCAACAATTTCAAAAAATTTACCTTCGGCATGCGCCTCCAGGGTGGCGTAGCCCTGCTCGGCCCCCTCGAGTCGGCGGTGGACGTCAATAAGCTCTGCGGCCTGGTCGCCGACTTTAGCCTAGAGGCCCTCGATGACCTTGCCAGCGTCATCAAGGGCTCTCTTCTGGTTAGCCGCCACTACCCCCAGAGAGGCCATCTGGGTCCGAGCCTTCTCCTCCGCAACGACCAGCGCATCGCGTTCGCGGGAGACGGCGTCGACGTCCCCCTGGAGCCCCCGGATGCTCTCCGCTGCCCGGGCTAGCTCCTCCTTCAGCCGGGCAGCTTCCTCCTCCGCCTTGCGCTGGGCCTCCTGGGCAGCATCCCGCAGCTGCCCGACATCGATGACCGCCTTGAGGATCGTATCGACCCTCGACTGCATCGTCTCCTGGGCAGCCCGGGCTGCTTCCTGCACGGCCACCACCCCGGCCCTCGCGTGGGCGACCTCGACCTTGGCCTCCTCTCGCGCGGTTGCCGCCTCGGCTCTTTCCTGGGCGGCCTCGGCCTTTGCCTTCTCCAGCGAAGCACGGAGGGCGGGGAGCTGCTCCTGCGTCCGGAGGATAAATTGGGACTTGTCGTACGACCTAGCCCTCAACGTCTGACAAGGATGAAAAGGAAGATCATCAGAAAAGAACAGTCAGGCAATCCAAGCAAAGTCAAAGGAAGAACGAAACCCACCTCCATCCCCCGATGCAGGTCCACGGCAGCAACCTCCGCGGCCAGGCGCACCGCGTGCTCGAACCATGCCTGGAACTCCTCCAGGTGCTCCCACTCCCCGAGCTTGGCCTGGTCGTCGAGCTTGAGGAAGGTGCGCCCGGGGTCTCGAGGGCCGGCTAGCTCGAGGGGCTCCTGTCCCCAGAACCCGCTGCGGCGGTCGATCCTCTCCTGGACCTCCCGCATGACGCCCTGGCGCATTTCAGGCCACCCCCGTGGCGTGCCACCCTCTCCGTCCAAGCAAGAAAGGGAGAAGTCCCCTCGAGCTTGGCTCTCCCAACCTCGGGGCCACCCTGCGAGGACGTCGCCGGTCCCTCCGAGCCATCGCCCCTGGGCAGGGGAAGTCCCGGCCGGGAGAACAAACCCTGCGCGGTGAAAAAGACAAAACGATTAGTACCTAATCCCGCAGGCTCACTGCGGGTCGACCAAGTTAGAGGACGGATAACCTCGAGACAACGATTGCCCGACCTCGAGACGAGGCTGAGCAGCCGCCCCAGACATCGTCGCATCCCCCGCATCGCGCCAGTGGATCGAGCTGGCGGCCCCCTCCGGTCCCGACCGAGGGGCTGCCACAGCGGCCATCTCCCCCGGGCCCACCAGCTCGGCCACCATCTTGGCCACCTCCTCAGCGGTGGGCTCCTCCACCGGCGACGTCACCTCTGGTGCGGCAGCAGCAGCACCCCCGTGCTCACGCGGCTGGCGCGCCTCCAACGATGCGAGGCTCTCGGGCCACCGCCCCGGCGTCGGGCGAGCCGGGGTCTCCTCCTCATCCGCAGAGGCCACGTCCACCACCTCCACTTCCGCGGCGGCTTGGAGCTCGACCCCCTCGGTCACGACCGCCGTCGACGCGGCCCCGCACCTTCCGAGGCCCTGGGTGCGCCTTCCTCTGACAGGTGGGCGGGCACGGCTTCACCCGCCACTTCGACGGACCTCGCCGGCGCGGCGGGCGGACCCGCCTCTTGCCCCGCATGGGCCAGCTCCGCGGCGGCCTGCGCCACCCCTCGCCCCATCGCCTCCCAGGCCCTGGCCGCCCACGCCGCCTCAGGGGTGGGGGTCGAAGGGGACGGGGCAGCAGGACCGGCCTCTACAATCGCCTCGACCGCGGCCTCCGTCCTCAGCCTCTTGGCCGGGGCGAGGGACGCGTCCTCGACCAAGCGCTTCGACCTGAAAAAGATGCCCGTACACAATGGTAAGCATGAGTCATGAGCAACGAAAAAATACCCTCGATCAGCAGAAAAGCAACTTACCCCTTCGGGGTCATGGGGTTCCTGCCAATGGACTTCGAACCGCTCGGGGGCTTAAACGGAACGCGCTGGGAGCCACTCCTCCCGCGGTCTGCGGCGGGGGTCGAGGCCGCCCCCGACGCTGTCTCCTAGGCAGGGGCCGACCACGATCCCGTCGTCCCCCTGCTAGCTTCCTCCTGCGCTGACGGGCCCGGCACCCGTGCGCTCGACCGGGTAGGCGCTGGAGGCGTGCCCGATCGAACCCCCGACGAGGACCGTGACGATCGCCCGCGCGTCTGCCGCGACACTTCACCTTGAGTAGGCATGGGGCGTTCCCCCCGCGGCTCGACCTCGCTAGTAGGGGCCGACCTCGACGTCGACCCCTCTCCTCCTTCGGTTCTAACGGCCGCCCTCTGTTGCTCGGGCGCCGTTTGTTCCTCCTCGAGCCCTCCTTGCGGCTCGGCCCACCCCTCGCTGCTCTCCTCCTCTTCCTCATCCTCCTCCGAGGGCGACTCCTCCGAGGGCGACTCCTCCTCGGAAAGGCCGGCCCGCCTCTGCCGAGCCCGGCGTTGCTCCCGCTCCTGCTTCTCTCGGGCCCTCTTGCCCTTGTCCTTCTTTGCCTTGTCCTTAGTCTTCTTGTCCTGCTCAGCTTGAAGGCGCCTTGCCTGGGAGTCGCACTGCTCCTCCTTCACCGGCGGCAGCGACTTCCGAAAGACAACGTCCCCCTGAGGAACACAAGGGAGTTAGGACGCAAGCAAAGAAGGTGAACAAGGCAAACACGAGAACACTAACGGAGAAAGGGAGTCATACCAGCTGGACGTATCCCTGATCTGGCATCATGGGGACACTGGCGACGCTCTTGACCTCGAACACGCCCGCGAAGGAGGCACGTACGCGGCGGGCCACCCTCTCGGGGGGTAGCTCGTCCCCCATGAGGCGGCACCCCGTGAGGTCGACCCCCAGGCACATCTCGTCGAGGCGTAGAGGTCGAGCCATCAGTGGCACGACCCGTCGCTGATGGAAAGCCGACGCGACGACCGCCGCAGTGAGTCCCACCTTCTTCAGACGGTCGATCGCGCTAAGCAGGTGGGTGAGGCGCGACTGCTTCTTCCTCTCGACGCCATACTTCCAGCGGTCGGGCTTCGAGTCGATCGTCCTCCCGGTGTAAGCGGGGAGCAAGTCATCGTCGTTCTTCATGTAGAACCACCCGGAATGCCATCCGGAGTGGCTCGACGAGAGCTTCGCCAGGATCCAGTTGTCCGCCCGCTTGAGGGCGATGCTGCAGCAACCGGTCCTGACCATCTTGCGGTTGCCGCGCCGACCGACGGGTGGAATAGGCTCACCTCGAACAGGTGGAGCCACAACTCCCAGTGCGGCTCGATCCCTAGGTACCCTTCACACACAGCGGTGAAAATCGCCGCGTGATAGATACCGTTGGGGGTGAGGTGTTGGAGCTCCACGCCGTAGTGGTGGAGGATCCCGCGCAGAAGACGATTGGGAGGGGCGCCCTGCCCCGCCCGATGGAAGACCTCGAAGCTGACCACGTAACCCTCTGGCGGATTGGGCTCGGCGTGCTCCCGCGGCGGCACCACCCACTCCGGCCGATCGACGGAGGTGATGGGCCGGAGGAGGCCGCTCTCCACCAGGTCACCCAGGGCGCGCGGCGGTCACCGAAGACGGGAGCCAGGCATCGGGGCCGTGCAGGATGTACTTGGCCATGGGGGCAAGGAGGCTGACGCGCTCGGACGTGGGGGTGGAAGGTACGTTCCCAATCTCTCCTCTCCTTTCTCTCGCGTGCGCAGAAGTCCGGCTCAAAGGGCGTCTAAGACAACGGCGGGAAGAAGGAGGCAAGGAAGGCAAATGCGAGAAAGGAGCAGCCGACTCTCACTTCCGATATTTATAACCGGGAGGCCAACGGGCGGATCCTACGAACAGGCAAGTGAATCTCTGCATTTAATGCGCTTGCATACCGCCTCCTCGTATTCCTCGAGGATAAGGCGCACCTGTCGCATCATCGGGCTCCGCACCGCACCCCGCCCTGTGCCTACCACTGTTGTGACTGAACGGACGTCTCCTAAAAAGGCGCGCGGCGGTAAGCGTTATCTTCGGAGGTAAGCAACCAACGACGGCCAGTCCGTCGAAATCTCGAGGGAACGAAGGCTGGCCCTCGAAAGGGGTTCGACAGCCACCCTCGAGTACCTGAGGACAGAAATGACCTCGGGTTATGGACTCCGGTCCACCCCCAAAATCTCGAGGGGACAAAGGCCAACCCACGAACGGGGCTCGATAGCCGCCCTCGAGTACCCGAGGTCTGAGGAGACCTCGGGTTATCGACTCCAGTCCACTCCCAAGTCTCGAGGGGGCAAAGGCTGGCCCTTACACAGGGTTCGACAGCCTCCCTCGAGGGCTCGAGCCCAACGGGCAGATCCAACAAAGGCACAGATATGTCCCCATGTTCAATACAATTACCCACTTCCCCCCTCCGTATTCCACAGGATAGGACGTCACCTTCGGAGGCTAGCGGCGGATGACAAACCATCCGTCAAATCTTGAGGGAGCGAAGGCTGGCCCTTGCATAGGGTTCGACAGCCGCCCTCGAGTACCTGAGGTCAGGAAGGACCCATGGTTACGGACTCCGGTCCACCCCTAAAATCTCGAGGGGGCGGAGGCTGGCCCCACGAACAGGGTTCGACAGCCGCCCTCGAGTACGCGAGTCAGGGATGACCCGGGGGGTCAGGCGCGTGCCCCTAGCTCGAGAACGAACTCTCGAGGCCCCCTGGGACATATCCAAGGCATAACCACGGAATACCCAAGGATCCCTACGCTGGGAGGCATCGAGCCACTAGCTCCCATCGAACGAAGCTGGCACCTAGGTAGGCCATACGGTCTTGCTTAATGAGAACGCCTCCGGGCTCCTAATCGACCCCTATCAAATGGGGCACGGGTTCTCACTTGGATTTTTACCCATACCGGGCACCATTTCTATGGATTCCTGCCCGACACCAGCTCACAGAGGACTTCGAGGCTCGTCCTAATGGGGATAGCACGATGCTCTTCGCCCCGCAATCCGAACGCAAGGATCCGTGGGAAGGACGCTATGAGGTAGTGAAAGCCCAGCCACGCAGGGCTCGAGGGCCCGACTACGCACGACACCCCTCGACGAAAGAGGGTCGAAAACACTCGTGACCTGGCAGACAGAGTTGACCTCTCGGTAGGGGCGCTGTGACTCCAGTAACGCTCGAGGGAGCGAAGGCTGGCCCTCGGAAGGGTTTGACAGCCGCCCTCGAGCACCTCTCTTTTCAGGGAAAGGAACGCTCATAGCCTGGCAAACGGAATCGACCCCCCGGTAGGGCCCCACGCCTCCAGGTAACCTTGATAAAACACATCATAGCCCCCAGAGGAGTTCTAGGGCCTCGAGGGCTACCCCCGCGGGGTGCGCTCGCCGCACCCCACGGAGAATCGGACCTCTTGCTGACCCTGCAGGTTAAGGGCAAAAGCTCCAGGTAATCCTTACTCCCCCCGAGAAAACACATATCATAGCCCCAGAGGAGTTCTTAATCACTCCTCTGGGGCCTCGGGGGCTACCCCCGTGGGGTGCGCTCGCGCGCACCCCACGGAGAATCGAATATCTTACTAACTCTGCAGGTCAATGCCAAAAGCCCCTATGCGGATTCTCCTTATCCGCACAGAGGCTCGGGGGCTACTGTCGGGTACAAAGGTAAGAGGTACCCTAAACCCTTCGATAATTTAACGCTTAATATAGCAACTATTTTTAAGACAGGAACCAACCAACCGCTCAAGTCAGTAAAGAAGGGCCCATCACACGAAGGCTCCTTGCACCGGCGATAGTCATCAGTTGTGGGCCGACCTGCTCCTGGAAAAATGACGGACTAGGTGTCGAACGAACGACCCCTCCGCCTCTACCTCGACGCCGAATGACGGACCAGGGGTCGAACGAACGACCCCTCCGCCTCTGCCTCGACGCCGAATGACGGACCAGGGGTCGAACGAACGACCCCTCCGCCTCTATCTCGACGCCGAATGACGGACCAGGGGTCGAACGAACAACCCCTCCGCCTCTACCTCGACGCCGAATGACGGACCAGGGGTCGAACGAACGACCCCTCCGCCTCTACCTCGACGCCGAATGACGGACCAGGGGTCGAACGAACGACCCCTCCGCCTCTACCTCGACGCCGAATGACGGACCAGGGGTCGAATGAACAACCCCTCCGCCTCTACCTTGACGCCGAATGACGGACCAGGGGTCAAACGAACGACCCCTCCGCCTCTACCTCGACCTCTCCGACTCCGCCTCTACTCTAACTGACGGAAAGGGGTCGAACGAACGGCCCCCGGACGGGAAGCTCGATCAGCTCACCTGCCCCCGGTATGGGTTAAAGGGAACCCGCCTAACGTCATGGGCGCCCACGACCGCAGTCAAATCCATCAACTCACCGCCATGCCCTGTACCTCCGTCGACTGTGCTACCGCTGTAACCACGTCGCGGGTACGGACTCCAGAGGCACCCCTCGAGACGTGAACCGGACGGCCCCCGACGACGTCTTCAGGGATACGACAAGGTCACCCCGGTCTCGACCCCTCCCCTCGACCGGGGGCTCGACCTCTACCTCCAACCACTCCGGTATGGGGCCCGTCCCATCCGCCCCGTCTCGCTTCAACTATGGGACTCGCGCCCGTCTGCGGAAGGTCGACCCTACTGAGCCGCGACGTGCAGCAACGTCTAGTCTACTGTCACCATGCCCCGGAGCATCGGAAGGACGGGAAGGCCACGCCGCCACAGTGATCGACGTCCCTTCACCAATACTATGCCGTGGACACGCCTTCCATGCTACAATAGTTTAGAACCCTGTACCCTCGGGTCTCCCTTGGTCTATAAAAGGGGACGCCGAGATAGAAGAAAGGGATCTTCTTATTTCGGGCGACTCTGGCACAAACCCACATTCGCTCGGACACTTCTCACTCAGACATCGGTTCTGATCCTCATACTTCACACACCTCGTCACTTGGTCGACCCCTCGAGCAACCAACCGATCGCCTAGGATAGCCCTGCTAGCCTTAGGCCTCAGCTCATTCTGAGCAACCCCGTGTAAACTAGCTTGTACCCCCCCTGTACGAGCACTTCGGTGCAAGATAATACAATCTATCTCCCCCGCTGGACATAGGGTCTTGTTTGCCCGAACCAGGATAAATCTTGTGTCCTTCTTGCATCACATCTGGGAGAGGGAGCACGCAATATATAAATTTACTAGCCGGTGGTCTTGACCCCTGGGTCATAACACCGACAGAGGGATCCTTGAAAGCACACGAACTAATAGCCGCAAGACAACGAGGTCGTTCTCCGTGGGGCCCGTCGACGACGACACGTTCGGCTGTGGCAGCGGCAGCTCCGCAAGAGAGCCCTCGTCGGTGGACTTGTTTTCTATAATCACGTTCCTTGATTAACCACGTGAGGGCGTGTGAGGGGAGTGGGAAGCCTGGGTGTGGGTGACAAAAATGGTGGAAAGCCTGACTGTGGGGGTCAGAGGGTGAGATCTAGAATTCTAACTCTTTTACAAGATTTCAATTATAGTAGAGATTATAAATGATAACGTATTAGGTGCAAACCATAATATTCGTGAAAACTTGTATAAATTATGACAAAAAAGTCATCTAAATTTACTAAAAAAATCACATATGTAGATGATATGATGATACAAAACCTTAAATATCTTGTCCAAACTCGACTTCGTTTGTATCTATATATGTATTATTTTTTTTAATAAATTTAAACGACTATTCTATCATAGTTTGCACGAGTTTTTCTAAAGATTGTGGCTGATACTCTTTATAAATTGTCATTAAAAACGTCGACAGAATTCCTCCGGGAAGAGGAGACAAAAAAAGAAGAAGGGAAGAAGACTTTGGCCGCCCAGGGCCCCAGGCCCAGACGGAAACCCCTGGTTCTGGCGACGGTGGGGAATCGCCGTCGACGAAGGCAGCTAGGAGGTTTGCGACCGGATTAACCGGTCGCCCCTGGATTTTGTGCTTTCGTGTGGAGGCAATGCTAGCGCGTGCGTCTGGCCTTGTGGAGAAAGCATGGAAGCGAACACCCAATTTGTCGGTCCAGGTCTTGACCTCGCCGCGCCGCCGCTCCTACATGCCACCGCAGCTTCGTCATCTCCGCAGTACGTCGGCACAGCGGAAAATAGTCCCCGAAGAAGCGCAGCTGCTACAAAATAATAGCGTGTAAGATCTGTTGTTCTTGCCTATTTAATTGGGACATCTATCTAGGGTCGATTTTGCGGTTGGGACATCTATCTAAGGTCGATTTTGCGGTTGGGGTAGATGAGATCGTGTTCGGGAAGAACTTTAAATCTCACGAGTATTATTTATGATGAAAACTGGGAAAAAGAAGCATCTTTTTGAACCGAAGCCTGATTATTTTTGCCGCAGAGGAGCTCTACCAGGGCTGGACTGTATCTCCAAACAGAACTGGAGCAAGCAGCACGATAATGTCAATATGCAGAATTCAGCTGTTGCTGATGTCGACTCTATTAGGTAACCTTGCTCGCTTCTAAACAAGTCTTGGCTTGAGCTTTGTAATGTTAGTATGCTTACATTCAGGGATGCTATTGAGGGGAGTTTTGACCAGAGGTTTGCAACACTGAAGAGCATTGGGGAGGATCGTGTCAATGACCGCGAGCTTGAGTTACTGATAAAAAGGAAACCTGACCCCATTTGCTATGTTTGGTTTGATCCCTCCCCTGGATGCACATATCTGAGGTATATGAACTTTTTTTTGGGTGCGTTTAAGTGCTACTAAAATAGTGAAATTGATAACTTTCTATGAAGGAGTCATCCATATAGTGCTCCTACTAAGGAAGAACTGGGGTAGTTTGATGTAGATATACACTTTAGTCTGTAATGGACTTTAGAACTTAATTCTATGATGGATGAATATGTCTTGGACTGGTCTTATCTCCCAGAGAGCAATTCTCAATGCCCAACACCCACCTAGGCCCAATGGAGAGAAAAAGGAACTAAATATACAATCATTTGGGTTTGAGAGCAATTCAAAAGAACCATAACACCACCTGGATTCAGAGAGTAAAGCTGAAGTAGTATGTTTCATTGAAAAATACAGGGGTGGCTTGTAATTACCAGAATGATTCTAGAGCATTCTTCAATCTTCCTATTAGTGAAAGTTCAGAAAGATTGTAGGGTGGAGCGTCCTGATAAGACCGTAGGGCAAAGATGGTTCCGGCCCTGTAGTCTAATATGTTGGTTGATCAATGGCCCAGTTACTTGCTACTCTCTTTCAGCTAGGATTGAATTTGTACCTTTTCTAACGGCATATGCGCAGGACTACTTAAGAAATTAGAAGATAACTTGCTTTCAAAAGTTCTGCCATTATTTCTTTGTTAATTCAGAACCTGTATAACTATGCAATGGTACCGGGCAATCCTTATGGACTGGCTTCACGTAGTCATGCTACAGTAATGAATTAAATATCTTTCCTTGAACACTGTTCAGATTTTTTTTGAAGAGATATCTTTATGCAGGACTTGACTGATCTAACAAATCCACCTTCTAGTGAATCCTTTTTTTACATTCGATGATCAATAGAGCCTCCTGCTCAGAATATCAAAGTTCTTCAGAATGGTTTCCCAACCTCTTTTTGTGAGTGCACAGTTGAAGCTAGCAGCACTAGACCCTTTGCTATGTGTTGGCATACACTACTATTATCATCATCAATTTCATACAAACAGGAGGAAAAGTTTGTAGGGATTTTCCTTGTGATAGATATATTAGGCAAGTGTGTAACAGGAAATCAATGTGATTAGCACCTGCCATGTAAAGCATGTACACGCATGGCAACCACCCAATCTGTGGGATTGGTACCTGCTATGTACAACATATACCCTGCCATATTGGCTGCCATGGTACTTGCTATGTACAACATATACCCTGCCATATTGGCTATATATGAAGGTCACCCCCCACGATTGGGAGTGTGGTACGTCGACGACATCGTCCTCACGGCTTCCTCGACCGCTCTACTGCGACGCATCATCGACCGCCTTCACTCTGAGTTCGCCATGACGGACCTAGGCGAACTACATCACTTCCTGGGTATATCTGTCACTCGCTCCTCCGATGGCCTCTTCCTCAGCCAGCGGCAGTACGCCGTGGATCTCCTTCAGAAGGCGGGCATGGCCGAGTGTCACTCAACATCAACACCAGTTGACTCTCGTGCCAAGCTCTCTGCCTCGGCGGGCGCCCCTGTTGCTGATCCCGCCACGTACCGGAGTCTCGCCGGCTCTCTCCAGTACCTGACGCTCACTCGCCCCGACCTGGCATACGCTGTACAGCAAGTGTGCCTCTTCATGCATGACCCGCGCGAAGCTCACCTCGCGCTGATCAAGCGAATCCTTCGGTACGTGAAAGGCACCTTGTCGGCTGGCCTCCACATCAGCACTGGACCTGTTGACAAGCTGATTGCATACTCCGATGCCGACTGGGACGGGTGCCCAGACTCCCGCCGCTCCACATCAGGGTTATGCGTTTTCCTCGGCGACAGTTTGGTGTCCTGGTCGGCCAAGCGGCAGACCACGGTGTCCCGGTCCAGTGCAGAGGCCGAGTACCGGGCTGTTGCTCACGTTGTTGCAGAATGCTGTTGGCTGCGCCAACTCCTTCAGGAACTTCATGTTCCCTTGAAGGTCGCCACAGTTGTCTACTGTGACAACGTCAGCACTGTCTACATGACAGCCAACCCGGTCCACCACCGCCGCACCAAGCACATCGAGATTGACATCCACTTCGTTCGTGAGAAGGTGGCTCTCGGCGAGGTTCGAGTTCTCCATGTGCCGTCACGTTTTCAGTTCGTTGACATCATGACAAAGGGGTTGCCGGTTCAGCTGTTTGAAGATTTTCGGTCCAGTCTCTGCATCCGGATTCCTGACGCTTCGACTGCAGGAGGCTGATAGATATATTAGGCAAGTGTGTAACAGGAAATCAATGTGATTAGCACCTGCCATGTAAAGCATGTACACGCATGGCAACCACCCAATCTGTGGGATTGGTACCTGCTATGTACAGCATATACCCTGCCATATTGGCTGCCATGGTACCTGCTATGTACAGCATATACCCTGCCATATTGGCTATATATGAAGGTCACCCCCCCACGATTGGGAGTGTGGTGTCTCCTCTATCTCTCTGTCTTTCTACACCTTGGACCATAAATATCTATTGTATGGAAGTGAAATTTAGTGAACTTTGAACATACTTTAGTTCTATATAACTAGCCCTGCTGATATGCTTTCATGGTAGCAGGTTCTTGTGGTAATGTTATTGTTGGCTAATGAGCTGTGGCAAATGCTAACTTTTTTTTGAGTGGTACTTAGTTCATTTTCTGTCTTCATTCACTCATTTAACTGTTTTTTATTTTATTTTGGGATGATGCCATGATGCCTATTAAATTAACAGATGTTTGAATTTGTAATGTGATGTTCAATCTTAGTTTTGCACTGATATGTTTTCATGCTGCAGGGCATCATAAAGACTCTCTGTGTTAATAAGATGGTTAATTCTGGTTTTAAAGTCAAAATCCTAATGACAGACTGGTTGGCCCAGATGGACGATAACATTGGTGGTAATCTAAATAAAATGCGGAATATTGGCTTGCACAATATTGAAATTTGGAAAGCAGTTGGCATGGCTCTTGATCGGGTAGAGATAGTGTGGTTGTCAGATGAAATAAATCGGCATGCCAATAAATATTGGCCACTCGCCATGGATGTTTCAAGAAAAACCACTGTGCGTAGAATAAAAAGGTATATTCTTGTTTGGATTATTTAAGTGTTCAATGTGTATTTTCACTTGGCAACCTTTAAATGTGAGCATCAAATGGAGGATCATTTGAACATGCAAGTCATTTCATTTGTGTTTACCTGCAGGTGTTATCAGAATAGAGATCCGTATGAAGAATTCACTGCTGCTGATATATTTTACCCCTCCTTGCAGTGTGCTACTATATTGTTTCAGAAGGTTATTTTCTTTCCTCCTTGAAAATATTCAACCTTAGCAGGGGCGCAGCTAGTGCCACAAGGACAGTGGTGCACTCGAGAAACAGATGCAATTTCATAGTAACATTCGACCAGATGAGTAAATGTACTAGTGAAATCTTGATTTACCATGATGCATGTGCACCTCCCTAATACAACGCATCGTTGCCCTTGCCCCTGAACCTTAGGAAGTTTGTTAGCCACTATCTCTGTTTGCAAATGAGTCACTATGACATGTGTCGGTCAACTTTGTCTTGCTTTGAAGACTAGAACTTTTAAAATTAAGGAAGTAAACAACAATGCAATATAATTAGTTTAGCCTTTTATTTCTCTAAATTGCAGTTTGGAATTATCCTTAGGCCTCGTTTGGATCCTTGGTCAATTCATTATAGTTTAGGCACATATTTGAGATAGGCTATATAATTTCTATAACTTTACTTAAGTTGGAGAGTACAAATATAGCATGGTGATCTATTCAATTCAATTTCCATCTCCTTTTTTTTTTGCGGCGAATTCAATTCCCATCTCCGACCCTATGAATTAGAGATGGGCTTATTTGTCAACTTTGGAAAGTTGTGGACTCTCAAATTCCAAGCCAAATAGCCTAATTTATCAAGTAGATCCCAATTCCTCCAAAATGAAGGGATCCAAACGGGCCCTTAGAGTTTTAGAGATTTGGATGCTTTTATCATGTTCTTAAAGACCATGATGGTTTTATATATCCACACCAAACTTTGTTGTATCCATCAAACTAGAGGGGGGAAAATACTTCAGTATCCAACATAAGTACTGGATAAATAATAATAAATTATGTAGTGTGAGATTTATATTGTGTAGAAATCGTCTTGGGATTGATATTTCTGGGTGAGATTGATTTTCAGTCCTGGTCTTTGACTGGAATGGGATCCTTTGGAAGGAGAGATAGCAATACTTGATTGTATTTTTATCACAGTTAGTGAAATTGGTAAAAAAAACATGGTAGACCTTATGCTCACCAGATTAAAATATTCTCGACATACTTGCTTCACTTCATTACACAGGTAAAATCATAAGGAAAAAGTAAAGTTCTTTAAAATGTCTGTTTACTGTTATATGCAGAGATCAGGATTATAGTCGATGCACGTCAGCAGTGAAGTTCCTGTTGGATTTAACATATGCATTGGAACCTTACTTTATTGCAGGTTGACATATGGCTGTTGGGCAGGGGCAGGGCTCAGCATGAGGCCAACTTGCTAGCTAGAGAATATTGCAAACGTGTAGGAAGGAGGAATGAGCCAATTGCTCTGTCACACAGTATCTTTAGATGTTCTATCTAGTTGCTGTTCCAGTTTGTTTTATGAGCTAAATGCACCAGCACCATAGATCCATTAACTTTTGCCTCTGTGTCACCAGGTCCATCAACTTTGTAACTGCAGTTTTGGGTCCCTAAACTTTTTTTAAGTGGTTCACCAAAGGCCCATACCCCTTTGTTTGGAGTTTAGGTCTGATGTGGTGTGTACACTCAGCAGCCTGCATAGCGTGTAAATTGCAATTAGACCTTTCCCATTGTTTCTTCTCTCCTATTAAGTGACAGCGATAATTCTTGTCTTTATCTACTAGGATACTTATCTAGAGTAGTTGGCTGCTGTTTCAGCATCTTATCCTTTAAGCATCTCTAGAATATGCTGTAATCCTTTCTTAAGGACCAAGGAAGCTATCCTGTATATTCCCTAATCCTGCCATGATTGTGGCAAGGCTAATGAAATCAAGATTCAGCCCCAAACCCATGTTTTGGTTCTCACATTAAGTCCTTTCTTCTCTTCCAACCGTATGTGTGCCTCCCTTTTTGCCTTGAGCGCACGAAGGATGATGGCACTGGTATAGTGCTCATGGGGCACAAAAGCAGGGGGCCATCGCTCAGGCACGTGAGGAGGATCACCACTGTCACCACCTTGGCAGTTGTTGCGGTCGCCACAGCCAGCATAATGGTGTGGCCATGCTCCATTGCTCCTCCATCACAACTGTAGGCTACAGTTACGTGTGGTCTGGGGCAGTGGGCATGGGAGCTAGTGCTTGTGATGGGGACAGGGGCTTGGTGGCTGAGTCACTGAGTGTGGGGTGGTAGCCTTGGGTGGCGAACTTTGGTGGTAGTCAGGGTTGCATCAAGTGCTATGGTGGCTGGGCAAGTGGTGTATCGAGCGGCATAGCAGCTGGGGCCGGAGTGGTGGGTGTGGCAGCAGGGGCCGAGGTCATTGGGGTGCACTGTTGCTGCTGTGGTAGTTGTCACCAGTGCAGTAATGAATGGCCCAGGCGAGGTGGTTATCCGTCTCGGTTAAACCGAGGGAGGGGAGAAGTGGGTGCGCAAGGTGGGAGAGCACGTGGATCTCACACCGCGTGTGGCGGTCAGTGTCAGGCTTGCTAGCAGAGGGCTATTTGAAGACCTTGATGGTGGTAGAGGCTGGGAGGCAAAGCTGAGGGGGGCCCTCCATGAAGAGGAACATGGCGCACTGCAGGTATGTGTTGCGCTTGGCCTCTTGGCCAGCAATGCGGGTTCTACCATTGGCTAGCCGAGCTGGGGATGGTAGTTTCCCTACACTGCAGTGGCTCTGCTAGGTTGGCTGCATGAGCGAGCAGGTCTAGGGAGCACGGGCCAAAGGCGCAGGGAGCGACACCGGTGAGCGCAAGCATGGAGGCATCGGTAGTGGCATGAGCTATGGAGATAGGGAGATTGGGTGAGAGGAAGGGGCTAATTGCAATTTACACACCATGCTGGCTGCTGAGGCTACATGCCATGTTGGATCTAAACACCAAATCATGGGATATGGACCTCCGGTAAACCACTTAAATTTAAAGACCCAAAACTGAACTTTCAGAGTTGATGGACCCAGGTGACACAGGCATAAGTTAGTGGACCTATGGTGCATTTAGCTGTTTTATTGTGGACATGAGTACTCTGGTATTTAGTCCTTGTATAATGGTAATTTAACTTATGTTAAGATACATACACACTCTGACATACATGCACCAAAGCATACCAGGCACAGATCCTTAAATTTAAGTACAGATATACTTCCAAATTTGTTACTATACCGTGAAGAAGAACATAGGAGGAATCCATTTCTGGCTATCTACATGAAAGATATTGAGGTTTGTACTGTAATTTTAGTACTCTCAACCTCTAACATTGTTAGCTATGTTCTATAGATGCATTTTTTGTATAACAAACATAATTTTATTTCAAGTTTTAATTCAAATATTTGATACATGAGCTAGTTGTTTTTGTAACTCTTGCTCAGTGTGCATAGAGCAGTATAACTATCTAAGGAAAACCATCTTGGGCCAGGAAGGCGAGTAACAACTAACAACAGTTTACTTTCACTACCTATGGGCTATGCTAGAGTATAATGTTTCAGTTTGCATGGTTCATTTGGACACTCGCACACACACATGTGATTTCTGTTACTAGTTCTATTATTATTATGGACTCCTCATTATTTATTCAGAAGAAGCGACTTTCTCTTACCACTCATTCTTTATTCAGAATAAGCGATTTTTCTCTTAGCACTTTAAGAAAGGACTAGTGTCATTAACCAGTTTGTTGGTCCTATCAGTCACCTTTTGGTTCACTGTGTGTTTGCTCGCCAAGTCTGGGTTTCGATCTTTCAGCTCTTGGGCATAGTACATTTAGCACCTGATCTTTCAGTGGGTCGTTTCTCTGGCTGGTGGAGTAAAGTTGTCAGAGCTGTACCAAAAGAAGCGCGCAAGGGCCTTAACTCTTTAATAGTCTTGGTGGCTTGGGAGATCTGGAAACACCGCAATGATTGCGTGTTCGAGAATCCGAGGCCGAGTCTTCAGGTGGTGCTGAGGGCTGTGAGCAGGGAGGGTGGTCTCTGGTGTTCAGCAGGGGCTTCTAAGCTCCAAGAGCTCATACCCAGTTTGTTGTCCCTTGGTGTTTAGGCCCTTGGGTCGCTGGATGTTTTTCCTTGTCCTTTGTGAGTTCCTCAAGTTTATCTAGTTTGGTGTGGGTGTGTGTTTGTTCTTTGTACTCGGGTTTGGGTCCTTCTGGACTCGTGTACTTATCTTTTATACCTTAGTGAAATGACGCGCAACTCTCCTGCGTAGTTCGAGAAAAAAAGTTTGTTGTTCATTTTGTTACTTGAACCTATATGTGAAATTAATTATCTTTTATATGTTTTGTAACATTTTGATTTTTGTCAACCAGTGTAACCATAGAGATATGGGAATTAGCTGCTTCTTGTTCACTACCTGATCTTTGTGTCTTAGGGAATCGTTAAATTTGTGTTTGATAGTTTTACAAATGAGATTGTTCAATACTGCCATTTAATGTATTACAGGTTGATATCAGTAGAAAAATAATACATGCTTTCTGCCCTCCAAAATTGGTGGAAGGTAATCCGTGTTTGGAGTACATAAAGTATATTGTATTTCCATGGCATGGAAAGTTTGAGGTTGTTCGGAAGAAAGAGGATGGTGGTGACAAGTAAGATTCTCTGCCATGGTACTTCTGCATGTTTCCTGACAAATGCTAGTCGTGTAATTGACCAGGAGAATGTACAATTATCTAATCCAGTCTACTAAAAGAGTAGCAAGGCATTAACAGGCTACAGATAAATAAATTGATTTACATTTTGCAGAACATTCATGTGCTAGTATATACTATGCTCAAATCTGATACAAGTATGACTACGATTGACAATCATTATACAGGACGTTCCTGAGCATGGAGGAGCTTACAGCTGATTATGTAAGCGGGGCTATTCAGCCTGGTGACTTGAAGCAGGCCCTTGCAAATTCATTAAAAATAATATTGCGGGTAATATTATTCTCTCTTTCCTAGCAGTCATCTTTCTTGCATTTGCCTGCCTGGCAGTGATCTTTCTTGCATTTGCCTGAGTGCTACCATTTTCTTTCTCTGCATTTGCTTATGACTTACAATTTTGAGACCTACACCAGAAGATGCCCAATACGGGGGTTATTACATATCCTAGACCCAAGATGAACAACTTCACTGATTCCAAAGTCATGGATTGAAATTCTGCCAGAAATTGCATACATAAAGGAGCAAGAAAATGCATGCATTAGCAATGTAGCACTCACCTTGTAGCATAATGTAACTGTTAGATATATAATTGTATATATCCTAGGGGGTCCTATGTTATTGTATTTACTTGTACTCCAAGTCATGTATGACTACATATATGAAAGCCACCCAACCCCTGAGGGTATGAGGTGTTCCGCTATCTCTCTACATGGTATCTTTCGCCTAGGTTTAGATCCTAACCCTAGCACCACCGCTTCCGCCCTAACCTCAGTTGCCGCCGCCGCCAACCCCCCGCTGCCGCCGCCGCCTATTCAGGCCGCCGTCGCCGCCCACCCCCTGCTGCTGCCGCCACCTATCCAGGCCGCCGCCGCAGCCCCTGCCGCCACCCATCCAGGCCACCGCCGCCGCTCCCTGTTTTTGGCCGCCGCCTCCAGCAGGCCGCTGCCATGCCTCCGAAGCAGGATGACACTAGTGGTGTGGTTGATCCACCACCGGCCGCCGTCGCCGTCCCCAACTACGCCGTCGTCAACGTCAAGAACCACGTCCCCATCACCTTGGAGTTAGCCAACCCTAACTACACCAAGTGGTCCACGTTCTTCAAGGCGCTCTGCGGCAAGTTCATGCTACGTGGCCACATCGACGACACCACTGCCGCCGACCCCGACGATCCGCTGTGGGATGCAGTGGACACCAGATGCAACTCAACTCAGGCAGCGCCCCTGGGTGATGGACACCGGTGCCACCTCGCACATGAGCTCCAACGATGGTATACTCCTCTCTCGCTCCCGTCCTTCTTCCTCCTCAGTTGTTGTCGGCAACGAGAACTCCCTACTAGTTACTTGCCAGGGTGACTCCCAGCTCGCGTCTCCTTCATCCAACTTTGCGCTAAATAAGGTTCCACATATTATTCGCAATCTCCTTTCAGTCCAGTCAATTCACTCGTGATAATCACTGTTCCGTTGAATTTGACGCCTTTGGTTTTTCCATTAAGGATCCTCGGACCAGTCGGGTGATCCTTCGCTACAATAGCTCCGGTGACCTCTACACCTACCCCACACAGCCACCACCAGTCGTGCCTTCGCCGCCTCCACAAACACCGCCAACTTGTGGCATGCCCGCCTCGGGCATCCTGGTCCTACCACCGTCACAGGTCTCCAGTCCTTGGTTCCATGTGTTAAGTCTGCTTCTAGTTTGTGTCATGCGTGTCAGTTAGGCAAACATGTTCGGCTACCGTTTTCCAGTTCCACGTCCTGCACTAGTGCATCCTTCGAGCTTTTGCATTGTGATCTATGGACATCTCCAGTTCCTAGAGTTTCTGGTCATTCATATTACCTTGTTATATTGGATGATTATACTCATTATTGTTGGACGTTTCCCATTCGCTGTAAATCTGATGTGCATCAACATCTCGTGGATTTCTGCGCATACGCACGCACTCAGTTCAACCTCCCAGTTAAATGCTTCTAGGCAGATAACGGGACTGAATTTCTTAACAACGCCACCGCTCGGCTCCTCGCTGCCCACGGCATCCTTCTGCGCATGTCTTGTCTGTACACTTCACCTCAGAACGGAAAGGCAGAGCGCATCATCTGAACCATTAACAACATCAGCCGCACCATGCTTCTCCATGCCTCCATGCCTCCAGCCTACTGGGCTGAAGCGCTCAGCACATCCACATACTTACTCAATCGCCGACCCAGCTTCGCCGTCGGTGCCGAGATTTCCTTCTCCCGCCTATTTGGCAAGTCCCCAGACCTTTCCCACCTTCGCCTGTTCGGCTGTCTGTGTTACCCAAACCTCTCAGCCACCTCGACCCATAAGCTTACCCCTCGCTCTGCTGCCTGCGTCTTCCTTGGTTATCCCTCCTCCCACAAGGGGTACCGCTGCCTTGACGTCTCCACGCAGCGCATAATCATCTCACGACATGTCGTTTTCGATGAACTATCTTTCCCGTATGCCACTGACACTGCAGGTTCGACTACAGCAAGCTCCCTCGAGTTCCTCGACGACGACAACGAATTACCGCTGTCACAGCAGGCTCCGCCTGGCGGGCGTGGCATTGTGCCCTCGTCCGGCGCTCCGATCGATGACCCCGTCGTGATCGCCTGCGGCCCTCTGGTGTCGCCGCCATCACCGTCGGGTCGCTTCGGCCGCGTCTACGAGCGGCGTCCTGCTGCCCCGCCGACCGGTGTAGCATCCCCGAGCCGCTTCGGCCGCGTCTACGATCGACGTCCTGCTGCCCCGCCGACCGGAGTCCCTGCCCCGGCGCCGCGTGCCTCTACCCCGGGAACCGACAACTCTGCACAGTGTTGTCCCGGCGCCCGGCCGCACGGCCTAGGCGACAGGCGCTGCTCCAGCACCTCCCAGCCGCCCGGTGCCGCTGCAGCACCTCCCAACACTGCTGGGGCGTCCGACACAGGCCCTGGTCGCGCTTCGACTCGGCTCCAGACGGGTGCCATCACCCCTGTCGACTACAGCAGTGTCTTCGTCTCCACCGCATCACCGCTGCCACGCGACTACCGCAGCGCCCTTGCCGATCCGCAGTGGCATGCGGCCATGGCCGACGAGTACCAGGCGCTCATCGACAACGACACCTGGCGCCTGGTACCTCGCCCACCCCGCACCAACGTTGTCACCGGCAAATGGATCTTTCAGCACAAGTTCCATTCCGATGGCACGCTCGCTCGCCACAAGGCGCGCTGGGTGGTTCGTGGCTTCTCCCAGCAGTACGGCGTCGACTACGACGAGACGTTCAGTCCAGTCGTCAAGCCGGCCACGATTCGCATCGTCCTCGGCATCGCCGCCTCACGCTCCTGGCCTCTACATCAGCTTGACGTGAAGAACACATTTCTCCATGGTCATCTTGATGAAACAGTCTACTTTCAACAGCCACCCGGCTTCGTTGATCCTTCGACGCCCGACCACGTGTGCCTGCTACATAAGTCGTTGTACAGACTGAAGCAGACTCCCCGCGCTTGGCACCAGCGCTTCGCCTCGCATCTTCGCACGCTCGGCTTCCGCCCGTCTGCATCCGATGCATCTCTCTTTATTTATAAAGAGAAAGATGGTGTCGCCTACCTGCTGCTCTACGTCGACGACATCATCCTGACGGCCTCATCTTCAGCACTCTGTACTCGCATCACAGAGCGCCTACACTGAGTTTGCGATGACCGACCTCGGCGAGCTCCACCACTTCCTCGACATCTCCCTCACACGCTCCTCCGGCGGCCTGTTCCTGTCTCAGCGTCAGTACGCTGCCGAGTTGCTCCAGCGCGCTGGCATGGCTGAGTGCCACTCCACGTCGACACCAATGGACTCTAACGCTAAGCTTTCGGCCTCTAATGGTGCTCCTGTCGCGGATCCGTCTGAGTACCGTCGCCTCGCCGGTGCCCTCCAATACCTGACTCTGACTCGACCAGATTTGGCTTATGTTGTTCAACAGGTGTGCCTCTTCATGCATGATCCCCGCGAGCCACATCTCGCGCTGGTCAAGCGGATTCTTCGGTATGTCAAGGACACTCTCTACCGGACTTCACATTGGTACTGGCCCTGTCCAGTCCCTCACCACGTACTCCGACGCTGACTGGGCAGTGTGTCCAGACTCTCGGCGTTCTACTTCTGGCTACTGCGTCTACCTCGGTGACAACTTGGTGTCCTGGTCCTCTAAGCGGCAGACTATGGTTTCTCGCTCCAGTGCTGAAGCGGAGTATCGTGTTGTTGCCCACACCGTCGCCGAGTGCTGCTGGGTGCGTCAGTTGCTTCAGGAGCTGCATCTGCCACCATTGTTTTCTGTGACAACGTCAGTGTTGTGTATATGACAGCTAACCCTGTCCGTCACCGCCGGAGCAAGCATATTGAGATCGACATCCACTTCGTCCGCGAGAAGGTCGCGCTTGGTGATTTTCGAGTGCTCCATGTGTCGTCCTCTCACCAGTTCGCTGACATCATGACTAAGGGCTTGCCTGTACAGTTGTTTATTGATTTTAGGTCCAGTCTTTGCGTCCGTGATACTCCCGCTTAGACTGCGGGGGAGTGTTAGATATATAATTGTATATATCCTAGGGGGTCCTATGTTATTGTGTTTACTTGTACTCCAAATCATGTATGACTATATATATGAAAGCCACCCAACCCCTGAGGGTATGAGGTGTTCCGCTATCTCTCTATAGTAACTACTACCAAACAAAACTGGAAAAAAGTAGTATTTGTTTTCACTTCTCCAGAACATGTCTCACTTCCAATTTTGCCACTGTAGTTTTTTTTCTTGACAGTAACTATTAGGAAGGGATATGTTAGGATCAATTGTTATTATTTGGGTAGGATCCATTAAGATCAATTGTATAGGATAACTATCCATGTATAGCCTAGCTTCCTTGTATTGTACCACCTAACCTTGTACCACAGATTGATCATGGCTATATATATGCAAGGCACCCCTTGCAATGAGTGTGTGGTGTGATTCCCATACCTTTCTACAGTAACCCATGTTAACGTATCTGATGAGTTACTCTAACCTGAAAGAAATAATATATTGTAAACACTGCACCTTTGTGTGATAGCATTGTCTTGTTTCACAATATTTATCCTTTCTCTCAGGAGGTGCCATTTTAAATTATTAGTCCACTGAGTAAAACAAGAGTCTAGTTATTCAGATATTTCCATAATGTATCCTACCTTAATGATTTAAAAGAATTTAAATTACTATAGCATGCATTGAATAGGAGAGTGCACGTGCATTTCTCATTACCTTTTCCTTAGATTAGACATATTACTTCATCTGTACATTTGGCAGTTAAGGAGAAATATGATGAAACGGATGGAATGGTTAATTTGAGTTGGCTTAATTTCTTCTAGCCCTTGTTCTTACTCAAAATGATATCTTATTCTGAGTTTATCTTACCTTACGTTTTTTTGTTTCAAGCCGGTCCATGACCACTTCATAGCAATGCTGAAGCAAAAAAAAGCGCAGTGAAAGAAATTAAGGTATATTTTTTATCAGCTTCATTTGTGGATGATTTAGGGTTTGATATAAGAGTGGGCTGGGTTTTCTAGGATATAGGTTAAGTTGTGACTGTTAATGAAAATTTCATAATATTAGTAAAAAAAACTGTGCATTGCTGCGGCTGCGAGATGGAAAGAGGAAATTTGACATGATGTCATGCAAATCACATTTGTATAATTGAACCTTTGACAACATGCTTTCCATAACAAATTTGAACATGGTTCTAAAAAGATGCAATCCTTGGTAAAGAAGTATAACAAGTATTACTTGAGGTGTAAATGAGAGCTCAATTTAAAAGCAAAGAATAATGGTGAGTAACATTAGTTTTGAGCTCTTTAATATACAATGATCTCTGGATACTGAGTGAGAACAGTTGCATAATGAAAAGAGAGAAAATTAGCGGCACCGTGGACAAAATATGCTATCATTTTGAAGCTATTTTTCCTTCAGTAACTAGTAACCTCCACTTCAAATTAAATTACCATCAATTTGGTCCTCCCAAATTGATCTGCAGTTGGAAAGCGGACATTACTGTTAGTTCCATGCACAAGCTTAAGCGATTGGGAAGAGGTGGGCAATCCACTAATACTTCATGACACTCCCACTCACGTGCAGCTAAAACAAGGCGCAAACATGGAAATAAAGAAGGGAGTGGAGGACTTAAAAGATGCCTCTACCAGACTTGAACTCGAGACCTGTGGCTTTGATATCATGTTAGGTTTCATGCACCAACCAAGTGAACCCAAAAATTGAAGCGACTGGGAAGTACTTCTCAACAATTACCGCTCTTGGGGCCTCTTAGAAAAGATCAAACAGCAACAAATTGTGACTTAATAAGACATACACAATTCCAGTCCCTTGTTCTCTCCACATTTCTTAACCATGTGAAGTCCATAGGAAGAGCCAAATGATGCAGATTACATGACAGTGACAGGTTCACCGGCCCATATGATCTTTCCATTTTTTTTCATTCTTAATAATCAGATAAAAGGTTCAGCAATAAATACAACACTGATTGTGAGAGAGAACCCTCAACTGATGTGCAGTAATCCTTTCTGTAAATTACTGAAATTTTCAAAATTCAGTTGAAATTTATCTAGATTTGTCACCAAAATACATGTTTTCTAAAGTTTTTGGACCTTAACAAAGGATTGGCATGATTTATGGCTGTACATCTATTCTGAGTTCAAAAATATGCAACCAAACAATAGGGAATATGAGAGTATAGAGTAATATGTTTACAATATAGCATATGGATGAGGCTAATAGTAAATTTTGGACTTCTATTTCAGCCACCATGAAATTCATGAAACCGCTGAAATTTAGAACTTTGGTTCAATCAATCATGTAACTCTCCTGTCATTGCCTTTTTTTTTGGCAGGGATACTACATTGCAAAGTGAGGATCTCAGATGGCTAGGAATTGTAGAACGCTACACTTATGAGCAGTGGTCACCAAACACATGCAATTAAGGATTTGAGATGTTTTTTTTAAAAAAAAAAACTGTGGTACTAAGTTTGAAACCTTCAAAAACTATACCCTCTCCATCCGAGTTTAGGTATATGAGTATATGAATGTTTAGCACAAGCTAATTAGTTCTAGTTAACTTGGGAGTATTGTTGTTCCTTCCTCACGGATTGCTTTGGCAACGCAGCTGCAGTTGCGTCTTCTGATCAGAATTTACTTGCAGGGTTAAGGCTGGGAATACAATGTTGATGGATTCTTTTTTGGAAACTCAAATCCCTTTGGGAACCCATGGTTTTCCATTCCTGGTTCTGCCTCCCCTTTCAAAGTAGCACGAGGGAGTTTTAAATCCTCGCTCGTCGCTTGCTCGGCGGCCGCCTCGTGCTGTTTGCGTCACAGGCCAGCCACCGGTTGCCCACCGTGCACCGTGCACTAAGGTGCTGCTTTGCTGGTGAGAACCGGACGGAGAGGTGAACTCCCAACGCAACCTACCTGATGAGCAAGCAGGCGTCATCGATGGTTTCAGTCCGTGTTGCGCACACAATATGCTATGACTTTTCATTATGAATCTGAACTATCTAAGCTGCATGCGTGAAAGAACTAGTTAACCGATGAGCATGAAGATTAATACGCATGGCACTCAAAAAGAAGTATGGAGCAGGAAGATGATTAAGAACTATACGCAGAGCACACAAAAAGAAGTATGGGGTATATAATAGTGATTGATACGCAGAGCACACAAAAAGAAGTATGGGGTATATAATAGATAAAAAAAATTATAGAATAATGTGTCGCGTGTATAAAATGCAGAAGCATGGATAAGGTGACTAATATGTATATAGAAGATGACTAATATGTATATACAGGAGTCAGTCATAAGAGCATAAGGATGTGTCCTAGCTCGTCGCAAAAAAAAAAAAAATGTGTCCTAGCTTTTGCACATTTCTTTTTCATTTTCTCTATCATGACAAATTTCACCGCCTGTACAATGAGGGCACGCACATCTCCTTGTCACAGTGCCTTCAGCTCAACAAAATCACCGCCTGTAAAAGTGAGAGTACTAAAATACATATGCCAAAATACGTAAGTCAATCAAGGACATGCAAATAGTTCTTCAGAACGACTTTTGAACCGAACCTCAAAGTTTAGCGAAGAAAAACTTCAGGGTTTTGAAGCACCTTCTTCTAGGACCTTCTGCAAAATAGTCGTAACAAATACATAAACTCCGCTCGAAAAAACAATTACCCACAAGTCAAGCAAGAACATATAAAATACTAGGGGAAACAATGATATTTTGACTGTACCAGTATATCAGCGCATGATGGGCGCTCTTCTGGTGACCATTCTAACATCTTTATCACTAGATACTCATCTCCAGCGAAATCTTTGGACAGTTCAGATTTTTTCCAAGTTGAATGTGGGTTTCTCTTCCATTGTCGAGAATTAGTTAATTCCTTAAGGTTGAGAAGCCATTCGTAGCGCTCTTAAGCTACATTAGCTGGTCCAAACAGCTCGGCATAGACCATGCCAAGGCTAAATATATCACTCTACATTGAACATGAATCAAAATTCAAACCTTCATCAATATATGCTAAGGCTTTATGTCCTGTGTAGTAAAATGCTAATGCAAAAGTACCTTTATGTCATGCCTTTGCTTCCGTATTAGCTCAGGGGCACCATATAGCTTTGTACCATATAATTTTCCACCATAGGAACATGAGCGTGAGGAAATTAATCCACCTAACCAAAATAATTATATTTTAGTAAGTATTTAATTGCATGAAAATAAAACCGTCTACGCCCTCCGTCCCAAAATAATTGTCGTTCTCGTTTACCGAGAAACAACTTTAATTAATTATATATTTAACTTTATTAATATTTATGCTACATAATTAATATCATCGGAAAGATCTTTAACTCTAGTTTTTTTTACAAAATTATTTGAAGATACAAATATTGCACGTATTTTTTTACAAATTGAGTCAATTTTATGGCACGAAAACCCAAAATGACATTTAATTTGGAACAAAGGGAGTAGTTATGATACTTACTTTCTCCAAAATCTCCAACTTTTGCACAACCCTGATCATCAAGAAATATGTTGCTGCACTTGATATCCCGATGAACAATGCCTTGCACGTGCAAATAACTTACTCCACAGACAACTCCAACAAATATCTTGACTCGATCACTAATTGTTGTCACGCGTGCCTCATCAAGAAGATCCTCAAGTGTACTAAAAAGGCATTAGTCAATATGGAGTATAGATGATCAAGTCATATAGATGATCAACATATATTATAAAGGGTAAAGTGCATCGATCACGGGTCCCTAAACTTGTTTGGTTGTGTCATTCCGGTCCCTAAACTCGTAAAGCGACTATTTAGGTCATAAAACTTGTTCGATTGTGTCTTCTTGGTCCTTAAACATAGAAATAACACATTTAGTCCTCAAACTTGTTTAGTTGTATCATCCCGACCCCTAAATTTAGTTTTAAGTCTCAAGTCAAATAGGGCGATATACAAAAGCTATATAAAAAATAATTCATAACTTTTTCATATGAATTCAAATAAAGACAAACTTTATGTCAAAATTGTAGCCCTCGACGCGATCTATAACTTTGTAGTCAAATTTTTGTTATTTGAAGTCATTTAATGTCCCAAAATTAAATTTAAATTTCAATTTTCAAAATATGTAAACTTATAACAATATTTTGGGACCCTAAACAATTTTAATTCAAAAATATTTCAACTACAAGGTTGTAGATCACGTCGAGGGCTACAATTTTGATATAAAGTTTTTCTTTATTGAAGTTCATATGAAAAAATTATGAATTATTTTTTATATAAAGTTTTTAGATCATCCTATTTTGACCAGACTCAAAACCAAGTTTAAGGAGCGGGATGACATAAATAAACAAGATTGAGGACCTAAACATGTGATTTTCAAGTTTAAGAACTATAGGATGACACAACCACACAAGTTTATGGACATGAACGATTAATTTGCAAGTTTACGGACCGAGATGACACAACGTGGCACAACGATAGAAGTTTAGGGACCGGTGATAGACTTTACTCTATTATTAGAAACAAAGTATTTTTTGCGTACCATTTGCACAGCTCATGTGCTAAGAAAACTTTGGGGAAGTCTTCCCTTTGTTCTTTCCATGCACAAAAAAATCTTTTAATATTAGGGTGACAGAGCTTCTTCATGATCAGAGATTCCCTAATAAGAGAGGAGTGCATTGCATTACTAATTAATTAAAGTATTAAAAAATAAATTCTAATGAGTTAATAACTAACTGACAAAATATTCAATGCAAACCACATCTTCAGTGCAAATCGTGAAAATCCTTTCCAAAACCATATTTAGGAGTTTCCAAATTTTTTGAAACTATGCACACCAATATTGCATCAATAGTTACTGTCAAAAAATATTGCATCTATAGATGTCCGTTGTCACAGATTTTGAGATTCAAATTCATTTTGTACCGAATCATACGAAAATAACAAATTTCACTTGCATATGCAATAGAGGACAAAATTTTAGGAATTCTCTTCTTTAGTGCATATGCAAATGAAATTTGTTATTTTCATATGAATTTTTACAAAATGTGTTTAAATGTCAAATTTTGTGACAATGCACATCTGTAGATGTACTATTGGTTTGTAGTTTTAAATTTGTTGGAAACTCCTAAGTATGGTTTTAATGCGGTCTTCATGGATTGCACCAAAGATGGGGTTTGCACCAAATATTTTGTCGAATTATATAGCACAATTTTGTGAAGAATCAAATGATACACATATACACCACATTTCTAAAAAGAACTAGAGATACACTAACCTTGGTTCTTCAATGATTGAGTTCTTATAAGTTGACCACTTTATAGCACAACTGTTTTCTGGATTATCAAGAGATTCACACCTATACACCTGGCCTCCGGCCCCAGATCCTAACATGGTTGCATTGATTAGCGTGATGAAATGTGGTTGAAACAATCTCTTAAGATTGGGGTTACTAACTTACCAAGCATTTCTTTCAAATCATAATGAGTATCCAGGGAGATCTCAAACTTGCTAAGAAACGAGCCATTGATTACTCCTCTATATTCTAGGGGCTCGTCCAGTAAGGCCTAAGCAATAACCATAGACCCATGATAAATAGATATTAGTAGTTGTAAGTAGTACTAGTAGTAGTACACTAGCTACTAGCAGAATAAATAATATAAGATATTACTAACCAATTCTTGCAGTTCAAGTGAGTCCGACGTCTTTTCAGAATCAGTGTTCAAGCTAAAGCTCCAAGATGATCGCCAGTTGCCATTACCTTGTTCTAAAACACAAACACAAACATATCAATCTCATGGTCCTGAAGCATAAACGTGAACATATCCAATACAAAAAAGTTTGAGAAAGATTTGCTAACAACAGGCTAAGAGCAAAGTGATTTACAAGTTCAACGGACTGGAAGCTAAAATACAACCATGACAATTGGGATCTTTTTGACCATAATACAAGTAGAACTTAAAAATGGAGGTCTGGCCCAGACTGATAGATACAGTCGGTGAAAAAAGCTACGATGCAACCCCTTGCGGAAGCCCCCTGCTGCAACCACCGTCACCGTTGTGGATCTTGGAGATGGTGGGGGTGTTATGGACGGCGTTAGGGTTGAGAAGAGATGAATCGAGGGAGCGACGGTGGCTGCCGCGCTACAGTGCTCGTGGGTACTGTTCACAGGGCAGCGGCGGCTAGCGTTAGGGGCACCGGAAATCCGGCCGTGGGGCGTTTGCCCACGGCCGAGCAAGAGAGAAGGGATTTCCTTCTTAATTCTTGCTTGATTAGATTGATACATCTCCTCTCATTATATAAAGAGGTCTTACTTGGCTCCTAAGTAAGTGACTAATTAACCCTAATGGGCTAAAAGGCCCAATAGGCCCTTGACTCTCCTAGCACTACACCCCACATGGACATGCAGCTCGTCCTCGAGCTACAACATAATGATGACACTAGCAATGACTTTGCTATACACAAACTTAACACCTAGTAAAAACAAGCCTTTTACATCTCGGCTTATTTTATTGACGTGAAATAGATTGCGACTCTTTATTTTTGACTCCTGAAGATATTGCGGACACCCTTCGTGTGAACCTGCACGTGTGTAGCCACCTGGATCCCATGGAGCCCACCGGAACGAGAGGGGTGCACGAGTATAGCCATTTGGGATTAGCCGCGATAGCAACCAACGGAGACGTCCTCGCGGCGGCCGATGGCGGAATGCGGTGACGCTAGACAGTGTGTCGCCGCCGGTGACAAGAAGGGGAGCGACTCCCCTACTGCCGCTGTTGTAGAGTTGGAGGTCGCTGCCCGGGGGGAAAATAGCATACCCGTCGCCTATGGGGGAAAACACATGCTGAAGTTCCCCAACGCAGCGGATGAGATTGAAGTCGTCCACATGGCGAAGCGCAACTTGGAGCTGTGAAGGGGTGGAAGGCTGAATAAGCTGCATATCACGCATCTCCCGCACCTGCCGACGTGCAAGGAGGCTGCGCGCAGCAGCCTGCAGCTGCACTGCTGCCAACACTTGGCAGCTAAGCATCCTCCCCATCGGCTTCGTCGCGATGTTCGCTGACTGCTTGATTTGTTGTGATTTCGCGCCCTCGTCTTGGATCTGCTGGACGCCGACACCCCTATAGAAGATCCCATCGGTGAATGGGTGCTGGAGACTTGGCACACTGGGAACAACAACATCGGTGGCAGCGAGCGTTGGAACGACCGTCATCATGGCGGCCGGGGTGCCATCATCTGGCATCCAGTAGGGGAGGGGTGTTGGCATCGGACACTGCAGCTGTACAACCATGCCGCAGAGGCGCAAGTGCATGTCCTGGACGGCCGCAACGATCAGGTCCACCTTCGCCGCCAGGGACTCCAGGGTGATTGGAGAGGACGATTCGTCGTAACCTGGCATCTCTGATACCAAATGTTATGGACGACGTTAGGGTTGAGAAGAGATGAATCGAGGGAGCGGCGGTGGCTGCCGCGCTACAGTGCTCGCGGGTATTGTTTACAGGGCACCGGCGGCTAGGGTTAGGGGCACCGGGAATCCAGCCGTGGGGCGTTTGCCCACAGCCAGGCAAGAGAGAAGGGATTTCCTTCTTAATTCTTATTTGATTAGATTGATACATCTCCTCTCATTATACTGAGGGGTCTTACTTGGCTCCTAAGGAAGCGACTAATTAACTCTAATGGGCTAAGGCCCAATAAGCTCTTGACTCTCCTAGCAGGGGGACACCTCCTTCTAGGACAATCAATGGCTTGTGGCTTTGTGTGATCCCCGTTGCTTTCATCCTTCCCGGCCTTGCATTGTCACTTCCTGAGCAAGAACGTGATGGTTAAGGAGTTCTTGTCCATAGGCCTCTCTCCAACCAGCTCTAGTATCGCCTCATCCCCCAGGAAAGAGGAGTTCCATAAGCTCAAAATTGTTGGTCCTCGAGGCCACCCTAGATGTGTGCTCCTACAACTTCAAAGATCAAAGATGGATGAAGCTGAGGAACGCTGACATATGACAGGCATGGTCTGCAGGGCATCGATTCGGATGGAATACATGCTCCCCTCATTCGTGTTCATCTAGCAAAACTTCGCCCCCTCCTCCGGTAGTGAAGTTCTTCACCTAGATCCTACTCAGAAAGTCAGAATCGGATCCAATGCAAGACCAACCTTGTGCAGAAATGGGTCCAGAACAATGCCCGCTGCGACCTGTGTGGCTCGAGCGATGAAGACGGTGACGACATCATGTCTAGGTGCCCGTTTGTGCGACATTTCTGATCAAGGATAGGTTGGTAGCTGGACGCAATTGCTATGGCATGCAAGCTTTGGAACTTTAAGAGTAATTGGCTTAACCCTTTCTAGGAGTTTATAAGAGAGATTACATGACCCTCCCATAGTGTCAACCGGGAGAGGAGCGAATGTTGAGATTGGATCGAAAGTTGACGAAGACAACAGTGGTCAATCCCTTAGTGAATTCGCATTACCCCATAATTTAGGATGGAAAGAGTACTAAATTTATACTAAAATTTAATACATCTAGAATATCTTATATTTGAGTACAATTTTAAAATGCTCGAAAGGAATAACAAACTATATAGGAGATAAGAAAACAAACCATGTATGGTAGCATTTGCAAATGAGGCACGCGGCCATATGCACAAATCAATCACTAACGAGGATGATGGTAAGCGTTTGGAGTCGGATAGCACCTCGGTTGATTCAACAGCTTTTTCAACTTCCTCCTCCGTTTCTCCTTCCCGGTAGAAGAGATCAATCACCGCTTCACCGGAACTCTCCTTGCTTGTAGGGTAGAGGTCGTCCCAATCATCTTCTTCGTCCCAGTCATCTTCTTCGTCTGATGATCCTATGTCCTTCTCCTCTTCACCTTCTTCGTTGTCGCATTCCGCTTCCTTAGACTTGGGCAATAGCTCTACTGACGATGTCAACGCACTTTCCTCAGCCAGCGTGATAATTACTCGGGAGTCGTTGATGAAACTTGAGGCGGACGAACTCAGCACCCGCAGGATCGGGTTGGACACTTCCTCGAACGGCTTCACCGACGGCGATTTGCTCCAGGGAGCAGACAGCTTGAGCGCGATCGGCTTTGAGCCATCGCCTCCGTGGAAGACGACGCTGAGGTAATGCCTCCGCTGCGCGAGGGCGCGAGCGAGTCGAGGAAGCCGACGGCCGTCGGCGAGCATGGTGCGAAGCCGTCGGCGAACCGGCTGCGGCGGGAGCGGTGGCGTGCGGCGGTGCGGGAGGCGGGAGAGGGAGACGGAACTGGCCGCCAATTTTTTCGTGTGGGTAGGCCACGCCGGTTGCCAGCGTGGGGCGGACCTGAGGACGACCCGGTTGCCACTTGGCAGAAAGAGGTTAAAAAGGACTTCGATGAATTTTGTTTTGAACTGTTGAAGTCCGAACATCCCCATTTCCACCGATTCTTTTTTTTTAACTTCCACCGGTTTATTTGGCGTCGCCTGGTATTAACACGGATTTTTTTTTTTGAAAGATCAATTCCCACCGATTTCTTGGGCCTTGAAGGAAACAGAATTTCCCAAACCCCAAAACCCCAAATCAACCGGCCCAGGCCCACACATTCCCACCGCCTCCTACTACTCGCCGAGATCGAGAACCGACGCGGCGGCGGCGGCCGGAGAGGGGAAGGGAGGCGATGAGGAAGCGGGAGCGGAAGAACCCGTGCGGGATCTGCGGGCACTACCACAAGTACTCCCTCCGTCCTTTTATATTAGTCATCCGGGAAACGTGTCTGTGAGATGGTTTTGTAGACCAGACATTTAGGGGCAGAGGGAGAGGGATTGCGTGCTAAGGATTTCCTCTTCCTCGGGAGCTATGACTACGCCTCCCGCTCCGAGGTCCTCAATATGCTCAGCATCTCCCACATTCTCAACGTACGTAATGCGCCCCCACACCCTTTTCTGAATGACCCTTGTTTAATTCCTCGTTTACAATTTTTGATCAAGTTGGAGAATGATTCCCTGTCAAAATAGAAGTAAACAGGTCTGGAGACGGATGATACTGGGGGTATCTAGGGTTTGGTAATTTGTGACAACTAGGTACTGGCCCATGTGTGTGGCTGTGTGCTACAACATTTGATTCATAGGTCTAGAGACTAGAGAGGCCCCTGTTTGCTTGTGACATAATGAACACATAATCGGTTAGTAACACAATGAAATAGTTCTTGAGCATGGATCAGTAGGCCTGCACTATCAAATTTTCATCATTATATATACCAAGTAATAGGTTAACATTTTACAGTGATAATTAACTCAAGGTAACCTATGTGGTCAGCATGCCACAAATTTCAATATCGATCATTTGTACAATGAAGCTAATCCTAAAGTGGTCGGTTGTCTGCCAAGAAAAATATGAGTATGTTCTTCTTTGTTTCTAAAATACCTTACTCATGTTTTGGATTCAGTCCACCGAGCTTCAGGGTACTGATTTTTTACAGGTCAGTCTTCTTAGGACACCTCTCTAAGTTGGGATTTCTCAATCAGGAGGACCACTAATCAGTTCACCAACTTTTGTAATGAACATAGTTCAACTTTAGCTTGATTGCTTAAGCAAGTAAGCGTGCTAAATCAGCAAGTAGCTACCTCATGGTGTTCTCTGAGTTCGTGGGCTCCCTCATCATCCAACACAACTTCAAATATTCTTCTGACTTGTACCCTGCGGCCACCAGATTAGCCCCCCCTCCACTGTCACATCAGCACCTCCAATTTGGGTGTTCTCTGAGTGCTGTGACATATTTTTAAGTTCATTCAGGTTTTGCACTTCAACGATGTAGTGCTGCCATGTTGTTTCAGTTCTTCGTGTTGTGGTGCTGCCTTTGCAATCAGCTCGCCTGCCCGGGATAAGATCATTGGGTATAGTTTACGATGGCGCAGCAACTTCGCCAAACTGAAAGAAGTCCGCGCAACCTTATTCTTTCATTTTTCGCACTTATACCTCACGCTGTATAGTTTGTTGTCCAGTATGGAAAGATGTAATGTTAGCACATACAGTTGCATAGTTGGAATGTAGAGACAACCTCTTTTTTGGATGAGTTTGATGCTTTCTCCAATTCAAGCTTCAATTTCTGCTAAGAAACAATGGTGTGGATTCCGACTTCAGTTTAATAATGATCTATTGTTGATGGAAAAAAAAGGCTACACAAAAGTATAAGAACATGAACGCAGTTTCCCATTTTCCCAAGTCCCTATCTGTTTTGCATTTGAACATAAGGGCTAATGGCTTCATGTGCATCATAGGTCCTTAGTTCGCCAGCTGGAGAGATCCCAGTTGCACAGATGCTAAACCAATATAAGTGCATAAGTATTTATCTGCACAATACATATCTGTTATTTTCCTATTAATGTATCATTGCCTGTGTTCTATATTTCCCCCATAGTAATTACTGGCATATTATTTCAAGTTGACCCCAAGGATGTTATCTGATCTTCTAATCCAGGTTGGAGGAGAAGACTACCATGGCTGTCAGTGAAGGCCTGAGGCCGCTTGCTGGTTACCCTCTACAGTTTATCAAGGCCAACTTTACCAACTCTGGTAAAGTGGTAATTGTGATTTGCACAGCTTGTTAGACAGCCTATAGGTTTCTTTTTTTTGGGACATAGATGATTTCAGTTTCATATCTAAAATATGTATTAAAAAAGTTTAATGGAATGGAATTTCGGGGTCCATCCAACAGCTTGGGTTCCCTGTTTTCCTTATTGTGCATATATGCTCACTCCAACAAGTGGAAGTATCCCTTCTTTTCAAGCATTCCATTTCCAGAGTTAGTAGAATACACCGTGAATTGATTTGCCAACTCCCCATCAACTTTGGCAGGAAAAAAGATGACATATGAGGTTCTTATCTTTATTTTCTTCTCTTAAATCTCACCCATATAGCTCTGTTTGTATTATATTTATTCCCAAAAAGTGCAGCCACCATCACTTATTAGGCTATTTAGAACAGCACTAGAATATATCAGGTTTACCTATTTTGGAATTCAGTTCAGATAGTCTGAACAGATCCACACAACACAAAGTTTTATCAGAAAGTGAAGACTGATAATTGGGTGGAGAGTGAAAACTAACACATCTTTTTCAGTCCGATTTGCATCCCCTTTTACTGAAGATGGCGATACTGGGGAAAATTTCCTTCTCTTTTTTTTTTGAGGGAAAAGATTTCCTTCTCTTTGATACATGTCGTGAGCTTAGTAGCAACACAATCAGATTATGTCACGAATTTCCGCCTTCTTAATCTGCAACCTGAGGGTCTTCCCAGGTAATCTATCATGCTGCTTCTTTTCCCAACCTACAGGCCAGGTTGGGAAAATAACAACCTGTAGTTTGTTATTGCTGGCCTGCAGGTAACTATCTTACTGGTCTTACTTACCAATATAAAATATATTGGTAAGTATCTTACTTACCACGTCGCCCGATTGTTGTTAATTACTGAAGCCTGCAGGTAATTGCTGGCCTTACTTACGAATATATTTTATATATCGGATTTTCATTACTGATATAACATGATAGCCCATGTTTTTGCAGGATAGTTAGCTGATAGTAAACCTGATTCGTCGTTCCAGGTTACTGGTCCACAGGTTCCTTTCTTCCACTCTTCTCATTTATCTAACCCATAAATACTACCACTTACTGAAAGTTGCAGTTGGTAATGAAACTGATAATATTTCAAATTTTTAGGACCTTTGTTGGATAGCTAGATGGTTTGCCAATTCATTTAGGTGTTCTCTTTTTCACTGACGATGTATGAGTCAGGCATGGTTCTCAGTATGTGCAAATTTATGTAAATAAAGTTCCCCCTTGTCTTTTTGTATGTTGCTTTTTTGGCTTCCCGACAACATTTTCTTAGTTATCATTTCAAATGATTTTTAGAATGGTAAGTTGGTAACTAAACTGGCACTATTTTAGGTGTCCAGGTCCTTTGCTGGATGCATGCTTATTTAATTTTTCAAACTAATGCTGCTTTGCCTGCCTGCTAAATTATTTGGATGCCAACTAATGCTGCTTTTCTTTCTTTGTATTGCAATTTCTTGTTGCACAAAAACGTTTTTGGTGGATCAACATAATAGCCCTTCCAATATTGTAGCACAATAACTCCTATGGGGACTATTATAGAATGATCAAACTCATATAATTTTTGTAAATAGCTAAACTGTTAGGGTCATACCATTATTTTCATGTTTACCTGAAACTTGCTATATAATCGATTCCTCCAAACTCTCAGACCATGACAAACTGATAATGTTACTTCCTTTCAAACCAAAGATGAAAAAAGGATTGTCCAGATGATACGCGCTGTAATGACACACTGATGGGCCATAGATTATAGTCCTTTGTCTTAGTTAATCAACTACCTGTATTGCATCTTACATGTAGAGTAGCTGAGGATATACAGCCATGTTGTTGACATCTAAATCTATATTTTTTTTATTTTCCATTGGAGATACCTATGCTGATCTTTGTCACACCTTTTTCTAGGCCGATCTTTGTTTGTCAAGGTGGAATATAATTCAGTTCTATGTATAAAGATCACTTTCCAAATTCTCTGCTCCTTTCTTGCAACCAGCACATGTCCATCAAGGCCATGCGGTCTCTTGGTCGACTGCAACAACCTGGTGGTTAGTTTCGGTATCCTCTTTGTTTCCAAATTGAAAATGCAGATCGTTGGAACAAACATCTGCGCTTTGGTACACACCCTTCCCCATGCTGATTCTGATCGCTCCATCTTCAGATAACGCATCCTCATACATTTGTTCCTGTCGGTTCAGTGATTTTGCATCGATCTACAACTCATGCACATGCTGACGAAACGCGTATCACCGTAGCCTCTCATAGATGTACATGATATACATTTTGTTTATTTGTGCAGGAAAAGCCTTCGTGTTAACATTGATTGCCACCTTGTATCACCAATCCGCCCTACCTGATCTCACCTCGCCTCTTCCACGGCCATTCAGGTACAATAATCATCCCTGAGCACTCATTATCTTAACAGTACAGACTTCATGCAATCTGCAGCTCACTCAAAACCCCACATACACAGAGTGACTCCATCTCTCTCGCCGACACAGCGGCTGACCACCGCACGTCTGGTCTGATGGATGCATGCATTCCAGGCTGCCGTGTGGTTGTCTGCATGGTTGAGCCATCAGAGTCTAGATCCTGCGCCCAAATCAGAATCTGCAGGTGCTCGCGTCGGCCTATGATATGCTCCCAACCCAATACATGCCGAATCCCGCGCGCGAAAGCGACGTCGCGCGAGTAGCCTTTCCATCTTTCAGAGATAATGGCCGGATCGGTCTCCGAAGGGCCAATTGGACCCTCTGCTTCACGATAAGCTCACGGTGATCCTGTGAACTGCCGGGGCAGCCCTAAAGATCTCATCTTTTTTATGTGCTGCTGATACAGTGGCATCCCAGTGTCCTGTTCATCATTGTTTCCTTCAGGGGAGTTCAGATATGTATGAGGAAGCATTTCTTTGCTAAAAAAGCTTATTTCTCCCCTGGAAATCTGGAATACATACACGCAGCGTGCTACTCGTGTTTACTGTTTAGTATACAAAATAGTCAACGAAGAGAGCTGGACTAAGCTGACCGTAAACGAAGAAAAACATGTACTAGAATGCGTAATGCAAATTCAGTGTACATTTCGCCATCCGAGAACGGAAAATGATTGACCAACTTGTTCCCAATCCCAAGTGGACAAAAACACAGGTGTTCCCAAGACATGATATACTGAAGCATCAGCACTCAGCAGCTGGTCAGCTGTTCCGTTTGGCTGGCGAGCAGACCAGATCGAGGTAAAGATATTCTCAAGCAAACTACTATAGTACTGTACTAGACTTAAACAAATAATTAGGGTTTCTTGCCTGGCTTAGCAACTTAGCAATAGCATGCTCGCTAATTAATCCAGTTCGTCAAAGCTCCACGGCCTCCACCTAACCCCGTGTTGCAATTTACTATAGATCCTTTGTATGTATCACTTCTTGTGATCTTTTTAGCGTCCATCCATGCGTTCTTTATTCATCTGCAGCTGCAGCCGAGGCAAGCAATTCCAACTTTGTTTCAAGAAAGGCAAGTGCTTGGGGGCCTGAACTTTGAAGAAACGGAGAAGGTGTGGAACAAAAACAAACGGACAGAGAAAGCTGCATCGATCTGCATCCTCGGGCGGCGAAAGGCAACAGCATATCTAGCTGTCCAAACTCCAAAGAGGATCGAGACAAAGCCAAGTGGTGAGAGGAATCATGGACCATATCGCTGTCTCAGCCTCTCAAAGGTTAATAATTACTGTAATCAATAAATATATACTCCATCAGCCTCTCAAGGAGTATAGTATGCTGAACATATATCATCAGCTAGGCTATCTCTCTGCTGCCGTGCGGCGTGCCTCGATCACTTCCCTACCTGGCGGAGCCACACTTGGGCCATAGTGGGCGGCGGCCCCCCTTGGCTGGATGAATTTTCAATGCATATATTCACATCTATATGGTTGTATGCATATATATTTATTTTCTATAATTTATGGTGGAGTATTTACTAGTATTGGTGTTGATTTTCGCTTATTAGAAGTTTGATTGCTTGTTTGTCTCATTGTCTCCTTACACTCGTGTCGTAGTGTCTTTGCAGTGCCATATGATCTAGAACCGCGCACGTCTAAAAATCTCACACTGATTTAATTCACTAACATAACTTGTGATAAGCTCTTGAGATCTTACGAAGTCTCTAGCTAGTTAATTCAAATATGTTCAAATGGAAGCACAAGCATCCAAATAATTAAGTTAGGATTTGGATAGCCTATATGCTTAAAGGATGTATTTTCTATTTCTTAAATATTTGTTCTCTATTGAATAATTGTTACATTCTAAATTATAAGTTATTTCAACTTCTTTGGGAAGTAAAAACATCTCAAGTTTAATCAAAACTACAAAGAGAATTTTAAAGACTTATAACATAAAATAAGTATACTATGAAAATATAATTAATGAAGAATCTAATGGTATTTATTTGGTGTCGTAAATATTACAAACTTATAATATAAATTTGGTATGTTTTGATTTTAAAAAAGTTAAAATAACTTATAATTTAGGATAGAGGGAGTATTGATCGACAATCTTAGAAAATTTATAGCTAAAAAATAGAAATTTCTAGATAGATCTGCTGTGGAGCTCAAACCGGCCCCTCCTTTCTTTGAGCTTTAGCTCCGCCACTGGGTCCACAGCCATGCGCCCCTGACACCGTCTGAACGCAGTTCACGGCGTCGTGTCCCACGGCGGCCCGGGGGACGGCAAGAAAGATGGCGTTTCTCCGGATCTGCGTGGTATCGGAGTACGTGGGATTCCGCGGTCCAGACTCCGCATAAATCGTGTGGTTCCTGGCCGGTACAGCACGCCGGCGATGCGTTCCCTTCCCGCGCGGATCATCAGCAGCCTTGTAGTTGCAGATAAGTATGCTGTGTGAGACAATGCTCGCCGTCTGAGTCTATGGCCACCGCTGCAGCGCAGCAAAGGTGAAAAGAATATACATATATAGAAAGAAGGAAGGAAACAAATAGAAAAAGGAAAAAAAAGAAGAGGATTATGGACTTTTTATCCCTCTGATATCTGAGAAGCTGTTTTTTTTAACAAAGTTTTTACCAAAACAGCCTCCGTCCATCAGTCAGGCTACTTTACAAAGAGGATGAAAAAAATTGATTCAAAACAACAAACTCCCTCCATCCAAAAAAAAAATACAATTCTAGTTATGAACCTGGACAAAGACGTATCCAGGTTCATAGTTAGAATTGTGTTTTTTTTTGGAATAGAGGGAGTAGTCATATGAAATGGACCTGAGGCCGTCCCCAAACGCACCAGTGGCCATTAGAGCAGGTACATTGCTACACCTTAGCGGTCTCATACATCGTCTCATGCAATGCCACGTACGATTTTTGCTTAGTGGAGGAAAGAGAAATGTGAGAGAGAAAGAGGTCGTTATTTCGCGAAACAACCACCTCATGAGTTAGGATTTAGGACTATGAGACAACTATTACACCATTGTATGAGTTGTTGTTGCCATGCATCTCACAAATTAATTTTTATTCCATGTATAAATTAAGGAATCATGAGTTATTACGAGTCAACTTAAAAAATCAATCATTATATATATGGTCTGTTAAGTCGTCTTAAATTACGTGCCATTATATGAGATCAACCTATGAGACAACACCAATGTACTTGTCCTTAGCCCCATCTTTCACGTCGGCTTAATTCCTACAACTCGGACTCATCGGTGGCTTTTGCAGAAGATACTAGTGCCTGGTTTGACAACTTGTTGAAAGTATGCTTTAAACGTATTGCACCAAACGTGGTCGTACTATGCTCATGGTGTTCTAAAGAAAGTTTTGATAAAAGGTGAAGTTAGCATAGTAGTAGTGTTGCCTTGCATTGGGAGTAGAACACCCTAGCTTTGTGCATGGCTAGGTGACTGTAACTTTTGGATGAAACCAACACATTTGACAGCCCGCGTTGGGGAAGCCTTAAATGGGAAAAAGCGAGTCTAAAAAGACATTGGATTGTTTGGACATCTCTCTCTTTTTTTGCTTTTCTCTTGGCCGACGTCAGCGCTGTGATGTGCGACCACCGTGTGCGAGTAGGGTGGTACTCGTCTTTGCAAGCAAAAGAAGATGCAAGCCTCCTTGAGCAGTGTGTGTGTGGAGCTCTTCATGTTCTTTGCACTGAAAACATCTTTTTTAGAATTTTCTATGTAAATGTGATAGTGTTTTTTATTATTATCGTATATAAATTTATTTATTTATTTATTTATTATATTTTCTTTTGGTATCATTTGTATTTGCCATTGAATAAATGGTTGAATTGCATTGTGAAATCGATGATATCCTAATCGACCGTTTCAGGCTTGGACCATTCAAAAAGGATTCGATAACAAGTTGGTTCAGCTTTATTTTTTCCTAATAAGTAATAACCAAAAAATAATTTAACATGGCTCAGCTCGTTATTCAGCTCAAGGTAGCTTTAGCTCGTTAAACTTTGCAAGTCCTTCTTTATGAACTAGTGATCTGTCTGTCATGATGGGTGGAGACGAGAGGCAGGAGGTTGTGAACTAATTTAAGGAATACTCATGTTAAGTTGAGAACTTAATTCAGGGAGCGTTTTTTTTTTTACAAAAACTAACACAATCAGATGACATACATTTGGGTTATATTTGGTCATGTAAAGATGATTGAATAGGTATTGCACGCGACTATATAGAAGTTATAAAGCTCGTCATATGAATCTAAAAAAAAAACTCGTCACGACGAATACTACCTCAGCCGGTCAGCCCTGTAGTTCAACCCGCCAAGAACATCGTGTCAGCCACGCACATGACGCATTACAACACCGGAGCACGTGCCTTCTGCACAAATGACATAAATGACGTGTCAGAACTCAGAATGACTGACTGCTTCACACGATAAGAACAAACAAAAAAAAATGAAACAAGTTCAAAACATAACTAAATGGCAACATGTGTGAGAGCAAACAAAAGTTTAAATACCAAGAAGTAATTTAACAACATGTCCACGTGATATACTATAAGAAAAAGATAACAATTTCAAATAACAAGGATAAGAAGTAAGTTAGTTGCGATTTCAAATATTTTAGAGGACGGCATATTCCAAAATGAAAAGAAGCAAAGCTGAGCCGCTGCCTGCTGGCCGCCTACGCCCGGCCTCCGCGAAACTTCTCAGCTTACCACACCTAGTCAGCCACCAGCTGGCCGGCGAATCTCTCCGACAGGTGGGACCACCTGTCATGCTCTGGAAACTCAAAGAAAACCCTCCCGAGTCCCGACGCGACGGGAGACCTCCCTCCATTCCTACACGCGGTCCACCGTAGCCTGGACACTCCCGGCCGCGATTCCAGGTCGTGGCGGGCCCCACCGACCCAACGGTCCAAAGGCCTCCACGCGAGCCGTGGTCTAGGAACCGGGTCCGCCCATCTACTTTGTGGCCACGGAAACCCGAACCCTGTAGGAGGGAGCTATAAAACCGAAGCCAAATGAGGGCATCCCTTCTCAGCCGCACGCTTCTTGTTGCCAAAGAATTCCCTCCCCCTAGCCGCCGCCGCCGCTGCTCGTCTCGCTGAGAGAAGGTGACGAGGCCGAGGAACTCACCGAGTTCGAGGTAGAGAGAATCGGTTTTGCTTGTCTCAGCCCGGGGTCTGCTGCGTCGGGTGGTGGTGAAGGGGGAAATTCGTGAGATCTGTTCCAGATCACGCGTGCGCGCTCGGGAATCGGGGTTCTACATATAGCTTCGTTTATTTGTAAGTTTCTTGAATCGATTCCCCTCTTTTTGTTAGATTTGTTAGATTCGAGATTTGTTGGATGTGGGAAAGTATGGGATTCATCTTTATTTAGGAAATGAATTTCTGACCTCACTTGGTGGTCAGCGTTATCCCTGTTGCTTGATGCGTTGTCAGTGGTATCATGTTCAGATTTAGATTCGTGGATTGGACATTTGTTCGTTCTACGTATCTTGTTACCTCAGAATTGATGCTAGCCCTGTTAATTGAAAATTGGTGCACCGTGACAGTGGATACGCTTCACCTTTGTTTAGATTTGGAAACATGGGTAGGAAATATGTGGTTCAGATTTGGAAACTTGGTTAGGAAATAGTATGTGTGTATTACCCTGGTACTTGAAAATGGAAAACTAAAAGTATGGAAATACTATTAACATTTTTGGTTGATTTCGATTCATGGATAAGAACTATGAACTCTCTGAAAAAACGCATATGATTTCTTGTACAGGTGATATCATGTAATGTGGAAAGTAAATGGAATCATACAAGGCTGAATTCTGCTTTTGTTCCCATCAGATCTGTGATTAAATTTTGTTTTCCTAAACAGGTTTACATTTGGTAATGTGAATGATTTAGATCTGTTGTTCCAATTAGTTGGAAACACTTATTTTGGCCATACCTCTTTAATGGCGTAACTAGTATGTTGTGGTTGTTTCTTGTAGTTGGTGCGCCTGGATTATCAACAATTGATCTTGTTCCATAATGTGAATAATTTTTGTTGGGTCTGATGGATGAACTCACTAATTTGGTGTGTCATGCAGGAAATTGATGTACTAATGGAGTCTAAGGGTGGCAAAAAGTCTAGCAGTAGTAGTTCCATGATGTATGAAGCTCCCCTTGGCTACAGCATTGAGGACGTTCGACCTGCCGGAGGCGTGAAGAAGTTCCAGTCTGCTGCTTACTCCAACGTAAGAATCAATCATCACAATGACAATCTTCATTCTACCTCTTGTTATATTAGAGATGTTGCTAATAGCATAATTTTTTTTCTTGTTTTGCAGTGCGCAAAGCAGCCATCCTGATATCCCTTTTGGTTTCCTTGTTCTAGTAGTTTAGGATTTCTTTTCTGACACCTTGATTCTGACCAATCCCTCTGGCCTGCTGCTTCCTGATAATCGACCAGTTCCCCAGTCTTACTCGCTGCGCTCCTCCTTCCATCTCCAGTATTGTGTACTGATTCACCTGCTCCAATGGCTGTTCTTTCTGCTTCTGATGCTCCCCCGGTCTCAGCTATCGGGTTTGAGGGCTATGAGAAGCGCCTTGAGATGATATTCTCCGAGGCATCTGTCTTTGTCGACCCTCATGGGCGTGGTTTGCGTGCCCTCTCCAGGGCCCAGATTGACTCTGTTCTGGATCTTGCACGGTGCACAATTGTGTCTGAGCTCTCCAACAAGGATTTTGACTCCTATGTCCTCTCTGAGTCAAGCTTGTTTATCTATCCTCTGAAGATTGTCATCAAGACCTGTGGCACTACCAAGCTCCTGCTCACCATTCCAAGGATCCTTGAGCTTGCTGAAGAGCTGTCTATGCCGCTTGCTGCTGTGAAGTACTCCCGTGGGACGTTCATCTTTCCTGGCGCACAGCCAGCCCCCCACAGGAGCTTCTCTGAGGAAGTTGCTGCACTGAACCGCTACTTTGGCGGTCTGAAATCTGGTGGTAATGCTTATGTGATTGGAGATCCAGCAAGACCTGGACAGAAGTGGCACATCTACTATGCCACTGAGTACCCAGAGCAACCAGTGGTTAACCTTGAGATGTGCATGACTGGTCTGGACAAGAAGAAAGCTTCAGTCTTTTTCAAGACTAATGCTGATGGTAACACAACATGTGCCAAGGAAATGACCAAGCTCTCTGGTATCTCTGAAATTATCCCTGAGATGGAGATCTGTGATTTTGACTTTGAGCCTTGTGGCTACTCCATGAATGCGATTCATGGCTCTGCATTCTCCACAATCCATGTGACGCCTGAGGATGGCTTCAGCTATGCCAGCTACGAGGTTATGGGCATTGATGCCACTGCTCTGTCTTATGGTGACCTTGTCAAGAGGGTCCTTCGGTGCTTTGGCCCCTCAGAGTTTTCTGTTGCTGTGACTATCTTCGGCGGGCGTGGCCAAGCTGGGACATGGGGAAAGGAGCTTGGTGCAGAGGTTTATGACTGCAACAACATGGTGGAGCAGGAGCTGCCTGGAGGCGGGCTCCTCATCTACCAGAGCTTTTGTGCTGCTGAAGAGGCTGTTGCTAGCTCACCCAAATCTGTTCTTCACTGCTTCGATCGCGAGAACATGGAGAATGCTCCAACTTTGAAGGACCGCAAACTGGCTAATCTTCTCTGCTGGGAGGAAGTGGATGTCATGGAGAAGGATGGAGTGCTTGCTGAGTAAGACGGGTTTCTGCCGTCGATTTGCTTCTGAGTTGTTTTTTTTTATATCGTTACAATTTCGTTGTTGTCGTTTGGTTATTCTGTGAAGCAGGCTATTTAGTACTCTCTATTAAAAATGTCGTCTGTAAGCATGTGTTCCTATGTCGCCACATGCTGCATCAATTTGAATTTTAATAAGTATACAGCTCTAGGTGGTCAGCTGCGTCTACCACAATGAGCGTATATATGTATGGAGAAATGTCTGTCAAAGCATTCAATGAATAAGATTTGTTTTCGAGTTAAGTGAATTCGTTTCCGTAAGTCCGAAATTTCATTATTTGTTATCGATCCGAGTTAAGGTATTCTTTTCCGATCCGAGTTGTATTCGTTTCCGTAGTCTTAAATTTCATTATTAGTTATCGACCTGGCCATTATTAACGTCCTCATTTCTGGACGACACTGTGTTCACTAGTACATGCTAGATAACTGAGGTTGGGGAATAGTATGAAACGCTGACGAGGGCTCGACCTGAATTATTTGATGCGGTAGGCTTCGCGGCCATCGTCGTCGTCTAGAGCCCAACAGGTCGACGGCAGCTCTTGGTACGCTGGAGTTAGTGGGTGACTAGGTTCCTCGTCAGTAGTCATCATCAAACGAGAAGCATCTCATTCTGTTTCGTTTATGCTGCTAATAAAGTAGATGGCGACCGTAGGCTGATGCTTCGCCGATCCAACGAGGGTTCGGTTCAGATCGTCTTTTCTTCTTCGTCAATAGAGTTTTGATTTTAATTCTAAAGAAAAATAGAGTCTTGATTTACGAAAATAGAGTCTTGATTTACGCATTTGCTTGGAATACCCAGATCCATCCAACTAGAGGAGAGGAATATGCTATGCTCTCGTGGTAGCAGTTGCGTACCGCCCTACTATCCAATGCCGTCCATATCTTTTGCTTCCAGACAGACAGATGCGATGCCAATCCATAGCCGCAACCGCAGGCCAATGGGCGTCCATATCTTTGCTTCCAGATGCCAAGAGATAGCAGCAGCCAGCAGGTTCCAAACGAATCGGTTCCATCCCATCCGCCTCTTTGTTTGGCCGTCCTCCATACCACTCCAAGCGAAATGATGGGACGACCGAACCTGACCCCGTCTCATATCACCGACACGAACACCATTCTCAGAACTATTTCTTCGCCGAATCTAGCTATTTGGCCTTTACCCAGTTGGCCGCCAGCCAGCCACCCATTTTCTGAAGCCTAGGAAAATCTCGTTCTCGTCCCTGCATGCATTTGGATATCAGGGAAGCTAGAAACTTCTTTTGCTTAGCAAGGTGCATATAAAGAAAGCTAACTTTCGAAGGCAAGTCCGCCTGCAACGGCAATACAATTCTTGCCATCGGCGGTGAGCCGAATGGTCTGGCTCTCGGCGGCAAGACTCCCCTTGCTGAAGCAAAAATGCGTAACGGACTCTGATCCCGCTACTAAACTCTGCTCCAACAGCAGCAGCACGTTCAAACTTTATGAGCAAAAAATAAAGATAAATCTGGCCACTAACCAAACAACCAGCTGAATAAGGCCAATCTGGTATATGCCCCCAACGAGTTGCTGTAGTTTATTTGCCCAACCGGGTTTTGAATCTCTGCCACTAAGGTAATCCCAGGGGCGCGCGCGTGTCCATTCCTAATCCTGATCGGCGACGCCCCTGCTCTATGTCCCGTGCACCACCCGGAAGGCCCGAACGCGTCGTGGCGTGCGGCATGCCGAGCTCTCGGCCCGACACCGCGATAGAAGAGCGGCTGGTGTTCGCGTCGCGTCTCTCCTGTCCACTAGGCGTTGTCTCCATCTCCCATGCGCATTATGAGAGGAATGGGATTGCTGCGAACACAAGGTTAAAATGTACTCCTATCACACACACAAAACCATAGTTGAAATGTACTTTTGTAGTTCAAGTTTATGACGAGCGATTGTTAACAAGCTATCACTTCGGGTTGAGTTTATGAACTGACCACAACGTAAATGTGTTGTGCCAACATGTCTCTTGGTTTATGGTACACGGGTGTAAAGCTCGGAGACGGTGGTCGATGGCGGAGGTGAACATCAAGCATGTTCATTATTGATAGACTGAGCCTGAGGCATGGACCTGGAACCAGAGAAACCAGGTAACTAGCCGCGGTGGCTAACACCTAGGGACATTGACAAGTGCAATTGTACATATAGGATGCATCGTGTTGACCAAGTCAAAACGACAGTCGAGCAAGTCGAATGGAGACTCTGAAAGCCGATGAGATATGAGGTGGCACGTAGAAGAATCATAGAGGTTGAGTCGAGACGAATCAAATTTATGAAGAAAGTGTGACCTTAGGATGGGGTGGTTCGCTCTAGCTAATGATTCAGGAGCAATTTGGATCGTGTAATAATCTCGTTAAATAAGGAATTACTGCCCCAAACAACTCTTAACTCTTAAACATTTCATTTCCTCCTTCCTAGGTCTTTCCCTCCTCTAGTTTTCTCCTTAGAGGTCCACAGATCATTTAGCCACTTCACTTGTTTTTTGTGAATCACGTTTTGAGTTTGTCGTGTTTTTGTTTTCCCCTTCTCCCTTCTCTCACGTTCTTTCTTAGATCTTGAGTTTTGGACAATTTTGATTCAAACCAATTGAATTGAGATGAACTAGGACGTGAGTTGATCTCTTCCACCGAAGGAATTCGACGAGTTTGTTGATCGGGCGATTCAAGTTTTGGAGAGTAAAAACCGATGTTCGCCGCATAATCTAAGTTTTCCATTGATTGGCTAAACTTTGAACGATGACTTTTTAGAGATAGCTCACCTACTAGGAAATTCATGTTGCATGCTAGAAAAACTAGTTCATATTTAACCAAATTCTTAATAAATAATATTTATATTTATGGCTCTAAATAATTTTATTATAAAAATATATTTCATATTTAATCTAATGAAATTTATTTGATATATTTTTTATTTATAATCAATCAAATCTATATAAGATACTAAAAATGTAATATTGTGCTAGAATGGTATGTTTCTTTTGACCGCGAGTAGAATTCTGACCCATTACCGCATCTAAAAGTGTACTGTGTGAAGGGCCCAAAGATCGGATCGTGGGCTGACCTTTGTGCATCGCCGGTTCCCGCTGCCTCCTCCCCATGTGCCCTCTCTGTCCCAAGAGATGCATGGTGGGCTGGTGGTACCGTGGTTGGTACTGCAGCCCTTCAATCCATTTCCCTGCCGATTTATGGCCGCTTGATCTCGTAAATCTGTGATTGCGCATTCATTCTAGCAATACTAGTAGTACTCGGCACGAGCGAACGACCACTAGTACGCAGTAATTCTTCTACACGGACAGAAAACTGAATGCCGTCCTGCCCCTTGTCGAGCGAACCCACATGTTCGCTGCCTCGCCCTGCATTCACGATAGCAGTTTCCATCGCACAAGTTGCATTGGGGAAGCCACTGTACTGCCAAGTGAACCGCGCAAGCACGTTCGCTTCGCTTGCTAGTAACGCCATGCAGATTTATCAGGTCAAGTACAGTACAGTTTCCATCGCCATACGTAAAACTGTCATGTGATGCGGGTCATACACGTCATCTACACAAGTTTATGCATTTTCTTTCCGCTCCTTTTTCACTAGTAAAACGGTGACGACAACACCTCGCTAGCTAGCTCAACGAAGCATCACCGGGCCAGGCGCCCCTGAACAAGAACTAGCCGGCACCAGCTACTACATGAACAAAGGAATCAATCTCATCCTCACCTCACTTTTCCTTGCTCTACAACATACAGTAAGTTTCTGCATTCCCCGGTGGGTCTCCGGGCCGATTCGTCGTCATATCAGCCGTTGACGCTGGAGCAGGTCCGGCGGATCTCGCCGTCGGCGCCGGCCTTGACGCCGAGGCTGGTGAGCCTGGCGTACGAGCTCGCCCAGCTCGCGAAGAAGCCGTCCTGGCTCTGCGCGAACTCCGCCACCTTGGCCCTCGTCGTCGCGTTCTGCACCAGCACGGCGTCCGTGCGCAGCAGGCCCCGCCCGTCCAGCAGGTTGGCGAAGTAGCGGTTGTCGAAGACGGACGCCGACCCGGAGTCGCAGTCCACGGCCACGGCGGCCGTGCCCCCGTTCGCCGAGCACGCTTGGATCAGCTCGTTCGCGTAGTCGGCGTTCATGGACCCGTCGATGGGCGTCATGCTCCCGTTCGCCACCTGGAACCGCTCCCGGAACGTGTTGCAGTGCGCCGACCCGATGGTGTGACCCCCTGCACGCAACCGCAAGACGGCGGTGAGATGCGTCCTCCACAGTGAGCATCTCACGTACTCAGAGCAGTTTTTTCGTCTGTACCTGAGAGGGTGACGAGGTCGTCCAAGGTGAGCCCCTTTGTGGTGAAGCTGGCCGCCATGGCGTCCACGGAGAAGCCCGTGTCGATGATGTTTCTTCGGACATTGGATGCCAATGAGACGAGGCCGTCTCGTCTTCCCAGAGCGACAGGCACCGCTGGTCCTCCAGTCTGTTTTTTTTTTTTTTTTTGTGGAAGAAAAGTCCCATATATACACAAGCATCTCAGTTAGTGGATTGTTCAAACTTGTCACGGGACTAATTAATGGACATAGTGGGGTTTTGTCCCAAACATAATATGGACATAGAATTATGTTGATTTTGGGCAAGCTAAACTAAGCATGCAGCGCTGTCCCTATACGTGTATCACATAGTATTTGGACACATAGGAGTACTTGCAGATGTTTGGTCACATCATACAAATGGGACCATAAACTATCAATCCATTGATTGCGTAGAGATCTAAACTATTCAGCATTTATTCACGAGAGATTCTGTGTTGGCCAATGTTCAGCTAAGGAGTAGTAAAGATTTGTACTATTGTTTCAACGAGATGTTTCAAGTTAAGCACCAAGGTAACTGTTGGAGCATTCAGAGTTTTGAGTGAATTGTTAGCATATATAAGAAAGCCAAAACTGCAGCAACTGTATACAGTATATAAGAGGTTTGAGCTGATTGGACTGTTACTTACAAACACAACAGCATCTCTTGCGGCGAGGACGATAATGTCACTACAAGAAACAGTCGCAGGGCACACGACTTCAAGCAACCTCTTTGCTGCATCGATGACATTGAACCCACCAAGTGAGAGATTTGCAGGATCTGTCCTCTCAGTGCCGTTACCTTGTATCAACACCGATGCATCACATCCCTGAGATCAAGAAAATTAACACTCTTAAACCTGAATCGTACGTATTAGTATGTCAGTGTGGACACTGAAAGTTTTCACAAAGAGTGAAGATGCGGTATAATAGCTGCTGCCTTCAGTCGTACGTATGCAAGCTTTCAAAGACTACACGTACTGCTGTTTGGCACCCAGTACTAGGCATTAATGACGTTTGAAGATCTGGGTCTGAGCAAACTGTTTGTGTTTGGTTACCAGTCTACCAGATAGCCTACCAGTTAGGAGTTTAGGAATTTAGGCTGCATCCAAAACTAATCCATGCACGTGATTAGGAATTTAGGATTAAGATAAATGGAGGCAGGAAAGATTTCAGCAATGGCGTCATCAGAGGATGCAATTGAAAACAGTTTTCTGGTCTTGTTTCAGGTAACTGGCAAGTGGTAACGCCTTAATTTTCTGCTACAATTTGTGCTTGTTCATTCTTCAGGGCTGCAGAAATTTCAACTGGAAAACAGAAGTTCTTATTTTCTGCTCAGCACTCTGAATTACGGGGGTCAAAAATCACTGAGCAAAGCAGCACGAGACAGGAATTGCACCTGACAGTCCCTGGATGTAAACTAGATCTTATTATGCATGCAAAAGAGGCTAAAGAGCTAATCCTCGAAAATATCTCTGCATGGCCATCTAGATCAGGCACATCCATTTCACTAATTGTTTGAGAGCACAGCAAAAGAATCCTCATCAGTTTGCAACAATGTACTGTTTATTTCCCACGGCAAATGGAAAAATTCAGACAGTGCACTACATACCTCAACGAAGCAGTCATGGAAGACCAGCCTAAGAAGCTTGCCGGGGATGGAGGGGTCCAGGGTGGAGGCCGACCTAACGACATCCCTCACCGCCAGCTCAACGCCCGGGCAGGACTGCGCGTAGAAGCTGGGCGAGAGCTGGCCCAATGTGGAGGACATCGTCGGCGTGGAGTTCGACGAAGGCTGCGGCGGAGCAGGCGGTGAAGCCGCCGGTGACGGAGACTGTTTCGGAGCCAAGGGCGGGGATGGCGTTGGAGCCGTCCGAGGAGCTGGTGGTGCCGGTGTGGCAGCAGGTGGAGAAGACAGTGGCCTTGGCGCCGGCGCCGCCACGGATGGGGATGGTTTTGGAGCCGGCGCCGTTGCAGGTGGTGCAGAGGGTGGCTTCGGTGCTGGCGCCGAGACTGCAGGTGGGGGTGGTGACGCTCTTGGTACCGGTGTCGCCACTGGCACTGGCGGAGGAGGCATCATTGGAGCCGGCCTCGGAGACGACGGTGACGGCTTTCCAGCTGGCGCCGCGGGTGGCGGAGACGACGACGGCTTCGCGGCCGGGGTTGGTGGCCGCGACGCGCTCTGACTCTGAGCGGCCGGCGGCGACAGAACCGGGGACGGCGACTGCGAGGCGGCGAGCGCCAGTAGCGCTGACAAGACCAGCATTGAGCAAACGACGACGGTGCCGCCGAGCCCCCGGCCCATCTTGCAGCTGCAGCCGAGGACAAGGAGAGCGTCCCGATCTCCTAGAGCGACGAGAAGCTCACTCACGGGCACGTCACTGCGCCCGCGAGAGGGCGAGAGAGTGAGAGAGCGGAGAGGAGCGGGGAGCGAGATAACGATGGGGGCTGTCCCGCGACGCGGTGTCGGGAGAAAATCTATCGTCTCACTAGCTGGTGTAGCTAGCAGCTCTAGCATTAAGGGCGCGGCACGCCGCCACGAGCCCACGAGCCACCACGAGGGACAGTGCGGACGAGCGCATGGCAAGCGGTGCGGCAGCAGTACTGCCTGCCAGTGTGTTCACAAGACCGACCGCCCCCTGGCTGGCAGGCGCTCCTACCCGCGCGCTGCTCGTCGCGTCGTCCACGGCCACCGCCCCGCCGACCTTTTCTCCCCTCCGCTCCGCCAACTAACAGCGACGTAGGACCTAAATGCCGCCATTAATGGCGCACCTAGCTAGAGCCCCCTCTCCGCGCGCCGCTGGAGCCCAGCCACAGGCGCCGGCCGCTCGCTCGGATCGCCATCAATAAATGAACACTGCCTCCACATGCTCACCCGCGGCTGGAGACTGGAGGCTGGAGCCCTGCCTGCACTGCGCCGGAGGAAGCTGACCGGGGAGGGAGGAAATCCGAGACGCCGTGGTAAAAGCATCGGGCCCATCCGGTGACGCGTGAGACTATCCGCACCTGTTACTCTAAATTCATTTCTGTATCGGTCCTAGTCATTAAGATTCTCTCATCATTACGTCTTTTTTTTTACCCATCATCCTTTATATCTCATACTCCATATCAACTACTAACATTAGACTTTATTTATAATTTTATCAAAATATATATTCATTTGAGATCTTATTTAGAAGGATTTATTGAAACAAATTTAATGGTCCAAACGAAATTTAATTTGACTTTTTAGTTTGTGAGTTATACTATTTTTAGCGGTTCAAATAATAACGCGCAAGAACATGGGGCCCACGAGCGCAGTCTGCTCCCTCCTTCCAGGCGCGTCCGCCATTGCGCTAGCAGTAGCGCGTGAGCGTGCCTAGCGTAGTCCATTCAGTACAGCGCTGCGTAGATTTTTTACTCTAAAATTGTACTCCAGCACAGTTACAGTAACCCAGTGCGTTTAGTCTGAGAGCAGTTATTACACACCAGCATCATATAGCAGTTATTACGCGTGAGATGGAGGAAGTTGCACGGCGACACGGCATCGGCGGTGCTCTGCTTGGACTCGCTTGATTGGCATCGGCGGCATCGGGCTAGCGCGCCTAGCGGTGGAACCAGAATGGCAGTGCCTGCGCATCACGATTCACGGACGCTGCCATATAAACTCTGCTTGCGTCGGTAAAGTACGTCTCGCGTTGGTTCGCGTACAACGTACAGCAGAGATCGCGCTAGCTAGCTAGCGACGTGCGTGCCCCCTGTGGCCCAGTGGCAAACAGAACAAGATCCGCTCCTGGTTTCAGGACATGGGCCAAAACGGTTACCCCAAAAGACGAAGTGTGGCGACAGGCTATATGATGCCCATGCCCAAGTGTCGTCGGTAGTGGCAGTGGTAGGGATGAAAATGGTCGGAAACGATCGATAGGAGGCTAAATTATTTTCATTTATATATTTTTTTTAAAACGAAATCGGTACGATATTGTCGGAAACGAATACGACATCGATATTTCGGTAATTTTGAAAACGATATAATCGATCAGAAAACACAACGATAACGGTCGAAATCGATAAAAACGATATCCTAAAAACGATGAACACAACAAACCTCTTGAGAAGAGCTATATAAAAGCCATAATTAATAAGACCTTAAGCTAAATCATACATTTCACACCAATCTTAATCTCAAATAGTGATAAATCACGCAAGAGCATGATAATTCTTGACAATGACACGAATAAACGTTAAAATTTTAAGTTGATTTGACAAAGCATAGTGATAAAAACATAAATTGTTAGAGTCTCTTCATCACTGTATAGTCTATAAATAAATTAGAATTCAAGACCTTTGAATCAGTAATTACCAACGGTAAATTATCGGTTAAATATGGCAATCTTCGGCATCAGTCGGAAGAGGGGAAAATCGTTTCCACTTTTGTTTCCATTTATTTTTACCATTATCGTTTTCGTTTTATCATTATCGTTTTCGTTTTTTCGGTTACTGCTACAGTTTTCATTTAGACCTAAAAATCAGAAGAAAAAAAACTCGAAAACGATTTTCAAAAATCGGAGATTATCATTTTCGGTACTGGCACCCCCTTCCTTGCTTCTTTAAGTTAGATTTCTAAAAGAAGTTTTAGAAAATTATCAAAAGTTTCCGATCCAAAGTTGAAAATTAAATGGTTTCAAGAGTTTGAGGGTCAAAGTTATCCGGTTTTTGAGTTCAAGGTTCAAATCTGGACTTTGGTGAGAGTTCAAGGACGTGATCGTTTTGGTGAAATTTATTCTGCGCTGAATACTGATTTGTTGTGAGAAAAAAATATTGTTTGTTCGCTGAAAAGTAGTTCTGATAAACACAACCTAAGATTATAAGTTAGACTTTACTCTATCTAGAAACACAACATCTCGTAATTTGGAATAGAAGAGTAGCGATCAGATCATCAAGCGAGCTACAAACTTCTACGTTCAAGTTAGATTCAATAGTTTAAAAATCCACCCTCTTTTCTAACTTCTTATTGTCCTCTCATGGAACAGGAATAGTATCTCTAGAAATTTACCTACCAGTACAAATTTTAGTCACGGTATTCACAAAACTTCGCCGCAAAAGACCAGCTACCTTTAACAGAGCAGAATTAGAGGAGCACATGAATCAGCACATAATTAAGAAGACCGAGAAGGAAGGACCAAAATGAGAAGAGAAGGCGAACTCACTACACATAGTGCAAAAGAGCGGCAATCGCCAGTAGCATACGTGGAGCCAGAAGGCGAGAAACGGGAGGTGACCAGGCGGAGGCAGAGTTTCACAGGCCGGCCCCCTCCAGCCCTGTCTTGTGTCTTGGGCACTGGGCCTGCTGCGCTGAGGAACGACTGGCGAGGGCAGTTGGCCAACTGTGGCCAGGTGCGGGACACCAGCAACAGCAAAGGTGAAGTGTACTCAAATGCAATTCTAGAATTAGGCAGGTAAACTAAGGTTATGTGTGAAATTATAAAAATACCACTTGTCTTTTATACTTCCTCCATCCCAAATTATAAGACATCCCAAGAATCTTGAAGAGTCAAATTATCTCAAGTTTAACCAAACTTATATGGTAATATAACAACATTTATAATGTCAACTAAATATCATTAGATTTGTTATCAATTATATTTTGATAGTATGCCTATTTGATATCATGAATCCTTATAGTTTTTTTTATAATTATTGATCAAACTTAAGATACTTTGACTCTAAGATTTTCAGAATATCTTATATTTTGGGATGGAGGGAGTAAGTTGCTAGCTATTTTACTTATTTTTGGTGTGAGAAACTTCTAGAGATTATTTGTCTTTTTCTGATGATGAGTATTCCCTCCGTCTTTAAATGGATGTCATTCTTGCTTCCCGAAAAGTCAACATTTTTAAAATACTGGCAATTATGTATTAAAATATGTAAATAATTATGCTATGTAATTAGTATCATCGAAAAGATCTTTAAGTCTAGTTTTTTAACAAATTTATTTGGTGGTATAACGGTTGCACGTATTTTCTACAAACTTGGTTAAAGTTAAGAAAGTTTGATCTGCATACATCCTATAACATTATTATTTTTGGGACGGAGAGAGTAACACTTTTTGAGGACAAATTTCAAATTGTAGAGTTGTAATTATTTTGGGACGAATAGAGCGGGCCGTTAGGCCCAACCTTGAGGCGGCCTAGTGGAATTGGGCATCTGTTGGGCTGAGAATGAAAAGATTTAGGGTTTGTTTCCAAGCGAGCTAAAATTTTCTCGTTTTGTTGCGTTGTTCGTCTCCTCCGGGCTCCGGTCCTCCCGCCGTCGGAAGTCATCGGAGCGACGACGCTCCCCCCCCCCCCCCCGCCCCCGGCAGCGCTCGAGCGGGTTTGTTTCGGTCCGTAGAGGTGAAATGATGGGCACGGCGATCCTAAGCGACGTCGGCGGTGGGGGAAGCGACGGAAAGTCGGCCGACGGGTGGCGGGCGGAGGAGGCCGTCGCGGGCAACCGTAGGGCACTCGAGGCCCTTCGGGAGCTCGTGGCTTATCCTTTCCTTTACGCCCACGAGTCGCGTCTGCTCGGCCTCAAGGTAATGCGCTCCCGCCTCTTGCCCCCATCAGACTTCGTCATTGTCTGCTACACCTTCGTGCTAATCATTCAGCTTGCTTTCTTCAGTGGCCCAGAGGGTTGCTGCTCCACGGCCCCCCTGGCACCGGAAAGGTAATGAATTTGCAATTACTCATCTTAACTCTCAGCTCTATTTTCCATCATCTAAAAAGAGCTCTATCACAAATCACCTTGAAGTGTTTTTTTTTTGTGTGGAGTTTGATGTTTATTTGACTTGTCAGTATTGAAATATGGAAGACCTAAACAGTACCGTTATTGCTATTTTTGGCAGACAAGCCTGGTTCGAGCTATTGTTCGAGAATGCAATGCGCACCTGACAATGATCAAGTACTGAATTTACTTTGAACTGATTTTTTTAGTTTAGTGCTGACATGTATAATTGTACACTGTATTTTTGACATGTTTTGAAATATATTGCTTCTGGCCACCTTGGCAGCACATATTCTGTTCACAAAGCCCATGTGGGAGAGGGAGAAAAGTTCCTGCGTGAAGCTTTTTCTGAAGCATATTCTCAGGCTTCGCGGGGTAAACCAGCTGTGATATTCATCGACGAACTTGATGCCATATGTCCACGCCGCAATGATAGGCAAGTTTTGCATATCTCTTTTCTTTGTGTGTGTAAATGAGATCTTAATGCGCTTTCACAGGAGAGAGAATGAGTCCCGCATTGTTGGCCAACTTCTTACTCTGATGGATGGAAACAAGAAATCATCAAAGATGCTTCCTCACATAGTTGTTGTTGCATCGACTAACAGGTCTGGGCATGCCACATTTTTTACTTCGAAAATATCACTGTTGCTATAATTCAAGGTCTATTCCATGTTTAAGAATCCTGCTGGGACATTATGTTGAATTAATTGCGCACATTTATGATTTTTTTTCTTAAAATAGCCTTTTAAGCATGGTGCTGGATATGGTCTTTCTTGTTGAACTAAAACACAGCTTGTTACCTCATTAGGGTAGATGCCATTGATCCAGCATTGAGAAGGGCAGGACGTTTTGACTCAGAAGTAGAGGTTGCTGTTCCTACAGTTGAAGAGCGGCTGCAGATTCTAAAGGTAGTATTTGATGTCATATTTCAAATCTGTTGGTATACAGTGGTTTTCTTATGGTTACTGCTACAATTTAGGTATATGCCTTAGGAATTTGCTGTTGACAAATGACAAATGTATTTTTATGTTTTTACCACATGATTGTATGTATTGAATCTAAAAAGGCTTAAAGACATCATATCAAATTATGCGATTTGTGAAATTTTGAATTCATGCTCTTGATTTCTTTTATGTAAACCTAATGCCATAGGTCTTTATCTTCTTCAGATTTATGCGAAAAACCTACATCTGGATGAAAAGGTCGATCTTCAAACCATTGCTGCATTTTGCAATGGCTATGTTGGAGCTGATTTAGAAGCATTATGTCGAGAAGCTGCCAATCTTGCATATCATAGAATGTTAAACATACCTGAGGGTGACAAAATACTTAAACTACATATGGAGGACTGGGAGTCTGCTAGATCTATGGTGGGACCAAGCATAACAAGAGGGGTAACCAAAGAAATTTCAACTGTTTTGTGGGATGATATAGGAGGCTTGAAAGATCTAAAGGTTAGCATTTCTTGTTTTGGTTCCCTTCTGGCAAAAAAAACCTGTTTTGATGGTTGTTGTTCCTGTGCTTCAGAAAGAGCTTCAGAAAGTTGTTGAGTGGCCCATCAAGCATGCTTCTGCATTTTCTAGACTTGGGATACCACCAGTCCGGGGGTGCTTTTGCATGGTCCGCCAGGGTGCTCGAAGACTACCCTTGCCAAGGCTGCAGCTCATGCTTCCCAAGCTTCTTTCTTTTCTTTGAGGTTCAAACAATGTTATATGTTGATAAAATAACAGCCACTTCCGTTGTGCGAAGAACATAGAACCTTTATTCCACAGTATTTAAAACAGATTAGCATAATTCACTGATTTCTGCCAGTTGAGTTAATATGATAATATCTGGTATCCAGAACTCAGCAAAAGCTTAAAAATAATCAACTAAAGGACCTTCAATAAATATACTCTCCTCAACACTCACTAGGTTTTCACATAAATTCTTATAACAGTGGTGCAGATTTATATTCCAAGTATGTTGGAGAAGGTGAAGCTCTGTTACGTAGAACATTTCAGAAAGCACGTCTTGCTTCTCCAAGCATTATATTTTTTGACGAGGCTGATGCCATTGCCCCCAAGAGGTATGCACAATATAATAAAAATGATCTAACTGTCATTACTAGCAAGAATGGATAGGAATTGCCTATCCATTCTTTTACTGTTAAAATGAAAAAAAAAATGTATTTAACATGGTACACATAATGTGGAGAATTGAACAGTGTGTGCAAGCAAATTCTTGTTGAAAATGGTAACTTGGGTGTTCTTTTTATGACAGTAGAATCAGTTTTTATGGAATTCAGTTTTGCACTTGTAAATCTTTACTTTTAGCTTCAGATCACTATGTATGAATTGTACTACAAATAGTTTGTGTTGGCACCTGTATGATCTTGCAGAACTGGCCCTGGTGGGAGTTCTAGTGGCAATGCTACAGTTGGAGAAAGACTTTTGTCGACTTTATTGACGGAAATGGATGGTTTAGAACTGGCTACGGTACTGTTAGCCTGCTGATAGCTTTCTGTGTGATTCAACTGATTATATCTACATGTATGTTCACTAGAAGGGCATTCTTTTCTTTTTAGGGAATTATCGTATTGGGTGCTACGAATCGCCCAAATGCAATTGATGCTGCTCTTCTGCGTCCAGGACGTTTTGATAAGGTCTTAAAATGATCCTTTCTGAGACATGGACATATAGGCAGACCATAATTTCCCATTGATCTGCAGGTGATGTATGTCCCGCCGCCAGATGTGGAAGGGCGATACGAGATACTACGCATCCACACACGGAAAATGAAATTGGGAGAGGATGTAGATCTTTGGAAGATTGCAGAGTGTACCGAGTTGTTCACCGGTGCTGATCTTGAAGGCCTTTGCCGGGAAGCTGGAATGGCAGCACTGAGGGAAGATATCTCAGCAAGTTCGATATGTAATACCCACTTCCAAGACGCACAAAGTTCATTGAACCCCTCTCTTACAAAAGCAGTAGTTGATGAGTACTCAAAGGCAGCTATAAATGACCCATCAAGTAGAAAACATTAAGATGTTTTTTTCTTTGTTGAACAAGAATAGCTAGAATGCTTATCTTGAGCAGCAGTTAGACACCAAGCAGTTGTTCCCTATTGTACAAGACTGCTAGAACCTTAGCACTGACAAGGAATGGAAATATGCAATTGTTGTTTGAATGAAAAATTCCAGTAGTTCCTTTTCTTTTCCTCAGAAACAGCTTGTATCAGCTATAAATGATACATGGTTCATTTATTGATGTATTGTCATTTTGCTGCTGCAGTCTGTCATTTTCTTGCGCAAACATCCATCTTGTACATGCACTTTCTTAGTTCTATGCTTGGTGCATCAGCATTGCTGCGACGGAGCATATGAGATCATGAAAAGTTATTTATGAATGAAGATCACAAGGCAGCTATCATTACATCGCCAATCTCTGGTCTACCTGAATACAGGTTGATCTAATTGTTTATATCATTTGTCCAATGCTCCAATAACAAGTAGAGTATTTTACACGGGGAAGAGAAGTTTCAGAGAGATCTTAGAGTACATCTGTTACACAGGTCCGTCTTTGTAGACTAAGAATGCACTGGTCTTGCAGTAACGGCATGCTAGCCCCTTGCCAGAGGAGGTCGGGGGAGAGAGAGCAAACTGTGAAATCCCCAAAGTCCTGCCTTCGCAGAAAGTTTTCCTGCTTGAGATGAATCGAAGTGGCAATATAAAGAGAGGAGTTCAGTCTATGGAAATTGCTTGCCAAAAAGGCAAAAGAAAATAAATTATGGTGTCATCAGTTATGAATAGCTTAACAATACATTATATACAATTTGATAAAGAACTTAATATCTTGTTGCTGGGCAGAATACTGCACGCTTGAAAATGATCTGAGTTGTTGTGCGAGGGAATGGCAAACATTAAAGAAGTGTTGACTTGTAAATTGATGAAATTTATGGAACAAATAAGCAGCATGGGAAATAAAAAACTGTATTACCTTGCAACATCCATTAGCTTTGAGGCGATTCGTTTTCTTCTGCGTGATGGTACCACCCAGATGGCTCGAAATCCACAAAGTGCAGGCACAGCTTCTGTTTCACAAATTATGGCACCAGGGTCTTGGCAATCTTCTTTGTTCTTGATTGAATGATTGTGCCGCTTTATGATTTCTCTCTTGAATCTAATTTTGCCAAACTCTAATGTATGACCGTTTTTTCCTGCCTCAGTACTATTAACTGACAAATCATTATGGCTTTCATCCGTGGAGCTTGGGATAACTCTATGTGCTGTTTTTATTGGTTCAGTGACAAGGCACCCAACGATCCTTTGTCCAGATATGTATAGATACACCTATACAATAAAGATTATTCTTATTTATTACCATGTAAGACAAATGTACTGCATAGACTGCCATATACTACTGAACTAAGATTATGTAGTTACTACCTTGCAACGCTTATGCAGAAGTTTCCCTTCACCAAATCCCAGCTCCTTCTCCACCACAGTGATCACCTCTCTGACCTGCCATATTTGTTTGACATCACATAACTTGCATATATCCATACCACTTGTATTCCCTCACATTTATGAGGATGGCTTAGACATTCACAAGCGGTGAGCAAAAACACAAACCTATACTGTAACAGCTAAAGAATACTGCTTAACAGTCTGCATTTCTTCAGAAGTCGGGGCACTAACATTTTTAATTTTAACATAATGAATTGAGTTGGGCAGAGATGTACCTTACTTTTCCACACACAAGAGTTCTCATCAGTTGCAAGAATAACCCGATCACCACCCTCGGACCTTGCCACCACTGTCTCATTTTTCCAGCCCTGCAACTCATCGGTTAAAACCAAACGCTCCACACAGAAAAACTAAGAGCACAACGCATAGAACACCTTGACCTTGAAAGGGACTCCCTCGGAGTAGCTCTTGTGGTACGCCCTGTGAACCTTCTCGTCCTCGTCGTTCCCTCGGGCGTACATCATGCCGCAGACGGAGCACGTGTGGAGTACGAAATCAGGTTGCCCCAGCTCCAGATGGAACTGCGCGTAGTTCCTCTTCTTGCTGACGAGCTCGTCGCGCCTGCAGCCCTTGGCCTTCCGCTTCGCCTCCGTCGCCGCGCCGTCGCTTCCATGCCCGTTCCCCTCGCCGTCGCCACTGCGCCAATCCGCACAAACGAGAAGGAAATCACATATTGATTCATCCCCACAAGCACAGATGCTAACGAATCCGCTCCTAGCGTTCTTTCATCAGGCACCACAGCAATTGAGCAAAAAGATTCAAATCCGGCAAGATTTGGTATCAGGGGTAATCAGTTCGAAGAGCGTGTAAGGAGAAGAAGGACCTGTTCGGATCTGGGTCCGCTTCCCGCCGCTTGAAGAACGCGCTGATCTTAGGCTGCATCGCCTCGCTTCGTCCTCCCACGAGTTCTCCTTCTCTTCCTTCTCCCGTTGGCCGTTGCTGCCGGAGAGTGGAGGAGCCGAAGATGCGCCGACGGTCAGCAGGAGGGAGGCGGCGATTCGGATTTTAGGGACGAAGCGGGGATCGACGGTGCAGACGTGGTAGTGAGGTTGAGGGCGGGGCGGATCGGATCGGACGCCGGACGGGGGCAAGAATTGCGAAAGGCCGTCGAGCGGGTTCCTGAAAAGTCGGCGCCAAAACTACCCGCCCAAACTTGAGTCTTGAGGCGACTTGTTTGGTTGGTAGGGGCTCTGGCTCCTCAACAGGAGCCTGCCAAGCAGGCCTTCAAATGGGCCAGCACCTGAAAGTAAGTGGAGTACTCCAAGTGCTGGCCCATTTACTCTCTGTTGTGTGGTACATACAGTACTGGTTCGGTGCTTCGGAGCAGAGCCGTGGGGGAGGGCTGTCGCCTGCCGGCTGCAGAAAAACAACGCAGCGGATGGGAGCAACTCGGGGCCGGGCGTCGGCGCCAGCGCCGGCGGGGCGGCCGCAAGGTGGCGACCTGCTTGCCTGGAGCCGTGAGCTGTCGCAGTTGCCAGCTGGCCTGCTGGGGCGCGAACGTGCTATCGTGGTGTCGCCGAGGAGAAGGGGCAAGCGCCGACGAGAAAATGAGAATTTTGCCCTTATTACGAGTGGGTTTTGCTAGAATGTCCTTAAGTTTATGGGCACTACAAAGACAAGTTACACCCGCTGCAATACCCTGAGATGGATTTGTTAACAAATTTGATATTTTTTTTGTCCTAACATTTTTTCTTTCCCGTTTTAACCCCCTCAAACTTATCTGTTCCTTTATTTCTTTTTGATTCACGTCATTCACGGGACGGAGAGAACCAGCCGCCCGCCGCCTCCCTGCCTCCCACACTCGTCGGCGTCGTAACTCCAGGCACCGGCGCTGCCCTGACGCCATCTCCATGGCCGGTCCGAGCAGACCTCCCCATCGCCTCCACGTCGCCAATCTTGAGTTGCGGCTCTCCAGACCACAGCCGGCTCTGGCACGGATTCAAGTTCCTGGTCTGGCACGGATGGGTCGAGCAGCGGCGGCCTGGCATGGATGCGTTCGAGTGGATGCAGCAGCGGCCTGACATGGATGCGCTGGAGAGGCAGCGGCGGCCTGTCATTGACGCGGCGGCGGCTTGGGGGTAGGCGAGCAGTCATCGCGCCGGCGTCCTGGCACGGGCGAACTTGGCGGCGGCACCAGCGACCTGGCGAGACGACGCAGACAGGCGGGGCGGTTTCGGCGTCCTGGCGCAAACGCCGCGCCGGCGTCCTGGATCGGACAAACATGGGGGCGGCCGGGCGGCAGTGCGGCACCAGCAGCCTGGCGACACGACGAGCAGGGCAGCACCGTCAGCCTGGCGCAGTCGCGCAGACAGGTCCGTCTCGCTCTCGGTCGCCCGAGTGCCTGACCATGAATCACGGTGAATGAAAAGAAGGAAGGGATAAGGCTGGGCAAAACAGGAAAGAGAAATGTGTGTAGCAAAAAAAAATATTAAATTTGGTAACAAATCCATCTCAGGCATTGCAGCGGGTGTGACTATTCCAGCGAAACTCACTCATGATAAAGCCAAAATTCCCATTATCTCAGCGCCGAGGAACGAGGCGAGAGCGTCGGAGTCGAGTGCGGGCCTGCGGGGGATAGCAGTCGGAGTCGCCATCACAGATTCCGGCGGCTAGGCCTGGCTTCTCGCAGAGGGGCTTCGATGTGGGCTGTGAAGGGGCTGTTGGGCCGGTCTGAAGACCTGTTCCCACAAATTTTGGCCCACGAGGAGCGCTGCAGCCCCGGCCATCGGCTTGAAGGGAGGATTTATTAGCAGGACGGAAGAAATGGGGGATAAATGGACAGATATTTCAATTTGTCAAGTCTTCCACGAGCTCCCTCCCCTGTTCACAACTAAATAAATCTTTAAAAAATAGACGCAAATTATTAAATTATTTCTTTATTTAATGATTTCTACTCAATATTCAAAATAGAATTTTTGGAAGGTGTAACAGTTGTGCTCCTAGCCAATTAAACGTTGTGATCCATGGGAGAAACTCAGGAGGTTTGTATTATCCTTAGATAGTTGCTTAGGAAGGGCAAAGAGGTAAAAGAGACTCTGACCTTTATGATCGCCTTGACAACAATAATATACGTGTTCCTTTGTGTGGCGACCAAACCTATGCGTAAATCCTTATATATAGCATGCTTATTGTTGTTGTGATTGCTTGAAATTACTTATATTTGGTTGTCTCTTCTTCGGTTTCTCCCTCAAGCTTATTCGTAGGTGTTTGGTTTAGATCTATCTGGTGGTGTTCCAAGGCCAAGAAAGCATCTCAACATCTTTAATTATCTCTTAGAGCAATCACATATTGCTTAAAAGTAGTCCACAATGATTAAAATAATACATACCAGCTAGCTAAAATATTATAAGACTAATCTATAGAGTAGTCTATAGTAAAAGATACTCATAAGCTTATAAACTATCTATAGAAAATAAAAAATAATACTTATTTTTTACTTGTTCCCCTCTCTCTCTCTATCTTGTACATAATTGAAGATAGAGAATATTTTTATCTTATATGAGAGCTAATTTTTAGACTAGTTGGATAAAATATTATGGCAATAACAATAGTTATAGACTACTGACTCAAAAGTTGCTCGTATAAACTACTTATATACATTGTGATTACTCTTAGGAAGCCGGGTAAATAGCAAGTTTGAATTTACTCTGATTTTGTGGCCAGATTAGGTGTCGAAACCTACTGATAGTGTGTTGGAACTTCTGATAGGCGTCCTAGTGGGCCGCGGGTCTTGCTCATGCATCTGCCGTCCTAAAAATCCCCACTTCGATGCGACCCTAATTAACCGGGTTTCCCTATGAAAGGAATAGGATGGGTTGTGGGTTCAGTGAAGAAGTCAACTCTGAGCTCGGATTTGCCTTCTGAGTGGATGTGGAGCTACCACTTCGCCTTCTGCGGAGTTGGGCCTGTGCTCGCTCGGCTACCCATAAGGCCATAACCAATTTTCGCATCTCACCAAACGTTCGCAGCCTCGCAGATTCCAGCGGCTTCTATCTAGATCCGCAAGTAAAACCTGAGAAGGAATCGCTCCTGACAAGGTGCTCAAATGGAGCACCGGGAAGAAGACGCCCTCCAACTCCAAGAAACAACCGCCGATAACCGTGGCAAATGTTGTGTCGCCTCCCGGCCCTGCGGGTGGCTGGGGCGGCTATCCCGCGAGCTGCACTGGAGCTTCGTGCTCGCCGTCGTCGCCGTCTACGGCGCCTGCCAGGGTGTCGGCAATGCCATCGGCGGAGTCGCCACGGGGTACTACTGGAAGGACGTGCAGCGCGTGCAGCCTTCGGTGGCTCAGTTCTACCAGGGCCTCACCGACGCGCCGTGGATCGTCAAACCCATCTGGGGCCTGCTCACCGACGTCGTCCCCGTGGTCGGGTTCTGCCGCCGCCCGTACTTCGTTCTCGCAGGTCAAAGATCCCATCTTTCTTGTTTCCAGCGGATAGCATAGCTTGTTGAAGCCGGCGCGGCATATCTCTTTGTCTTGTAATAATGCAGGCGTGATTGGCGTGTCGTCTATGCTCATGCTTTCCCTAAACCACGAGCTGGCGATCATGCCGGCATTGCTGATGCTGACGGCGCAGAGTGCTGGCGCCGCAATAGCCGACGTGACGGTGGACGCTCTGGTTGCTCAGAATAGCATCACGCACCCGCCCCTTGCTGCTGATATGCAAAGCTTGTGTGGGTTTAGCTCCTCTGTTGGAGCGTTGCTTGGATTCTCCTTAAGTGGCTTGCTTGTGCACTCAATGGGCTCCCAGGTATGACATTTCTGTTTGATGAGTGCCTTCTGGTTTCTCATACAATACAGGATATGCTCCTTCTGGAATCATATTTAATTTGTTGACTACTGTCCTCATGTTATTCAGGGGGCTCTTGGTCTGTTGAGTATCCCCTCTGCACTGGTGTTATTAGCTGGCATTCTGCTGAAGGAGAACCGTGGTACAGAATTTGATTACACGCAGGTCAGATAAGGAACCAACATGCAACATTTCTGTTTTTTGAATTGTTGAATTCAATCATGGACAGTAATGCAACTTAAGGTCTATCTGAATTCAGGTTCACAAGAAGTTCTACGAAGCAATACAATCCATGGGAAGAACACTGAAATGCCCCGAGGTCTGGAGACCATGTGTATACATTTTTGTTTCTCTCAATTTAAGCCTGGATATTCAAGGAGGAATGTTCTATTGGTACACGGATCCTGTTGTTGGACCAGGATTTTCTGAGGTACACACGCTTACTAGATATCATTATTTCATCAAATAGATTAAAAGCCTGAAATTACAAGCCCTTATTAATTGATAAATCTCGATGGGGAGTTTTCATTTCAGCCGAATCATTTTTGTCCATATGTTAATTATCCAAAGCTGTTCTGATTATCTAGTAAAATGATCAGGTAGTAAAATGGCAAGGCATGCAAGTTACATTTTGTAGTTTCTCTATGTAAATGAACATTAGTTTTGGTATCATCTGCTTACGGCCAGACCAATATATGTTGAGTTCTGATGAACAAGCTTGACAGAAAGACTTCCAAATTTACTGAAATATATTTTATGCTATACTTTTCCCTTATTTGCTATATATATAATCTTGAAAAATCATCATTACATTTTATCAGTTATTCTTTGTTGCCAAATGGACTTATCACTTGTGGAACATTTGCATTGGTACAGGGATATATTGGTCTCATCTATTCAATTGGTTCAGTTGGTTCACTAATTGGAGTTTTACTGTACCAAAGCACACTAAAGGACTATCCTTTTCAGAGCATGCTATTATGGGGTCAAGTGCTCTCAAGTCTAGCAGGAATGCTTGATCTGGTGCTAGTGACCCGGCTAAACCTGAAAGTTGGCATGCCAGATTACTTCTTTGCTGTGGCTGATAACGCAGTTTCCCAAATGGTTGGTAGGCTTAAATGGCTACCACTACTTGTGCTTTGCTCCAAGCTTTGTCCTCCCGGCACCGAAGGGACATTTTATGCATTACTCATGTCTCTACAAAATGCCGGGTTGCTGATGTCTGCTTGGTGGGGTGGCCTGCTGCTGCACATGCTGAACGTGACCCGAATGGAGTTCAGTAACCTCTGGATCGTCGTCTTGATTAGAAACATATCAAGGCTTGTCCCTTTGATGTTACTGTTTCTTGTTCCTGATTGTGATCAGAACTCTACACTCCTGCCTGCAGAGATGCTTCATGGCAATGAATCAACAGAAACCATGAAAAAAGGATCAAATGAGTTTTCTGTTGTTGTTGGGGACAATTCTGGCTGCATTTCTCATGGTGTGGCAGTTGATAACGAGCAAATTAAAATGTTTGATACTGAAACTGATGATGTTGAATTGATCCCACTGGTTAACAAGAGCGAACTGTCCGTCTCATGATGCATCCAGGATCCTTGTGCTAATTCTACTACTGGTTCTTTACAGATTGTTGTTGAAGACGGGTAGACTTTTTTTTTTACTGCAGCATGAAAGACAAAGGGATGAAGCATTTGATAATGAAGGCAGATGGGATACTGTTAAAGGGTGATGGTATCAGTCATTTGCTGGAGCTGATCGAGCTCGACCATACCTTCGTGGTACATGCTGTAGTTGGTAATTCAGATGAGCGACTGACTAACAACAATGTTTCTTGTTATAGAAAGTCCATTATTTACTCGGTTTTTTTAAAAGGAGAAAACATCTGGCTTTTAGAAAGCAATAGAATACAGAGTTCTTTTTTAGATAAAGGATATAAAATCCAACCTCTATATAGAATACAGAGTTCTTACAAAAGAAAATGCTGGGGATTCCAGCTACCCAGGCAAACCAGAACAAACAAAAGCAAGAGCACCCTGCTAGTAGCTGTGCCAAGCTTCTCCAGGATTCAATATCCTGTCATACAGAGTCTCCTAAGTGGAATGTCCCATTCAATCCCATTATATGTCTCAACAATCATGGCATCAGGTTTGGAGCAAATGTTAAAAAATTTGGTGAATTGAATTTTGAGGGGTACTTTTCCCAACCACGCATCATGCCAAAACAAGACCTTTGTGGCCCTATTTACTAAGTATTCAGCTCCCCATTTAAAATGTTGTTTCACATTATGCAAACCCTGAAAAAATTGAGAAGCTCCCTTGCTGTTCGAGATAAAGAAATTTCCTTTTTTTAGGTAGAGTTGAAAGAGCCTATATCAACCCTTGTAAGGTTTTAAAGAATTCGCCCCTGCCATTTACATTTACACAAACTCTACCCCATCCCCATTGCACATATTTACTCAGTTTCAAGCATAAGTCCTTTGGTCCCCATTGTAAACAAACCGTAATTACAGCAATGCGTTTCACAGAATCAGTTTGTAACTCTCGGAAGCGCTCAACAGCGCCCGTTCCGTTCCCCACGCGGACTCGTGTCAGGCTCTACCGAGGCCAACAGATGCTCGATTTGCTTCTCCCTCGAGTGAACAGTGAACTTGATCCCTGTTTGGATTTGCTTCTGTAGTTCAGTGAACGTGAAAATTCTAGATTCGCAGAAAAAAAATGAGAAAAATTGGCAGCCCATCCCAACCTACGAAGTACCTCTAACCTCAGTCATGATGTCCATTTCGTCAGAAATCAGAACAGAAAAAGAAAACAAAAAGATGACAAATATGAAAGCTGCACTGTTCAACCATTCATCTTCAGAAGCCGCAGCATCACCACATGTTTTACATCAAACACGGGAACAGAGGTCTTGTACACACACCCCGGGCATTTCAAACCAAGCCTGAACCGGTGACCAGGCGCCTTGGATCTCGGCGGCGCGACGACACATACAGGCCAAAAACCATCAGTGATGATGCTCTACTGTTGTGCCAGCCGCTTCAGGTGCTGAAACAGCTTCTGTTTTATCCACTGACGATCATATGGCAGGAAAGCGTTAAGTGAATCATCGTACCTGCAATGAAAGCATAGCGTGTGAGTTCGAACAAGCATATGACTAGTTGTCCCACCTTCCAGATTAAAACTTAAAAGCCTCGGACAGTCAAGAAACATGTACTCACACTAGTGCACTTATATCAGTCAGGCCATCGATGAAGTTGTACAGGTCACTGATATCATAAGTCAAGTTTCTGATCATCGGGTTGATATTCCTGATTTTCCTTTCATAAAGACCACAGAATCCTTACATTCCAGACAACATGGTAAGAAAAAAAAAACATGTACGTTATTAGCCACATAAGCACATAACTGCTGTCCCCCCCCCCCCCCCCACACACACACACACACACACAAAAGGTACATAACTGCTGAGTAATATGGTCATATGAACAATGTGGCCAAGTTAACACCCTGCCATGAGAAATATGATATGGTTGACTAATACATGCACTTTATAGAAACCATAGACTATCGATTCTTATGTTCGCTGTGTCATATGGGTAGTTCAATCTGTGAACCCACATATCTTTCACTGAAATTGAAGTGACTTGCATATTCTTCAAAGAGAAGTCTATAAAATTGATGAACCCAAGCATTAGCATTATGATAGCAACAGTAACCATTAGATATAGGATATTCTGTTTGCTTGGTGGACTGAAAAGTTGCCTGGCCCAGGCAACGATTACCAGACATCTGAAAAGTTGCCTGGCCCAGACATCTGATTACCAGGCAACGTTGCTGCATGTACGCAAGCAAACACCACACAATGTCCTTTTTTACAGATCGTTGCCAAAGCATCAGTCATATGCAAAACACCAACTTAAGAACCAGTAAAAATAGAAGATAGCAGTCTCAACTTCAATTTTAGTGATTCAGAAGCAAAAGGACAATAGCTCATCATGAAGGGTTAATAGATACATCATATACACCATTGCTGACTATAGTGCTTTTGGTAGGGTTTTGGATTCTCACTATAAACGTTTCGGATCTAGATTCTCTTCAAAAACATTTTTACAGTGATTCAGAATTACTTTGAGGGAGCGTTAGGCACGTAGGCTGGTTTTTCATTCTTGAAAGGGAGGGTGTTATGAGAAATGACTAGCATACCCCTTGTATTGATATATTTCACCATTATGTGATTCCACGTGGCTGATGGGCTCATCAGTTTCTTCTTGTTTTTGTAACAGAACACAATCTTTTCATCACATCTGGTCTCTCCCATGCGGCCATGGCTGAAAGCTGTTATAGCTCCCATGGGTACAGGAGCTATAATACCTAGACTAGAATCAAGCGAAATCGAGCATGCATTGCCCCCTCCCTCGCTTGCCTCAAACAAAACAAAAAACCCTCAATCAAAACAAGCAAATCAGGTGCTTAGGGACAATGGGAGGAGATGGATTCTGTGGTGATGTCAGTGCAAAACACAGGTAAATTCAAGGTGAGTTCAGGGGAGGTAGGAACGGAGGTAGTGATTCTCCAGCGAAACTGGGTTTTGGGTGTTTCTCTTTGGTAAGCAAAACGTTTCCAGCCGTTCCACGCTCAAAATGAATCAGGAACACTGCTTTTGGCATGAAACGGTTTCTAGATAGAATCAGAATCGTTTCAGCGTGCCAAACCGGGCCTAAAAGCAGCAGTGTCATTTACACAGCTAAATAATAATAAAAAAAGCATGCAACCTTTCACGAAATCAGTAAAGGTGTAAAGCAGATGCTTTAAAACACATGAAATATCTGAGTGGCGTTACTATGGCAAAACAACAAACTACACTGAATAAAGGTTAACATTATGCGATAACTTCATAACCATTACAATCAGAATCAAGAAAATAATGTAATGATAAATGCTAGAATTGCATTAGCATTTCAGACAAGGATATGAGAAGAGGGGGAAAAAAAACAAAGTTACATACCATCCAGCGCGTGGTTAACTGAATCGAAGTCCATAAATGTCCTGGTTGATCTGTTCTGCGATGGTTGCATGAGGATGATGGTATGCCTTCCGGCCTGCAAGTGCGTTAGAAATCAGATAGTAAGCATTGGAGCCCGAAACATTCTCAGTCACCGTGTAGACATTGCTGACAGGACAGAGGGCACTACAAACAGAATGCAGTTTGCAGACGCTGAAAAGGGGTTCAAAACAACAGAGACTGACAATTTGTGACAATATAAACTATTCGCAGAGGTAACCATATCATCATGGCATTGATTAAAAGCGATTGAGCGCTAAACAACATTTGTCGGGTCACTTATCAGAGGCTGTGCAGTGCAACCAGCACCTTCCGGACATCCTCAACTGTATAACTAATACGGGAAGTTCAGTTCTGTTCGCCACACAAGAACCACCCAGTTCCAAAGCCCAACGGGGCAAACATCAGAAAGCAAAATCCCCATGCAGAGCAAACTGCATTCGGCGTCTAAAACCGAGCACCACGGCCGCCACAAGCACTAGGCCTGTTCGGTGTCGGCGGCCGGCTGCCTGCGCTTTCCTGCTAAAACCTCACTAATAACGAAAGCAACGGCTGAAGCAGCGAGAGGTAACAACAAAACAGCGTGGTCGGCTCCGCCACTACAGGAGCTGACACTTGGAATTTAGCAGGGTTAGATAAGATCGTCGCGTACCATGCCTGCCCTCTGCGCGGAAGGTCAGCTGGAGATTGGGGATCCCGCCGCGATCCCCGCCGAGTCCACCGTCCAACGACCAACGATCAAACCCTAGGGGCGCAAATTTGCAAGCTGTCCGCTACAATCCAATCACTGAGAATCACAGAACTGGGCAAAGGTCTGCTTACTCAAGAAATGGGGAAAGTGCAGCAGGAAAGTCTTCACCGTAACCAGAAGCGAATGTAGAGGAAGGTTATTGGCCTGGGTTGCGTACGAGCCACGCAGGGAGGGCAGGATTGGTGAGCCTAGCAAGCAGCCAGACCATGAACTGAAAGGGTGACTGGGCTTTTCACCTAGGCAGATAAACAACGGAGGCTTAAGGTTTCCTAAGAAATGCTTTAGCTGGCACCTTGTGGCTTAACTAAACTACCGTGACAGAAACAATGGCAAATTTCTCAAAGCCGAACGACGAAGGACAGCGCGCCAGTATCAAAGGGGAACAATATGTGCCTGCGCAGCCAACATCAAATCAGCATGGACATCCAAAACCGAAAGGAATTAGAGAGCCAACATCATAACAAGAACATCACGGCGGCAGAAACAGGGTAAAACTGTCACCAAAAAAAAAACACCAGGATAAAACCAGGACCCAGAGAGACTCGAGTCCTAACTCCTAAATAACACAATATATTGTAACCGATAAAACATTCCAAAACCATAGTACAATGTTACAAAATGTGTAGTCACAGAAAAAGAACTAACAACATTTTAGGTGGACACAAAAACATCACATTCAGCCTTGTTCATCTGGGGCTCCAGCAAATTAAGCTGGTGGCCCAAGAGCAAAATCCATGGCTTCTTTCTTTCCTTCCTGGTCGAAACAATAATAATAATCAACACTCATCTGATCTCGCAAAATTATACAGCTCAAAACTGGCTGTCCCTCACGTCTTTGGTACTGAGTTCCTTGGACACCTAAACTATAGAGAATACACTTGCTGGCTTTCGCAAGATATAGCATCTGAAAAAGTTGATAGGCCAAAGCTGCAAGGACGATTATCCCAAAAGGCTGTTGCAAGCGTCTATTACAGCCGCCTGTGAGCCTAAGATGGCCTGACCTGATGTGTTTGCTTCCAGGGTTTTCATGACAGCATTAAAAACTGCTTTGCGGTAGAATGTATCCTCCATTTTCTTTAAAATCTCCTCCACAGCTTCAAATCTCAAGGCACCCAACAAAGTCAGGCGAGCAATAATCTCACCAAATTGTGTTGGAGCTTTAGGAAGGTCAATGCCAATGTCGTCCAGCAGAGCACCATATAACGAGCAACCGGCTTCCAGGTCTTGAGTCTTGAAAACTTCCTTTGTGTACAGATGCTCGAGTAGACTAACGAGAGGATCAACAAAATTGGTGCCTTTATCGAGAGCAAGATTGACAGCTTCTTTAACAATTTCTGGGTAGTAACCAGGACTCTGCAACTCCTCGATACATTGTTGTGCTTCACCTAAAATACGTATGCCAAAATACTCCTCAAGAAGGGCTATTGTTTTCTTCTGAAGCTCAGCTGAGTTCCCCTTGGGAGCACTGGCTGGTTTATCAGGAGCAGGGGCAGAAACAGCTGGTGCTGCACTTAATGGTTTTGGTGACGGTGTAGTTTGAGCTGGTGTTGGCCCAGGTGTGAAGCTGAGAGGACGAGATGGCGGAACACCAGTTCCCAAAAGTGCACTCTTGCCCATTAGTGCTGCCCCACTGCCTTGAGGAAGAAGCCTCGTGTTAATAGATGATGTCTTGTGAACTGTTGATGGCTTATTAAGCAACGGACCCTGGTTGCGAATGGAGTCACCTCTTGGCATTGATTTAGAACGGGGAACTTCCCAGTTATCGTTGTCCAACCCAGGCATTCCAGGCATCTTTCTTGAACCAGGCATTCCAGGCATCATGCCTCCAGTTCCTGGCCGATTCATTGGAAACCCCCCACCTCCAGGCGAAAGGGGCCCTCCAGGTGAGCTACGGCCATTCCTAATGGCAGACGCTGCTCCAGGTCGTAATCCAAGATTCTTTTCTGCCTCAGAGTGAATTTCACTGATCGTCTTGGCCTTAATCTGAAAGTCAGAAACAGCATAGATCTCAGAATAATTTTACAAGGAACTGAAAGTGGGGCTATGTTTTGTGACCTATACGATACCAAGAATATTCTAAGTGATGCATCAATATCACAGATTCATTGTATGCATCCAAAATCTAGAGTCAAGCATTAACTTCAGTAAAAAATCATCGTGGCATATCAAAGTAACAGAATGATTCTAAGCATGTCATTCAGTCACATAGTACATGTGAGATCAAGGCATTAATGCTACTACAAATCCAAGGAATGTAAGGCAGTTCAATCATATATACAGTAGTCATTTTAATTACCTCCTCACGTCGAGGCACCCAGTTATTTGACCGGAGATCAATCACATTACGAACCATAAACTTCAATCGTGGTGCGAGCTGGGGATTCATTGTTAGCTCCTTCATCTGGATGAAGTAGGTATCATTGATCCGCCGAGACTTTGGGTTCTCATCAAGTTGTTTACCAATCGTATTGAAGAAATGACAGATAGCCTCGACATCTTCCTCTTCAGGGCATGGTTTTTTATCGGGCCCAGATCCCAATAGCTCCTGCATAAGAAGAATGGATTAGAAGAGTTCTCACTGGATAATGGAGGTACTGTCGTTAGTTCCTGGTATGTACCATAACAATGTGATGAACTATCTTCTCAGGAACCATTTTTTGCTTGAGTAGCTCACCAATTAGCCGAATATTTCCAAGTGTTCTAAGTTTGACCAACCGTTCTTTGTCCCTTCTCTCAATCTCTTGGTCAGGGCCAGTTAATTTAGCAATCTCAGCTCTTAAGGTGCTAGCACCTTCAAAGGCTTCCTGACAATTGTTCAATAGCACACGCTTGAATGTGATCTCTTTGTCATCGTCATCTTCAGGAGGGAATGTTGGGAGCTTTTCATTGAGATCGAAACAAAGTTGAGCATACATCGGGCAGAAGGTGGGCTCAAAAACTGCTTTCTCAAATATGAGAGATATAACATCCTGATCAAAAGCGGTAGGGAAGGTGTCAGAAAACAAAAGGCTTTAACCAGATGGTGGGAAATAAAACAAACCTTCAAAATATCAGCAGTAGTAATTCCAGCTTCAATCAGTTGACCCTTGAGAAGATCGAATTTCTCTGGTGTAAGTTTGTTCATTATACTGCATAATTAAAGAGCAATTAAACAAAAAAAGGAGAAATAAGGAACTAGGGAAGTTTTATTCTACAAATCTATAAATAAGGCAAACAACACACTTAAATAACCGATTAAGAGGGCAATATATTACCCTTTCACCGTTTTCAAGACTCTTTCTTTCTCTGAGAGATTGCCTCTTCGGGCTGACCAGGGCACTTCAGCTTTAATAAGAGCATTGGTAGGTCCAACCTGGAATTTGGTAAAAAAAAGAACAGGACAATTATGATCTGAAGAGTAATTACATGAAAATAACAGATAGATCTGCTAAATGGCTAGTACGCTCCACACCCTACTCCACACACATAGAAGTTCAGTGAACGCTACAATACAATAGAGTACATAAGATAAAAGGCATATATACTGTTGACAATGGTAGACCAATGTTGTTTTCAATTACACTTTATTCTCAGCACAACTTCATGTCCTTTGCACAAGATTCATACTAGATTTAACATAATCACATCAGGTAATGAACATTCCTAGGTTCTTCCGTCAAAAAAATGGTTCCAACATTAATATAGTGACAGGCCAGAAGAATGAAGTTGGTCTACAGAATTTGACGGAAAGAGTTGAACCAAACAAACATTGACTGTAAATGGGTAGCTAACCAAATCAGTCTCAACTTGCAACGACAGAGCAAAATATAAATAATCAAAATGCAAGGAGAAAACAGATAGTCAATGGAACGGCAAAACTAGTAGAGCTGCTTGTACTACTTGAAGGTACCTGAGCTTTCGAAGCAAACTGGGAGCTTAACTGATCTTGCCTGTTAGCTTGCTCTTGTTGCCTACCACTAGAGGCATATGCCTCTTTAACCTCACGTATGTTGTCCCAAGATTTCTCTTCATTAGCTGGAGGCGGTTGTACTGACCGTGCACGCCAATCACGGTTATCAGTCTCAGCATACCGATTCTGTGCTTGTGCTTGTGCTTGAGCTTGGGCTTGGGCTTGGGCTTGTCCTTGAATCTAAATAACACATTTCAGTGGTTTAGCAAAATAGTACCTTGTGAACATCTGAGAAAATTAGAAGGTAAAAGAAGAACCAAGCAGAAGGTAATGAGGGGGGCTCACAGCTGAATCATTGCGAACCCAGCTCTGATCTTCACCATGAAGCTCTACATCAATCTCTTGCTTTATCCTTAATATGTCCTCAGACACATCAACAATCTGCCAAGTGAAAGAACCATAATCAGGGTATGAAATTTGATAAGCTGTATTACATACCAATGCTGCATTAAATGCCAGCCTCCCAATTACAAGTCATGGAGTCATATAACGGTCATAAGCATATGAAATATTATCTAAAAAAAGTGATAACCAAGTCAGTTGTCACCCTCTTCAAATTAGCACTATCCATATTTGGGTACAGGTGTGAGCTTATAAATTCAAATTAAATGAAGCAACCTAAAATGGCTACTGACAAGAGAGAAATTCAATCAGCTATGAAGCTTCGTGCCATTTTGTTTAACATCTACATGTGCAACTTCACCCTCGGCTACTGTGAATGCCTCTACCTCCATCCTGAGTTTTCTTCAGTTCAGAAAAGTACACCCACTTCGGATGTAGCACTGACTCCAAGAAACAAATTTCACAGAGAAGTACAACAGTCAAAGTGTTTGATTAACAAAATAAACAATCTGAAAGTGCTACTAACAGAATAGTCGTTAAAACCAAATTCTTGCAAGCAATCTAGAAACTGATGTAATCATTATTGGCCAAAGTTGCCATTTTACTGCACAAACACTTGATAGTAGGATACACTTGCAAGAGGAGGTATCATTTTCTCAATGCATGTATGCTCCTTTTGCCACAACCAAGATATACAAGAATATTCAAAGAGAATTTCCGCAATCTTCAGGTACGACGAGCTACATTATAGGCACTTTTTTTTAAAACCACAAATGACACATCTAGGGAGACATCTTTAGCAATCTTCAAATCCAGAAATTGGCTTTGTATGAAGCATCAGATATTAAGTACCTCACGCAGCTCGAGAAGTTGATCTCTTGTGTAACGAACACGCTCGCGTGGCTCAAAATGTGAATCACCGATCTGCACCAAAATATTAGCTATGTCAGGGTAGCACAGATGAGTCTACATAACCAATTTAACTTTACACGCTACAGTGAGTGGTAAACTTAAGAAAATTAACCCAATCGAAGCAGGGTGCACGCCTGCACGGTGTACAGAACAGTTGAACCTACTAAGAACAAGTCCATGTGTGAAATAAACAGCATATCGATGAAAGAATATTCGTATTAACTGTTTAACCACATCATATAGTATCCCAAAGACCACATACAAGGGCAAGTGAAGTCCCTAAGGGTTGAATCCCTGGGCAGGAGCACGGCATGCATCAGAATCTACCAAATCGAATCCCAGGTAGTATCAATCCTTTGGTAGGCATCAGCACCTTATAAATAAAATCTTATTAAGGGGCTTGAAGACTACTAAATCTCCCCATATCTGACAACAAAATGAGACGCGGCACCAAAACGAGCTCGTCTACAATTAAGTAGGCCCCCTAACAAGGAGATCCGATCGTTTCCCCCGGATCTCCGCCTCCCGCCACGCCGCAAACCAATCGAACCCCTACGGACAGCAAGCCATACATCCAGATCGAGCCTTCCTCACCTTGGAGATGCCGGAGGCGCCCCCGCCGTGCGGGCGAAGGAAGTCTCCGGAGCCGGAGGTGGCGAAGGCGGGGGAGAAGAGGCGGCCGGCGCGCGGGCCGCCGCCGCCGCCGCCGGGGCGCAAGCTAATCACAGGCTGATCCGGCTGCATGCTTCGGGGGAGAGAATCCGACCAGAAAGCGAATCGCGCGGTAGTCGATCGAGGAATCGGCGAGCGCGCGGGGGAAAATCGCGGAGGAATCGAAGGTCAGGGAGGGTGGAAGGGTTCCGTCTGCGACCTCTCTTTCGGGGAAGAGAGGGGAAGAGAAGGGAGGCGTGGGCGACGGGAGGAGGTGGGGTTTTATCTGTGGAGCTAGGGCTATGGGGCTGTATCGTAGTTTGCTGCGGAGTGGTGAGGGCAGTTTCGTGATTGCGTGCAAGGTTTTGCGTGCGAGGGCTGGGTCCGGGGAACCCCTGTCGGCGTGCGCTCGTTACGGTGGTGACGGGTAATGACGGTTCTGGTCAGGTGAGGCGGGGGAATTTGCAGCTGGGTATCCTTTTTCAGCTGCGCAGTGATGTTATCTTGTCTCTAACAGTAGACGTACTCTCTCGTCCAACAAAAAAAAAAAGTTGCTTCAAAAAAAATCAACATTTTTAATTTTGACCAACTATATTTAACAAAATATTAATATTTATGTTACATAATTAGTATCATTAGATAGATTTTTGAATATATTTTTATAATAAATTTATTTGAAGATATAAATGTTACACGTATTTTCTATAAATCTAGTCAAAGTTGAGAAAGTTTGACCGACACGATTCTCATAATGACACTATTTTTAGGATAGAGGTAGTAGGTTGGAAACCTCACGTTAGTAATCTTCTCTCTCGCTCTCTACCTCTCTCTCTCTCCATCCTAGTCCTAGTAAATTACAAGGTATTTCTAACTTTTAAAAGTCAAAACATAAAATAAAAAACATTTATAGTGTCAAATAAATATCATTAATTATATTACACGTTTTTTATGTCATATATATGTGTGGTTTTCTCCATGATTTTGGTCAAACTTAAAATGTTTTGACTCTCCAAGAAAATTAAAATGACTTGTAACTGTTATTTTATTTCACGAATCTTTATAGTTTTAGTTAAACTTGAAATATTTTGACTCTCTAGAAAATTAGAATGACTTATAACTTAGAACGAAGGAAATACGAAGTATACCTAGGTGCACAAATTTGTCTTTATTTGTATGCATAATTTAAGAAATAGTGATGTTTTAGATATTATTAATTTTCATGCATTTGCATCTGCCTAAAGGTCTACATTATGATTGTGTGTGGAAAATACGGGGTTGTTTGGTCATATAACTTGCTAGGTCTAGTAATCTGACTAGAAGCAACTACAAGAGACTCTTTATATAATAAGATATGGAGATTTTGATTAAAACCATCCTCCAATAGCTTTGAGTTAGATTTCTAAAATTTGCCATCCCGTATTCTTTTTTCTCACTAACCAAAGATAAAGAGCAAAGTTATTCTATAAAAGTACACACAAGATATAGAGAAAATTGTTGGTGGTCTCTAAAGTGTTGATACTCTAACTAAGATCGAGAGACTCAGATTGAGAATAAAAGACCAAGTTTTGAAGCATAATTACCATGGTTGGTTTACTAAGGGATCTTTGGATCCGGGGTCTAAAGTTTAGACCGTGTCACATCAAACGTTTAGATGATAATAGGAGAACTAAACATGAGATAATTATAAAACTAGTTACACAGGAGTAAACTAATCAGCGAGATGAAACTATTAAGCCTAATTAATCCATCATTAGCAAATGTTTACTGTAACACCACATTGTCAAATCATGGACTAATTAGATTTAATAGATTCATCTCACAAATTAGACTCAATCTATGTAATGGGTTTTATAATTAGTCTATATTTAATACTCAAAATTAGTGTCCAAATATTCGATGTGACGGGTCTAAACTTTAGACCCTAGAAAAATAACACCCCCTAAGCTCGTCATGGGGTATTTACACCACTCAATGGCACGCGGTCTTTGATCATTGTCTTGGGGAGGTTATTTGTCGACGCCCTTGAGAATCTACTACTCCTATATTGCTAAGACTCACTTAGAGGGTCCCCTCTAATCAGATTCGAGGATTTGCTAAAGGTGATGTCATCAACCCACTAACGCTCATTTATCTCCCCACTAGTTATTTCATTTTGAAATATAAAAAAAGTCATAGCAGCTAAACCAAGTATCATAATTAAAATCTAATTGCACCATGGTGTTCCTCGCAAGAAACTCTTCAAAACAAGACCCCACATGGATATATTTCGATAAGATATATTTCGATAACTCTCTCATGCGGCTCCATGGGCGAATCCCGTGTTTCTGAAAAAAATGTGGTAAAACTGCATATCACATGGATTTTGTAAGGTCTTCCAAAACGTCTCAAGGAACCATACACAAAACTACCAGAACTCTTGGGAGGGGAGATGCCCCTCGGGTATATTATGGGAAGAGGGTTCGTTTGAGTGAAACCTCGGGGTGAAAGGCTTCAAAAACACTAAGGTTTACGAGGACCCTTTAACTAGGCTTCACCGAAAGCCGGTCACTCCCCCGACCGTCATAGTTGGCCCGTGGCCCGCCATGGCTTTGGAATACCCGAAACCAGTGTTTCTAAGAAAAACGTGGCAATAGTGCATATCACATGGATTTTCTCAGGCCCTTCAAAACGCCTGAATGATCCATACACAGAACTTTTAGAACTCCTGGTATGGGAGATGCCCCTCCGGTATATTAGGAGGAGAGGGTTCGGTTGAGTGAGACCTCAGGTGAAATGCTTCGAAACCACTAAGATTTACGATGACCCTCTAACGAAGCTACACCGAAGATCGGTCACTCTCCCAGCCGCCGTGGTTGGCCCGTGGCCGCCATGGCTCTGGAATAACGAAGCTACACCGAAGATCGGTCACTCTCCCAGCCGCCGTGGTTGGCCCGTGGCCGCCATGGCTCTGGAATACCCGCAGCAAGGCGCGGGGTATCCACCTAGTATCTAATGATGATGTGGCAAAAAAAGTAAGCCCCGTTTGGTTACTATAGACTAAACTTTAGTCTCTATCACATCGAATATTTAGACACTAATTTGGAGTATTAAATATAGACTATTTATAAAACTAATTGCATAGATTGGGACTAATTTATGAGACGAATCTATTAAGCATAATTAGTCCATGATTTAACAATATAGTGCTTTAGTAAACAAAAGCTAATGATGGATTAATTAGGCTTAAAAATTCGTCTCATGAATTAGCCACGACTTTTGTAATTAGTTTCAAAACTAGTCCATATTTAGTCCTCCTAATTAACATACACTAGTAGAAAAACCATTTTTACTGGCGCCCCAAAAAAATATTACAATCGGTTTCAGTTATCAGCCGCCTGTACTGAAAAAACGATTCAGAACGGCCCCGAAGCGCCTGTAGAAATCGATTTCTACAGACGATTTTCTTAAGAAATCCGCCTGTATAAATGGGACATTTCTACTAGCGGTTGTCTTATGGAACCGCCAGTAGAAATTGATTTCTACAGACGGTTCGTTAAGACAACCTCCATTAGAAATCGACCTTGAATTTTTTTCCACTATTTTTTTTGTAAACGACCTTGGATGGAAACATTTTCTACATGAAAGTTGTAGATCTCGAAAAGTTATGAAACTTTGTAGTTGACAACTTTTTCATTTGAATTTATTTAGTGGCTCAAACAATCAATTTACACTCGGTTCAGTATAGAATATGGGGAACTAAAACATAATCTAGACATAAGTGACATAGAGGTGGAGTGGTAGAGGAGTTAACAGGTGAAACCTTAGGTTCAAATCTCCTTGAGTGTAGAATAGGTGGTGGTGTGGTTCTTTCTTTTTTCTATTTTACAAACACGATTTTTGGAGAGTCATTTCTACTGCCCCTAGCGCTGGCGGGGTTCGAATCTCCTTGAGGTTCGAATCTACTCGAGTGCAGAATAGGTGGTGGTGTGGTTCTTTTTTTTTTCTATTTTACAAACGCGATTTTCGGAGAGTCATTTCTATAGGCGGTTCTTAAAAAATCGCCAGTAGAAATGGCCGATTTCTACTGCCCCCAGCGCTGGCGGGGTTCGAATCTCCTCGAGTGCAGAATAGGTGGTGGTGTGGTTCTTTTTTTTTCTATTTTACAAACGCGATTTTCGGAGAGTCATTTCTACAGACGGTTCGTTAAGAAAACCGTCTGATTTCTACAGGCGGTTCTTAAAAAACAGGCAATAGAAATGACCGATTTCTACTGGCCCCCAGCACTGACGGTTCGGAAAAACGTCTGTATAAATGGCTTCCGAACCGCAAAGGCACTTTTTTGTACTAGTAATACAAACATTCAATATGACACGGATTAAACTTTATCCCCTAGATCCAAACACTCCCTAAGTCTAAGAAATGAGGATTTAGTATGATCTTTCCAAAAGTTTTTTTATATATAGAAGTATGGGTCCAGTCAAGTACTAACAAGGCAAAATGTTCCATGTTTTGTTGTCGTTGAATCCTAACACATGTACGCTGCCACGATGTCGTTTAACATCAACTGACCGCCGCTCTACCCCTGAGGATGACGGCCCGTGGCATGCTTCTTAGACCAACTTCTTTATGGAAGACATCCGATGACAGCAAAAGTGGAATGACAACCTCATCACATTCAAATAATCATTTTTTTTGCCAACAATACGAGTACATATTTAAATTATAATTTTTGTAGAATTATTTTATTCCAGTTACAACGTACAATCACTTGTACGGTATAAAATAAATGGCCCATAAAATCCCTGCCCTAATCTAGCAATGGTAAACACGTCCAATGTTACATGGGCCCGAGCCCAACCCAACTCCGTACAGCTCAAAGCCCGAGGCTCTCAGCAGCCACTGCGACACGGCCCACCGCATCTTTTAGCCCGCTTCCTTTCTTCCTCGAAGCTAAACTCAAGACGCTTTTTATTTACAAGCAAACTCAAGACGTTTTTAATGCACCTGAAGAAGACGCCTACAATTCTAGATTAAATGTACTTGTTCGGTCCCTGAAAGAATAAATTTCTATATTTTAAAAATTTAATCAAATTTATAGAAAAACATTAGAATTTATGATATCAAAATAGTACATAGAATATATTTTCCACACGGTGCTTATTTTATGTCATAGATGTTGTTATTTTTTTCTATTGTTATTTTCCAAAACTTTTCAATTGTTATTTATGATCTGATCAGTGCACCGTCATGTTTTCAGTTGAATTGAACTAATACACCCTGCAAACTAGAGCATGAACGGATTAGATCTAAGACTAATCAAGGTATAGTGCATGAATTAAAATCAGGCAATGTGTAATTATACACACATAAGTTTTCAGCTGAAATGATGATATCCATCTCTCCGTAGCTCATATAGTTTTTCATTGCTATTTAAAATCAAGGATTTTGCGTCTAGCATTGACAAAAAAATAGTTTACAGTTATTCTTACCAAGGCTGGGATCCAATAATCTTGATACCATTTTAAGGACATTTATTTTTATAATCTAAGTGTTCATCTACTTCATATACTATCACTATATAAGCTAATAGTGTTAGATTAATTATTTTTTAAATTTATTCTTATAAGTTTGTGGCATGCATGACACAATTATGCCTTATTTTGAATCTATGGATTAGTCTTTTTAAAAAAAGATGGAATACTATAGACTCATGAGAGCTCATAGACTCATTTCCGTCTTATATTTTTTGGCAACCGAAATTCAAAATAGAAGATGCATATACGAATGACCATTTACAATAGCTGTTGAAAGATAGTTTTGCACACAAATATCTATTCGTAGCATTAAAATAACATATGGGGAATCTCTTTTATTTTTTTTCTTGTTAATAAGATATCTTTCAAGCGGGAATAAATTGCAGCCCAGCGACGACATCCGCGTGGATTCAAGTCCTGGCTACCTTGCACGTGTTCATATTTTACTACCTGGTGCCGGTCGGACTCTGCTTCTTTACGGGCTCAACCAGTTAAAAATCGGTCCGACGCTGTTTACTGCCCGGTGTCGGTCGGACTCTTGCTTCTTTACGGGCTCAACTAGTTAAAAATCGGTCCGACGCTGCACAGTGCACACTCACCAGTCAGCCCTCCCAGGTCCTCAGCGTCCTCGACACCAATAAATTGGAGGCTAGGAGTGACTTACACTACGTAAAAAACGAGCATCCAGAGTTGGAGGCTAGGAGTGACTTACACTACGTAAAAAACGAGCATCCAGAGTTGGAGGCTAGGAGTGACTTACACTACGTAAAAAACGAGCATCCAGAGCGGGCAAAAACAGTTTTCTGCAGCGGTCAAACGCGTCTGCTGCGATACTAAGGTCACGGTAAATCGTGGCCTTCTCGCGGCGGACGCGTTTGCCCGCTGCAGTAAATTGATTTACCGCAGCGGGCACATTAGAAAGCCCGTTGCGGTAAATAATTTCGAAAAAACAAAAAAAAACCATCTGGGCTACGATCTGGGCCTGGAGAGCCGCCGCGAGCCCGCGCGCCACCGCCGACCAGCGAGCTCACGCCTGCCCCGCCGCGAGCCCGCGCCTGCGCCGCCGCAAGCCCGTGTGCCGCCGCGACCCAACCAGCCGCCGCGAGAGGGGACCCCGCGCGCCGCCGCGAGCCAGCCAGCTGCCGCTAGAGGAGGGCCCGCGCGCCGCTGCGAGCGGCGAGCCCGCGCGCCGCCTCGCGCCTCCGCGACCCCACTCGCCGCTAGAGAGAGAGGGAGGATGAGGGAGAGAGATAGGGATGCTGGACGAAACCCTAAGTATTTCTTTTATACGTGTTGTGGCTATTGGGCCTCGCCCTGGGCCTAATGAGCTTCGGTCTTAACCGTGACAGGCCTTATAGATGCCCGCTGCGGTAAATAGATATTTACCGCAGCAGACGTCTTAATGTGCCCGCTGCGATGCCCGTCACGGTAAAAAAAAAAGATCGCCACGGGAAAGCCTAGGATTTTTCGCAGCGGGCAAAAAAACAGTCCGTCACAAAAGGGCTTTTAAGCAATGCTGTGCAAAATCGATTTTGACGTAGTGTTAGTGCCCTGTACATGACTTGACTCTTTATTTTTTAGTATCGGATATTTATTTTTTTTTTAAATAGTTTTTACATTTATTTTTTTATTTTACTTTTTAATTCATTTAATTTTTCCTTTTCCTTTCTAATTTTTCTTTTGCTTTTCTTTTACACGTACTATGGAAGTCCACATCTGAGCGCGTGTTCTATACCAATATGATACTCTTTTAATCGCGCATAAATTCTATGCCTCCTAGGCCATCAGACACTATAGTGGATATACTGATTCAATATAAAAAAAACTAACTCTTTCTATCGCTCGCAACAAACGCTTAGCAAGAACCGACGCCCCCCGTGCTAGTAGGTACAACAACATTATATTTATCTGGGTTGATAGGTAGAGTAGCTCTCTTTTTTCAGCTTTTGGAAGTTGGTTTTCTTGTTTCTAGGTCTGTACATAAATATGCATCTTCAATTTCTTATACTATATGTGCAGCATAAATCTAATACGAAAACAACTCCTAGTCCTAGTGTTTATATTTAAGTTACCGCTGAACTCAATCTTTGTTAATATTATAGTCTTTTATAATTATAAATACATCAGTTGTACAAGCATAAACTGATTTCCTACTTATTCTTCTTTCTAATTCCCTAGGTGTCATGGATCCTAGAAAGGACGTGCAACAAGTTCGTAGGTTCCTTGAAGCATCCGAGGATAAGGTCACCAAACTTAAGGCAGACCGGCAGACCGCTACGAAATGAATATAAAGATACAACTTGAGCGTACCAAAGCATAGATGAACAAGACAACAGAGCTGAACAAGACAACAGAGCGGTATCGAAACGACGAGTACATATTGCTTTAGCGTGCCTTGCTGGACAAAGGGGCACGAAAAGAGCATTATGACTTTGGCAAAAAAAATGGAGAAAACACAGATTACCATGCTGAACAAGTGTTATCTGATCACCTTGCTATCTATGACCAGAAGATAGCACAAGAACGTGCTCTTGCAAATTTAGCCTTACAAAAGACTCGTGAAGAAAATGATGGCAACACAAATAACATGGGGCAAATATTTGACTCCATGAATAATCAATTAAGGGCACAATTAGAAGAGTTGGAGAATGAGTGCTCAAAGTTGAAGACCCTAGTTCAGTCCTTGATACAACGAGCCTTTGGCGTGCTCCGAAAATTGACTTTCACCATCTTTTAATGAAGCTATACCAAAGAACTAAAAGCAAAAGTACTCCTCACAAGAAGCACTTAGGCCTTCCATAATGTGGTAGTGGTGTCAAAAATAAAAAAGTGATCCATCTTGAGATTGGGCATCACTCCTCTTGACTTGCATTGGTAGACATCACTCTACTATGTGCAGTAGTACAAGTGAAACAAATAAACAAATAAAGTAATGAAGGTCTGAGCAAGACGAGCAGAAGTGAAGGACATGCATATTTTCTCATTTGTTTAGTCAGTGGGCATCGGTGCATGTAAGGGTGTAAGTTCATCGCTCCCAATAATTTTGTTTTGGGCATCGATAGTTCTAGTGTATAAAGTGATATATGCTTAGATCCTCTCTTTATAGTTGAAGCACCACTTGAAGCCAACACTGCAGAGGGCCTTATGAGCCTGTACCATTTTTTATTAGACCTGAGGAGAAAAAAATGGTTCCTGTAGCTTGTTGTCCCACCCAAGCATGTAGTGTTCCCAATTATCCATGTTGCCACTTAAAAGTTATTTTCCCAAATGTTTGTCTAAAAAGTTATAATTTGTGAAAATTCCTTCATTACCACTAAAAATTATAACAATCACATGGTTATCATCCAAATATATATATGCCTTCCCTTCATTGTCATTCATTTACTCCTTCCATCCCAAATTATAAAGCATTCCAAGAGTCTTAGAGTTAAACTATCTTAAATTCGACCATTAATTATTATAGATAAAATTATAAAGATTTATGATATCAAATAGTCGTACTATAAAAAATATAATTGATATGAAATCTAATAATACTTAGTTGGTACCATAAATATTAGTATATTATCGTATAAGTTTGATCAAACTTGAGATACTTTGACTCTGCAAAATTCTTAGAATATCTTTTTTAGAAAAGGGAATATATTAAAATATCAGCTTCTGCATCGACTAATGCATATGGTTGTTCAATATTACAAACAAGCAAAACAATTTCAAGGAATCTCAAAAGGAAAGTTTTGAGTCATCAAGACAAAAATGTTTTCAACTAGCAGAAACTAAAGCACAATTCTATTGCTAAATCTCCAGCCATATCTTGCAAACACCTCCATCGCGGTTGTCTCAATAGTTTTACAGCTCACCTTTATTAATTGGCGATCCTCCTCCGTCTGAAGTAAGGACCATTGTCTGGTCCAATACGTCCCCTTGAATATAACCTGCAAATAAGACGGCGTTGTGGCCTTATTAAATACCACATCATTACGTGTTAACCAAAATGTCCAACAAATAGCACTTGCTCCCACAAGAATTTGAGATTTCATTTTTCTATTTAACCCATCCAACCAACCTGTAAACAAATTGTGCACACTAGTTGGAGGTTTTAGGTTAAATGAAATATGAATGATTCTCCACATAAATTTAGCAAAATGACTGTCAAAGAGTAAATGTTGTATGGTCTCGTTACAGGAACAGAAACAACATTTCTTATCTCCTTGCCACTGTCTCCTAGCTAAATTATCCTTGGTTAATATTACTCCCTTGTACAAGTACCAAATAAAGAGTTTAATCTTGAGGGGTATTTTAAGTTTTCAAATGGAAGTATTGTAAGGTATAGCCTGAACATGTAACAATGCTCTATACATAGAATTAACTGAAAACAACCCGTTATGATGCAACCCCCACACAAAGTGATCCCTTTGGTTATTTAAGTGTACATCTGCAATCATGGCCACAACATTATACCATGCCTGCAAATTAACTCTCATTAGCGATCTCATGAACGCTACATTTAACGGTATCGTTGACAGCACCGACCTAACGGAAGCACTTTTCTTTCTCACAATATTGTATAGTGTCGGAAAGTTTGTTTTGAGAGGTTGTGGTGTTATCCACAAATCCTCCCAAAAACGCACCTGAGATCCATCACCTAGAACAAACCTACCCATAGACAAGAACTTATCCTTGACCTTGATAAGGCCAGCCCAAAACTGAGAGTCCCCAGGCATGTGTTGAACCTGAGTCAGAGTTTTATCCCTTAAATATTTATTTTTAAGCAATTATTGTCATACCCCATCCCCATTTATCAGTTTGAAAAGCCACTTGCTTAGTAAGCACTTATTATGCAGACCCAAATTTAGGACTCTCAATCCTCCCTGGTCTTTTGGTGTACATACTACCTCCCATTTTGTCAATCTATATTTTTTCTTTTGCTCATCACTTTGCCAAAAAAAATGAGATCTAAAATAATCCAATTTTTTCAAAACTCTTCTCGGTATCTCAAAGAAAGACATCATAAACATAGGAAGATTACTCATAACTGAATTAATTAGAACAAGCCTTCCTCCCACCGAGAGCATCTTACTTCTCCAACAATCTCTTTTAAAATCTAGCTTCCACATGTTTCCAATCCTTATTCATTAGTTTACGGTGATGCATAGGAATTCTTAGATATCTAAAGGGAATGATCCTATATTACAATAAAAAATTTGTGTGTACTCCACTTCATGAGCATTAGCTCCTCCATAGCAGAACAACTCACTTTTATGAAAATTGATTTTGAGTCTAGATAATTGCTCAAAAGCACAAAGCAAGAGCTTCATATTTTTGGCCATCTCTAAATCATTGTAATTTGGGATGGAGGTAGTAGATTTTTTTTCTTGATTGCCATTACCGTCAATTCATGCCTAACGACGTTAACTCTCAGGTGATCGCAGTCACCACCTAATGGCAATGGTTCACGTGTGCCCATTGCCCCATTCTATAGAGCCATAGAGGAGAGGGAAATACATCTCTTTCCGCTAGCTAGGTCCCGCTAGGTGACGTGTCGGTCTACCATTGGTTCCCATGGCGTGGCCTGTGAGGACAAACGAACGGTGTTGATGCCTTTATTTGGTCGCACTTGCACGCTGCAGAAAGGGAGAGAGAGCAGATCGGAGGAGGAAGAAGAGCTCATGGGGAAGAAAGACCAAGCTTGAGTTTGATGGGGCGAGCAACAATGGCGAGTTCGTGCGAGTGCGACCAAACAGTAGCTAGGTAGGGTGGTGCTCGGCGAGACATTTTTCCCGGCCGTGAGAAGTTTCTGGGCTGCCAGGCCACAGGGCAGGCAGCAGCGGTGCTTCGACCATGCGTGCAGGTGTGCCCATGGGAATCACGGGGAGGAGGACAACTGGGCAGGGCGGCACACGTGTTTTTGCTGCACGATGGACATGCATAGAGTCTATTCACAGCGGGACCACATGAAAACCACGAGAAAGGCATGTCGTAGCAGGTAGTGAGTGTAGAACACATGCACATTATATGAGAGCTGAGGGAAAGATTTATGAGTGGCCAGAGAGTTTTACAAAATCATTGGAGGATTTTTTTTCCAAAAAAACAAATTAGGAAACTGTTTTAAGTTATTTTCGGAGATATATATTCTCAAGCAATTAAGAGCTGTTGGAGCTGAGCGCTGCCGTGTGCTAACCGGCAAATGTTCTTTGTCGTGTGTTTTTTTAAAGTAACTTTCAAGTTTCAATAATAAGTTATTTTAAAAAGCTAATAAGGGTTTGTTTAGATTGACTAGAGCTAGTTAGAGCATCTCCAACAACTCCTCAAATTCATTTAGTATTCTTATTTTTTTAGAAAAAACATGAAAACAGATCTACTTGGTATATTTACCAACTTGATAAATATCGCCCCAGACTTGGTAAATCTCCGCACTCGTTAGCAACTTTGTATCGCCGTTTTTTTTCGCCGGCTCCCTCCCGCGCCCGCGTGGCATCTGTGGTCGGCCTCGTCCCGCTCCGTGAGCCTGCTACTGGTCTTCCCGCCGTCCCGCCGTGCGTCGTGGCCGTGCGGGCGCACGAGGCCGTTGCCGCCACCGAGTCGTGCGGGCGCACGAGGCCGCTGCCGCCACGTGGACACAAGGTCGCCGGAGCTCTGCGTGGGGAGGGGCAGGACCAGGACAGAGGGCGTGCGGAGGAGGGAGCTAGCGTGGGGAGGGAGCAGCGTCGCCAGTGGCTCGTGGCTGGGCGCGCGAGGCTGCCGCCGCCGGTGGCTCGTCATTGCTCGCGCGAGGCCGTTGTCGCCACGTGGACGCACGGTCGCCGGAGCTTTGCGCGGGGAGGCGCAAGGAGGGAGCGCGCGGAGGAGGGAGCGGCGGAGGAGGGAGCGCCGCCGCCGGTCTCGTGGCTGGGCACGCACCCATGCGCGGGTGGCGGCGGATGGGAGCTTGGCCTCCCGAGGTTGAAGACGCGTGCAAGGATAAGGTAGGAAAATAAAAAACAAGAAAAGAGAAAAAGAATAACACGCGTGCAAGGATAAGATAGGGAAAGAAAAAAAGAAAAGAGAAAAAGAATAAGGGCAATATAGAGGTAGTTGGAATAGCAAATTGTTGGAGAGAAGACATTTTTTCACTTGCCAAAAAAAATAGCAACTTGTCAAACCACATGATTTGACAAGTGAATTTTACCAAGTTAGTTGACTAAAAATCAACTCAAATTAGCTCAAGTTAACTAGCTAGTTAGCTAACAACTAGTTAAAGATTCGATTAAAGATTAGCTAACCTATTAGCCTTCTTATTTGGATACACTAAAACTAATTTGATCTAAAATTAGCTAGTAATTAGCTCATGGTATCTAAATATGCTCTAAATATTTGTTAGCCTATGAGAACGACACGGCCTATATTCTGCACCATTAAACACAATAATTGGTACGTGCAGCCTACGAATAGATAGATATTAAGATCACAGCAGGTCCACATCCAACATGTTTGGATGTTTCTCACTTTTCTCGTGATGCTCGTGCTCATGGACCTTTGATTTAATTGAACAAGAAAAATATAGGTCATCGACTCGGGGGCTGTTTGTTTTATTTGACTAAAGTTTAGCCTTGTCACATTGGATGTTTAGACACTAATTCAATATATTAAATATATATTAATTATAAAATCTATTACATAGATTGAGTCTAATTTGGGAGATATGAATCTATTAAGTCTAATTAGTTTATGATTTGATAATGTTGTGCTACATGAATTAGTATTAATAGATTTGTCTCGCTAATTAGTCTAATCATGTGTAAATAATTTTATAATTAGCTCATGTTTAGTCTTCCTAATTAATATCCAAATGTCCGATGTAACATAGACTAAACTTTAGCCTTTGAATCTAGATAAAGTCAGTTGCGATTTAGTTTGATATGTTATTTGTATGTTAGATCTAATTATAAGATTTTTTTATAAAAAATATGTCCATAACTAATTTAATTTCTTGATCACCTTTATAATTTTACAATGATATATTAACAAAAGTCGTTTGGTTTCTATTTTAAGAATATATTTGAACTATTATCTCCTAGAAATTAATATATCATAGTGATAAAAAATCTAATTAAATGGATGATGCACAATTATTTTCAAGTGTCGTAGATCCAAAAGGAGTATTGGTATTTGTTTCAATCTTTACGTAGATTGTTAATACTAGATTGCTATAGTTATTGTGATAAAAATGAATAATTGCAATTATACTTCATGTTCCATTTAATTTTAGAATTGCTAGGGCTCAGATTTTGTGACAACTTGTGATTAATCAATACACCTCCACCAACTCACACCTCATGCTCCTCCCATTTTCATTACACACGTCCCACGTATTGACTCTATCAAAGTAACGCGAGTGCACTGCAGTGCATGTACAATGCTTTCCCATACATTAAGTAGAAGGGTACGAAAGAGAGATAAATGGTTAATACACTAATCATTGCTCGAAATATTGAAAAACAACATTTTAGCACTGAAGAAAATAACATATTCAACATTGAAAACAATTGACTTATACAACATTAATAATAGGAATCCAAACTAGACCATCACTGATTGAAGGGCAACAAATTCTACCACAACATCGTATTATGCTTCACTCTCAACTTACGCAACATATTGAAATCAAACCATGCAACATAAGAAAATTATCCAATGAAACACATTAAATCACCTCATTTAACATCCAAAAACGTCTTTTATACAACATCTCAAATAAACTATTGCAACAACCTAAAATCTCCCATTGAAACATTAGTGAACAACATAGTAAATGTAAGTACATCTGAAAAGTACAAGAATAACATCCTAAAAGGGGTACATAATGCATTAGGACATAAAAAAAATTGAATTGTTTCAAACAACCCATGAGATATACTAAAACATCCAACAGAATCAATTGCAATAAACAATCTAAGGTACTGAAACACATCACATGGAAAAAGTAATGAACTATCGACCACTACTCCAAGGAAGCAGTGGTGTTGCGGACCATATGGTGCTCCCCGTCTAGACATGGTTGGGTGCCCTCAACGCTTTCAGAGACGAAGTTCTCTGCCACAAATTCACCTATGGCCATAAGCAGAACAACATTTCAATCTTGTCATTGAGTTGAAGGCATGGCATGGCCGGTGACGAGAAGGTACATCAACAACGACAGTGGCTTGTGTCAGGCCATCTTCTCCACTTCGTTGAGCAAAGTTGGGGAGAGATAATAAGGACTAATGAGAGAGTAGAGAGGAGTCACAAATTTCGCCGAGTACGATCTGAGCTCGCCAGGTTTGGAACGACCATAAACCTTAGTAGACAGGGTTTGAACAAAGATTACCTAGAAAAATAAATTAAGCCTAGACCATTTAATTATTTTCTTAATAAAAAACATCTGCACTATTCATTCACTACTAGAGAACAAACCTTTCGTCGATGTCCAAAATGAGCTTTAGCCCCGGTTATTTTTATGTTCGGGGCTAATAGACCTTTAGTCCCGGTTCGTAACATCAACCGGGAGTAAAAAGTCTTACCAACCGGGACTAAAACCCTTTAGTCCCGGTTGATGTTACCAACCGGGGCTAAAGTGTTATCAACCGGGGCTAAATGTCTCTCTACAGTGGGTTCAAAAGGAAAACGTCTCATTCATTGATAAATGTGTTTGCGTAGGTGGGGTGGTCAGCTATGTGCAAGACAATGCCTGAGGTCTTGTGTTTAATTCTCAGGGGGTGCAGTTGGGTGGGAGTCTTTATTTTTCTTTAGCCCCCCTTTCTCTTTCCAACCAGGATTAAAAACCGTTCCTGTAGTAGTGATTTGAGCCTTGGCTCAGCCTAAAAATCTAGCCTAACTCGTTCCATGGGACAATCATGGACATGGTTTCTTTTGCCTGGTCAACATGTGAACGTGTGGCTGAGCAAGATCAGCGTTCGGACCCGTCGTCCTCTTGGCCAAGCATTTCCAATTTAACTTGTACTGTATAAGAATGGAATGATAACCGTGTGTGTTTTAGACGCTGACAACACACGTTTTTTTCCTATGGATATTGTTTATCTTTCTCCTCTTTTTTTTTCTGGCACAAATTACAAACCACATATTACAATTCACAAATAGCAAACTACAAATCATAAGATTTTTTTTTCTCATCGACAATAATCTCAAACCACATATTACAAATCACAAGTAACAAAACAAAAATTACAAGTAACATTTTTTTCTATAAAAAGACAAAGATATAGAAAGAATAAAGACAAAATAGATGTATTAACAGTCTCTAAAACACACGTGTGGTGTATAGCGATCGTGTCCTTTCGAAGATCGACCAGCCTGTGTGGAAACTACAAAAATCAAAGGCCGGCCTTTATCATTCGATCCCTCTATATAATCAGCCGAGCTCCACAGTACAAACTGTGAGTACGTACCATCCATTGCCATGGCAAACCTACTACTGCATCATCAGTTCATGCACGAGCTAATGGCAGCTCCACGGGCATGGTTCCTGCTGCTGCTCCCTCTCTTCCTCTTGCTTGTACGCTACTCGGTGAGTAGCAACAGAGCGAGGAAGAGGCAGCAGCAGCTACACGAAGGCGGTAGTGACCATCTACCTCTGCCGCCTTCGCCTCCAGCGCTGCCCCTCTTCGGGCACCTCCACCTCATCGGCTTGCTCCCTCACATCTCCCTCAGGAACCTCGCCACTAAGTACGGCTCCGACCTCATGCTGCTCCGCCTCGGTGCCATGCCGGTGCTCGTCGTGTCGTCGCCCCGCGCCGCCGAGGCGGTGCTGCGCACGCACGACCACGTGTTCGCGTCCCGGCCGCACTCCGTGGTCGCTGAGGTCGTCTTGTACGGCTCGTCCGACATCGCCTTCGCGCCATACGGGAACCCCTGGCGGAAGGCGAGGAAGCTCATCACCACCCACCTGCTCACCGTCAGAAGGGTGCAGTCGTTCCGCCACGCCCGCGAGGAAGAGGTATAGGCTAGCTGTGTGCGCGGGCACAAGCGACAATACCTCAGCTGGGAAAATCAACGTTAGCCACACGTATTTCGTCCCTCACGAAATAAAAGTCATTCTCGCTCGCTCATCGAGAACCCATTTTTTTAACTTTAACCAATTATATATAATATTTATAATATTCTTTTTTAATTATAATTCATTTAAATTTTTTAACTTAAGTTTGACCGCTCTTCTTATTTAAAAAATTATGTAAATATAGTTAAATTTAAGTTATTTTTTAGACTATTTATTAAATAACCAAAGCACAACAAGCGAAATAATATTTTACATAAAAATTTGAATAAGATAAATGATTAAATTTGAGATTAAAAAAGTCAAACAAACTATAATTTAAAACGGAGAGATATATAATTAGTATTATTAGATACTCCCTTCATCCCAAATTGTAAATCATTCCAAGAATCTTGGAGAGTCAAAGTTTATAAAGTTTGACCAAATTTATATAATATGATAATAACATATTTGATACCAACTAAGTATTATTAGATTCTTCATTAATTATATTTTCATACTATACCTATTTGATGTCATAAATCTTTACGTTTCTCTCTATAATCTTTGGTCAAACTTAAAATGATTTAACTCTCCAAGATTCTTAAAATGACTTACAATTTAGAATGGAGGGAGTACTTTTTTAGATATATTTTATAATAAACTTATTTAATGATATAGATGTTGAACATATTTTCTATAAATCTAGCAAAACTTTTTTGGCGTTGTAACTATGTGACGGGTGCTTGGGTATAGGTGAGCATGGTGATGGCTCAGATCGCCGAGGCGGCCGCTGTTGGCGCAGCGGTGGACGTGGGCGAGCTGCTGTGCTCGTTCACGAATGATCTGGTGTCCCGCGCCGTAATGGGCAAGTCATCATCCGGCCGGACCAAGCTGTTGCTGAATCTCGTCGCCGACTCGTCCCCTCTTCTGGGAGGCTTCAACATCGAGGAATTCTTCCCGTTCCTGGCTCGCTTCGGCGTTCTCAGCAAGGTGGTCCGCGCCAAGTCCGAGAGGTTGAGGAAGAGGTGGGACGAGCTCCTTGACGGGCTGATCGACGAGCGTGAGAGCGTGTACGAGCAGATGGCAGCGGCGCCGGCGAGTGAACTCATCAAGGACGAGGACCACCAGGACTTCATAGATATCTTGATCTCTCTTCGGCAGGAGTACGGCCTCACCAGAGAGTCGATGAAAGCTATCCTACTTGTAAGTTGATTTGAGTTCAGACTGCGCCATGAGTTCAAGCTTTACTCATATACTCCCGTCCCAAAATAAAAATCATTCTCGTTTCCCAAGAAGTTAGCATTTTTAATCTTTGACTAATTATGTATAAAAGAATATTAATATTTATAATACATATAACTAGTACTCCCTATCCCTTCTTAGAATTCATGTCAGTCAAATTTTTTTTAACTTTGACTAACTTTATAAAAAATATAACAACACTAGCTTATGACTTAAAACGAGCACCAAGTGTGATAAATCTAATGATATTAATTTTATACATAAACTTTAATATATTTTTTTAGTAATTTGGTCAAGGTTCATAAAATTTGATTTAAGACAACTCTAAAACTTTATTTTTTCAGGGACGGAAAGAGTATATATCATTAGATAGATTGTTGAGTATATTTTTATAATAAATTTTTGTAGAGATATAAATGGTGTATGTATTATCTATAAAGTTAGTTAAAGTTAAAAAAAATTGACATGCATACATATTATAATGTTATTTATTTTGGAACCGTGGGAGCATCGAGGAGCTATGAACATATGCATGCATGCAGGACGTATTTTTCGGCGGCGTAGACACAGCAGCTTCGCTACTCGAGTACATCATGGCTGAGCTCATTCAGAGGCCACACGTGATGAAGAAACTACAGGCCCAGGTAAGGAGCAGCCTGCCCCAGCACCACCGGCAGGGACAAGACATCATCAGAGAGGCGGACCTGCGCAACATGGCCTACCTGAGAGCTGTCATAAAGGAGTCGCTCCGGCTACGCCCGGTGGCGCCGCTGATGCCGCCGCACCTGTCAATGGCCCGGTGCACCGTCCTCGACGGGCTCGCGGTCCCGGCAGGCGTGCGCGTCCTCGTCAACGTCTGGGCCATCGCCAGGGACGCGCGCTTCTGGGGGGAGGACGCGGAGGAGTTCGTCCCGGAGAGGTTCCTCGACGGCGGCAGCGCGGCGGACGTGAGCTTCAGGGGCACCGACTTCCAGTTCCTGCCGTTCAGCGCCGGGCGCAGGCAGTGCCCCGGGATCAACTTCGGCATGGCCGCCGTTGAGGTGATACTGGCGAACCTCGTGCACCGCTTCGACTGGGAGCTGCCGACGGGTAAGGCGGCGCGCGACATTGACATGTCCGAGGAGTTCGGGCTGGTGGTACACCGCAAGGAGAAGCTCCTTCTAGAACCGAAATTATGCGCGTAGGAGGGGAGGCGTCTCCGCACGTACTGCGCCAACTGCGGCATTACTTTTTTTCCATATATAAATATAGATTGTGCTTGAATTGAATAATTGTGCCGAACGCAATTTTAGATACTGTATACGTGTGATTGTATGCATGCATAATTGGATAATTAGTACATCCATGTCGACGTTTGTAAGAATCACTCTTCTAATTAAATTAATAAATGTTATTATGTAATATTCCGCTTACATACATTTTCTCATTGATGTTTATTATTAAAATTATTGATTACTAAGTAAATCGTAAGCATAATAGTCAAAGGAAGAAGAACATTGTGCAAATATATTGCCACACGCCATACCTATTATACATTTAAATTTTTAATATAAAGAGCCTCTATTATAATCCGTAACGACAGCTCCAAAAAAAAAACTAGAGTTTATAGAGCACCACTCTAGGTGCTCTTATAACTTCACCATTTTTCTTCGAAATTAGCATTTGGAACTAAAATCGTTTAGCTAAAATACATGGAACAGAGCCATCTCAAACAGCTCTATAATTTAAAATGAGCAGCTGGCATCTAAATTGTTGGAAAGAAATTCGGTGGCGCATGTATGCACAACATGTGTCCGTGCAGTGCAGATAGATAGCATCTGGATTCGTGACGAGTGGAAGGAGTGTTGGTTGCTGATAGAGCATCCATAATGTTGCAGAAAAGTAGTTTATAGATATTAAAATATTGTCTATTTGACATACCTCTCTTTTTTCTCTGTGATACAAAATCCTATAAACTACTCAACACTATGACAACAACCATAACTATATAGATCACTAACGTTCATAAACATTGAGGTTGCTCGTAGGGAGCCGACGAGTTGGGGAGCCTACAAGCTAGTGTCATGTGAGGGAGTGAGCGTTGGTTGCTGGTTAAACGCTAGAGTTTTTTTAACCTCCACGTGGCACGAATCGGGAGGTTGTATGCATGGACGCGCAGTGCATACGGACTCAGATTCGGTGCCTTTCCTCTGTCAAGGCACCACGTACCTTTCGCCCCCGTATCCACCGTTCAAACAAAATTCATCGGTTAAAACAAAAATCCCATCAATCCCCACGGACACAGACTCAGCTCCCATGTCGCCGCTGCTCTCCCAGGCTGCACGCCGCTCCTCCGCCGGCGCTGGCACTGCACCGCGCTGGCGCGCTCCACGGAGTGCCCCGCGCTGCTGCTGCCCTCCCGCGTCGGCGGCCGCCGCCGCCGCTCTCCGAGATGCACGTCGCCGCAAGCTCACCCGTCCCGCACCATTGGAGCACTACTGTTTCTCCCAGGAGGGCCGGAACTCACGCCGACCAAGAGAAGATGGAGCTCGCGCCAACCAGGAAAGACGGAGCTCGGGCGCAGGCTCCATGGATGAACTCTGCAGGACTACACGACCTGGAGGTCCTTGCTGCCATGGAGGAGATGTACTGGGCACGCATGCTGTAATTAGCTTCTGGATAAAACCCACTCTTGTAATACATGTCAGATTCTTCTGGTCTATATGTAATGAATCAAGAGAATTTGTTTTGAACTTGAGAAGTACTAAAATTTGGAAATGAAAATGCAAGATTTTGTTTGTACTGATGCCTTGTTTGTGTGTGTTTAGACACAGTGATACTTATTCATTAATACACTTAGTACATGTTTAGCACTGAACTAGCAAAGCCATTTTCACAAGCACATAATTGGTGACAAATAAACATCAGACTTGCACACAAGCAAAGCCATTTTCACAAGCACATAATTGGTAGACAGATCAAGCAAACTGAAGATTTGTGTGCTCCACTTCCAAGCAAAGTACACAAGTTCAAAATCATTCAAATCACCTTCAGGCTGTGTACCTTAGCAAGTTGTGCTATTTCTGAACTAGCACAGGTGCTTCTACTGAAGTTTTATAGCCCATTTCAGATATACAGTTAGGCCACAAAAGACTATAATTAGACCTCAAGACTGTGGTTAGTCCTGTCCAAAATGCTATCTAACCCAGCTATACACACTAGAACTGAAGGTTTTCGTCTACACAAGTTGGAGCTGTTATGAGCTGAGTAAATCTGCCAAAGACATTGTAATATTGAGACTCCAGAATTTCATCTCTGTTGCCACCATCAGTTTCCAATTCAACTTGGTGTAGTACAACATCATTTTTGTTTTGTGGCTGCTAATAAAAATTCATCCAATTAGTTTCAATTGGAATGACAACAGCATGCATACATTATGTAGGTTGCAAGTGTGCAACGTACCTTGGTGCCTTTTTTCTTTGATTTGCTTGATTTTGGTGGTATGACAGATTTTGCTTGCTTGCGCTTCCTCTTGTGTAGTAACTTATCGATCCAAGTCTTCTTTCTCTTCAAATTTTTTGACTGGACCTCCTTTTTCTTCAGCTTTGCAGCACTTAGTAAATCATCTCTTTGAGTCACATTTGGGTCAACATTTTTTTGTTCATTCGTTGGTTTTTCATTTATAGCATAGCTGGACACATTAAGTTTATCCTCAACTTGTGTGCAAAGACAGTCAAGAGCATTGTCGACCAGCAAGCAACATTCTGGAGAGGTGGCGGCTTTATATGCCAAATTGTGGAATTTATGAGACATAAACTTCAATCGGAGTTGAGTTTCCAGTTTTGGATTTTCTATCACATTTCTTCCTTGCCTGTCTTGAATACTTCCAGTGCGTGCTTCTTTAGTCCATCTCTTTAAGATGTAATGTGTTGTCAACATCTTTATATTCATTAAATCAAGAACTTTCAAACCATGTACACATAATATTCCTACCATATTGAACATTCCACAACTACAACAAACTGTCTGGTTTAAAGGGTCTCCTGTTACTGTCCGCTCATCCTCAAATCTTAGATCTTCTTCCTTGCCTCAAATTCAGATTTCAGCTCCTTAGTTCTTTTGTCTTCCACTGCCCTCTCAAAGTGCCTAAAAAATCGAACAATATCAAAATCTGATTTCAAATGGTTCTTCAATGCATTATTGAAACTCTCACTTAGTTGTGTGCTTCTCACTCCCAAACTAAAAACATTTCTCATATAACATTCAGCCCACTTTTCTTTCAGCTTATAAATACTATCCAACCAAGTTTGCTTGTGCACTTTTGTTCTCATAATGTCAGATGCTTTTTCAAATGCTTCGTTGTCCTCATAGCCATACATACAAGCACTAAAATCAGACAGAATATGAGGTTCTTCATCTTTCTGGTCACCCTCACCCTCCTGTTCTTCTTGGCCCTTCACAGATAAATGTTTAATGAAATTTTACATTATGTGAAATGTGCACAACCCATGATATGATTTAGTGAATACATTCTTTATTGCTTTTCCTATAGCTGCATCTTGGTCTATATAAATAGTTTTAGGCTGCTTGCCATTGTGAGTTGCTAGAAAGGTGTCAAAGAACCATGTAAATGAGTCATCAGTTTCATCAAAGAGAATTGCAACACCAAAAATAGTGGTTTCTCTAAACTGATTTAGCCCAAGAAAGACATCAAATGGTCGATATTCTTTATTTGTGCCAAAAGTAGTGTCAAATGTCACGACATCACCCAAATATGCAGTCAAGGGTCATTTTGGCATCAACCCAAAATATATTGGTTATATGCTCATTACAATCCACTTGCAAAGCATATTGAAATGATGGGTTTTCAGAGATCTTGTCATGAAAATATTTCAACATATTACCAGCCTGTCCAAATGCTAACTCCCTCTGCCTCTTGCTCTGTAAATAATTTTTACGGTCACGACAAGTGTAACTAAGGTTAAATGGCCCTCCAACTTGACGGATAGCCAACTCATGGGCAGCTTTTGGCCTAATTCCAGAATCATCAGCGGTCTCGATTTCAAAAGCGTGTAGTTCTGAAATTTTCCTTTGTGATGTCATCAAGTGTCGAGTTTCAGGTAAGTGAAGGAGGTGATTGTGTTCAAGGACAACATCACTGACTTCGTAATTCCCTTCCCCTCGGTCCAATGTAACTGTCATTCTTGCTTTGCAGTCAGTTCTTGTCTCAGATCTGAAACACTGTCACATGCTCTCTGTCCATTTTTCTTCGATGACCTTCGTTGGCACAAACAAATCTGCATGAAGTCACCTTCCCATCAAATTTGCTCAAATTTTTATATCTTTTTCTCACATCAAAGCCCGTATGACCCCCATATGCCACCCAAAACTGCCAAGCCTCATCTGGATTTCCAAACCTCAAACCAACTTGAGGTGTTCCCTTGTCAAGTTGGGCCATTGCCTTCCAATATCTAACCCAATTTTCCTTGTCAAATTCTGTCACAAAGTCACAAAGAACAAAATTTACTACAAACAATTACTACCACGCGATTGCAGATTTGTATTTTTATCAAGCTATACATTTACTGAAAGAAAATAATTAGCGTACAATTGCAAACTAACTGAACTACTACATATTTTGGTAATAAAGTTTAATGACAGAATACTACATTAGTTTGTTTAAAATGGTGTAATAGCAGAGAGACTAAGCTAGACTTGCATCCTTCCAACCAATCAAAATCATGTCAATAACATCACAATCTGACAGGAAACTTAAGAAGGAGCTCTATTCTAAATCTGATAGCAGTAAAACAACTCACATGGATGGCCCCCTCGATGATGTCTCTGCAGCGCAGTGCCCGTGGAAGGTGTCCCTACGAAGGATGATGGTCTGGTCAATCCTCCTCGTCCTCGACGCCGCGTGTCTCTTCAGATCAAGGTTCGACTCCTTCGGGCAGTGGGCGGCGTAGTGTAGGGGAGACCGGCCCCACGGACGGCGGGCAGCGTGCGTGTGGGAAATTGGCGTGACTGCCGCCGTGGTACGCCGGAGACTAGCGCGGCAGTCGCCGGGCCGGGCAGCGCAGCGCGCGAGAGAACAGCACGGCGGTCGCCGGCCGCCAGGCAACGCAACGCGCGGGAGAACGCCCGCAGATGAGCCGCCACTCCCACTCCCGCCCTTTTCACGGGAAAAAGCTAAAAGGTGTGCTGAACATTGGTGGCAGCCATTGGATTTTCTTCGAACGGTGGATACTGGGCCGAAAGGTACGCCGTGCCTTGACCGAGGAAAGACACCGAATCTGAATCCAGTGCATACAGGCTCTACCGTTTTTTTTTTCAAATTGTTTTGGTTCATCCTACTGTACATTCCTACTGGATGGAGCACGTGGTGCGCGTGGCCTCGTGCGGCTTCCGTTTTGTTTTGGCCGACATGTGACTGTGAGGTTGGAGGTCATATGGTCGACCACGACCACTATTCGATACAACGACAGCCTTTGATTTTTGTAGTTTCTGTTGAGAATATTCTTATATTCCTAATAATCAACTAAAGGAAGGGAGCACTGCTCCTTACGGGTTGCCTCTTCAGGAGAGTAACAACTTTACTTTACATTGTCTCTTCTACCACCTTCTACTCTTTACCGTTCTTCAACACTAGATTACAAGACGTTATCAGCGTTCTACTGCTGAGTGAGAAGGCCAAAGACTTGATCGCTGCGTCGGAAAAGCGAAGTCTTGGATCGTCGCTGCATCAATCAAGTTGGATCGTCGCTGCAGCACCGATCAAGGTAGGAGAGGAATCCGACCACCTAATTACCTTCGGTGGCGCTTGTTCTGCGTCCTCTTCGACGACGACACCATCCGCGATTCCCTCAACAACCGACGGTGCGGCGCTCCACGGCCTGCAACCGGAGGGCGAGGGGGAGCCGCCGGCCTCCATGGCTGGCGAGCGAGCGGGCTCCCGTTGGCGTAGGTCTTCGGCGAGCGGCGGACGCCGGCGGGGCGAGCAGCGGCTTCGGCGGCATGCTTCACCACCGGCAAACGAGGGCCCCGCGCGCGTGCAGCAAGGCGGCTCGGCGAGCCGCGAGCAGGGCTGCACGGCGCGGGCACGGCGCGAGGCTCCGCGCGCGGCTTCTGCTGCGGATGCGCGGAGCAGGCACTGCGCGGCGACTCGGCGCGAGCAGACGCGAGGCGTGCTGGGCGCGGGATGCGCGCGCGCAACGCGACTGGGCGCGCAAACCGCTGCGGCCAGGCGAGCAGCAGCGGCTGCACCGCGCGCGTAGCGCACGAGCGCAAGGCGAGGGGCGGCCGGGTGCGCGGCGTGGCCACGGCGGGCGGTTCGCGCGTGGGCGGCGGCGGCGGCCGTCCTCAGGCCGGAGGCTGTGGTGTGTGGCAGTTAGGGATAACTGCCCAATTTTATATGGCCAACGCATGGGCCTTCTCCGGCCCAAGTGGCGGCCCTTTCCCCACTCCCTCGAGGCCGGCTGCTACTGCAGCTTGTTGGACCGGCCAGGTTGCTCGCGGGCCAAAATGATTTTTATCTTTTATTAGTTGTTTTTTTTTCGAATTTTTTATTCCAGCAGTTCTAGTTTTAATCCTAGTGTTTAGACTTGTTTAATTACTGCTGCTCACTTAGACATCCTATGTTTATGTGATTGTAAATATGTATTTATTTACATAGTACTTATGCAATTTCGAATTCTATTGTAGAATGCAAGTATGATCTTGTAAGTATGATCTTGTTATTAATTTGGCATTTTCATACTTATTTCGTTATTGCGAATTTTAATCACATATTTCATATAAACGTTGTTTTCATTAGTATTTAATTACTGATGACTTGTTGCAATTAATTTATGAATATCTCTATATTATTTTGAGAAGAAGAACATTAGGTAATAGAGTCCAGGCAAAGGCTGCACTTAATCCTTTTTGGATTATTTTGCCCAGAGACCGTGTCATGGTTGTGATTTATTCACCTATTACTAAAGGTCTACATCATGTCCATTGGACTAGATGATTACCTATATGATGTTTTGTTCTCAAAATATTTTTCTTTAATTTTTGGCTATTACTTTTAAAGTAATTACCATTGTTTAATCATCAATTTATGTTATATATGGTGTAGTAGAGACTTAAGCATTGACTACGTTTAATTCAAGAATGAATTATTCAGCCTTGAGACCGTGCTTAGGCAATAAATTATTTGCCTACTATTAAGATCTACTCTATGTCTTTTGGCATTTGAGATTATCTAACCATATATAATAAATTGATGAGAGTAATAATTTGGGTTTACATGTTTATCTGTATACCTTAGATTCAATTTATCATATTGAGATATGTTATTTAAATTAATTTGCATTTATTACAACATTGCTTTATCATTTGAATTTTAATTTACTTTGAGTAAATTTAATGAATCAAATGATCCTACTTTGTAGGCTATGGCCTTAACTAAGGAGTTCGATGAACTCGCCTTAGATGGCCACAATTACCCTACTTGGGCTTCGGATATCAAAATTAACTTTGCATCCCGTGAATTTTTGGCATATATCAATGAACCCATTAAGGGGGTTGTGCTTGATGAGCAAAAGAAGTTCGGGGCCTTAATGATTTTAAGGTTTTACATCCATAAGGATCTCAAACAAGAGTACATCTTGGAAGAGAATCCCCGTACTTTATGGCTTGCTCTTAAGGAGCGTTATGATCAGCAAAATGTACTCATATGGCCTGAGGCTAATCATGAGTGGAACCACTTGTGTTTACAGGACTTTAAGTCCGTTGTTGATTATAATCATGTCGTTCATAAAATTTGCTCAAAGTTGAAATTCCGTGAGAAAGAGCCAACGGATGCTGATAAGATAGAGAAAACTCTATCTACCATGCTCCCCGCTGACCGAGTCTTGCAGCAGCAATATCGGGCTAGTAATTATATTGTTTATTCTCAACTTATTCTTACATTGACTCAGGCTGAGAAACATGATGAACTTCTTATGAAGAATCATCATAGGCACCCTACTGGTGCAACACCTCTTCCTGAAGTTCATAATGTACAGAATAAAGTTAAAAATAATAATAATAAAAGGTTCAAAGGATCTTCTTCTGATGATCCAGAGAACAAGCCTGATAAGCGCAAGTTCAACAAAAAGCAAAAGCCAAATACTAAAAATAAGCAAAATGGCAATGTCAAATCCAAGAATGACACTAAATGTCATCGATGTGGTACTTTCAACCATTTTGCAAAGGATTGTCGTACTCCTAAGCATTTTGTTGCACTTTATCAAAAGTCCTTAAAGGATGCAAAGCCAAGCAAAGAGGAAGAGACAAGATATGAAACTCATTTCAATCTTGCTTCTGAGGCTACCAAGGAAGTGGGTCGTTCAAGCAAGGCTCCTGTGGACCAAAGAACAATGATAATCACAAGGATGAGGGACTTCTTGGAACGGATGACATGCTCATGGAGTTCAACTCAAATGACATGTTTGGAGACTTCAATTGAAGATCTTGATCCGTAGTTGATATCTGTTTAATTATTATGTTAACAAGTTAAGTGTTGTAATAATTTAAATTGTGCAAACTCTATGTTATTTGAGTTGTACAAACTTGTTAGAGATGGTAGTATTGTGAGAACAATATGTATTGTAATATCATACTTGTATGTTGGTATTGTAATACATTGTGTTTATGTATGTAACTCTATATGTTCAATAAGAGATTTTGCATTCTTATTTTACTATAGATGTCTTCTGTTGTCAATCCTGTGGAGGAATTATGTCTTGTAGACAGTGGAATCACAAACACTATTCTTAGGGAGATAAAATATTTCCAGACTCTTAAGAAAAGAGAAGGAAATGTTATGACCATTGTTGGTCGTGATGCTCTAATAGTCGGTTCTCGAAGAGCCACTATTATTCTCCCTATGGGTACGCAATTAATGATTGAGGATGCATTATTGTATCCGGAATCAACTCGTACCTTGCTAAGCTATAAAGATATCCGTAAGAATGGTCTTCATGTTGAAACACATGTAGATAATAAAGAAGAATTTATTTTCTTCACCAGACTTACGGGACATGGCAAGCAAGTTTGTGAGAAAATTCCCTCCCTAGAAACTGGATTGTACTATACATACATAAACCTATATCTAATGTTGCATATAAGGTAATTTTTCAAAATGTCAATTCATTCCAAACATGGCATGAAGGACTTGGTCAACCTAGAATACGGATGATGAGAAAAATTATCTGCAATTCCATTGGTCATAATTTGCATAAAGCAAAGTTTCCACAATCTACGGATTTTATATGCACTGCATGTGCAACAGGGAAACTGATTTTAAGACCATCAACTCTTAAGATCAGAGCCGAACCACTCAAATTTTTTGAAAGAATTCAAGGAGATATTTGTGGTCCAATTCAGCATATATGTGGACCTTTTAGGCACTTCATGGTGATGATAGATGCATCTACAAGATGGTCTCATGTGTCTTTGTTATCGACACGCAACCATGTTTTTGCCAAAATATTATCCCAAATAATAAAGTTGAAAGCACATTATCATGAACATCGGATTTAATCAATTCGAATGGATAATGCCGTTGAATTTTCATCTCATGCCTTTAATGATTATTGTATGGCAATGAGAATTGAAGTTCAACATTATGTACCTTATGTACATACTCAAAATGGTTTGGCTGAATCATTAATTAAGAGAATTAAACTCATTGCTAGACCAATGTTGATGAATTGCAAGTTTCCTACTTCGTGTTGGAGTCATGCAGTTCTGCACACTGCTGAATTAATCCAACTATGACCAACTGAATATTATGAAAATTCCCCTATAGAATTAGTACGTGGAAATCCACCAAGTATTTTCCATTTGCGTAAGTTTGGGTGTGTTGTTTATATACTCATCTCACCACCTCAGTGGACTTCTATGGGTCCACACAGAAAATTGGGGATCTATGTGAGATTTAAATCTCCGTCGATCATTAAGTATATAGAACCTCTCACCGGGGATCTATTTACTGCCCGGTGCACTGATTCAATTTTTATTGAGGATCATTTTCCGGCATTAGGGGGAGATTTGTACCATAAAAATGAATGCCGGGAAATTAATTGGAATGTGGAAGTCATTTCATTCTTATTGATCCACGTACTATGGAAACTGAACATTAAGTTCAGCGACTTATAGATTTGCAAAATATTGCAAATAATCTGCCAGATACGTTTACCAACTACAAAGGTGTTGTTAAATCTTTCTATCATGCAAGGAATGTGCCAGAAAGAGTGGAGGTAACCACTCAAGTTCTCACTCTTGGACGCAAGAGGGGGAGAGGCAATTCCAAGATGCAAGATAAGAAACAAAAGAAAGTGGTAAACAATGATCAACTAAATGTTGATGTAAATCACCTTGTTACTAATCAATATCTTCTAAAAAGATTTGATGTAATTCCTAGCCCAAACATGCGCATAAATACTGAGGCTGGGACATCGGAAGACCCTAGATCTATTGTTTTGGGAAATCATGATGATCTATTAAGGGTTGATGAAATTTCTATTAATTATATAGAGATTGGAGAATCCTATAATCGAAAGGCTACAATTGTCGACGTCTTTTTCTCTGAAAAGATTGCTGAAATCCTTCAAAATGATCCAGATCTAAAATCCATGGTAGAGTGCAAGAAGCGCTCGGACTGGAACAAGTGGAAGGTTGCAATAGAAGCAGAGATAGCCTCGCTCACTAAACGGGAAGTGTTTTCGATCGTAGTGCCAACACCTCCTAGTGTCCATACAGTTGGATATAAATGTGTTTTTGTCCGAAAACGAAATGAAAACAATGAAGTGGTGAGATACAAAGCAAGGTTAGTAGCACAAGGCTTTAGGCAAAGGTCTAGCGTTGATTTCAACGAAACTTATTCTCCTATTATGAGTAGCATAACTTTCTGATATTTAATATCTTTGGCAGTACAAAATCGTCTATCTATGCAGTTGATGGACGTGGTGACCGCATGTCTATATGGGTCATTGGATTCTAAGATATACATGAAAGTTCCTGACAGAACTAGTATATCAGATTCTCAGGCAAATCACAACATGTTTTGTGTTAAGTTGCAAAAATCATTATATGGCTTAAAACAATCAGGCCGAATGTGGTACAATGGGTTAAGTGAATTCCTTAAATATAAGGGATAGACAAATAATGATGATTGCCCATGTGTCTTCATTAAGAAATCCGCAATGGGTTTTTACATTGTGTCTATATACATTGATGATATAAATATCATATGTAACGAACATGACATCAATGAAGCACGTCATCATTTGAAGGCGGGGTTTGAAATGAAAGACTTGGGTCAAACCAAGTTTTGCTTAGGTTTGCAACTTGAGCATTTTTCATCTGGGATTTTTGTACAAGCTGTCTATATCCAGAAAATATTGGAGAAATTCAATATGGATAAAGCTTACCCATGTAAAACCACCATGGTTGTTAGAACTCTAGAAGTTGAGAAAGATTCTTTCAGACCAAGGGAGGAAGGTGAAAAGGTTTTCGGACCTAAAGCCCCTTACCTAAGTGCTATTGGTGCACTAATATATCTTGCTAATAGTACCCGACCGGATATTGCTTTTGCAGTTAATCAATTAGCAAGACATAGTGTTGCTCCTACCATCATTGGGTTGAAGTTAAAACTCTTTTTAGATATCTCAATGGCACAAGAGATCTTGAGTTATTCTATAGAAAGAATCAAGATCAAAGTGAAAGGATCAAGATGCCCAAGAGGGGGGGGGGGTGAATTGGGCTCTTTTTAATTTCTAAACAAGAATTAAACCTATAAAGAGCCAATTAACCCCTAGTGCCTATCGCTTGTGTGTCCTAGCTAGAAAGCGGTAACAAGACAATGGAAAGCGAAAACTTCCTACACAATTCTAGTATGAATTGAAAGACAAGACGGAAAGTAATGCGGTAATAAAGAGCTAGGGAAAAAGATGCTTGACACGGCGATGTTTTGCCGAGGTATCGAGGAGTCGACACTCCCCCTAGTCCTCGTTGGAGCACCTCGCAAGGTATAGCTCCCCCTCAATCCCGCGCAAGGGATGAGTGCTCTCTACGGGCTGATTCTTCGCCACTCCGGCTCGGTGAATCGCCCACAACCGATCACAACGTCGATGGAGAAGGGGCGCCGACAATCTTCCGACGATCACCTTCCTCCGAGCACCACCGGACCGTCTAGGTGATGTCGATCACCAAGAGTAACAAGCCTCGATCTTCGCTTGACTCACTCAAGCTTCACAACTAGAGGATGCACACTTGAACTCTTGGATGAACTAGAGAGAGGATGGATGGATTCGCGAATCACTCTCTCTCTCTCTCTCTAGGGCTCTTGCTCTCTTCCCAACCTTCTCAACAAACTCAACAACTCAAATGAGCAAAGGCAAGGTGGGAGAGAAGTGGGAGGGACTATAAATAAACCCTCTGAAAACTACCTCGGGCTGGCAATTTAAGTTGGCGACGGACGCTCCGTCGCATGCCCAACGGCTAGTTTCTGTTCACAGTTGAGGCGACGGACGGTCCGACGCCTCTGTCTAACGGCTAGTTCTGACACACTGTTCCCAGCGACGGACGCTACGTCACTGGGCGACGGACGCTCAGCCACAGCGTCCGACGCTGAGCTCTAGCTAGGGTTGAAAAACACTCTCTCTGGAAGGTCGACGGACGCTCTTCGCAGCGTCCGACGCCTGGTCGACGGACAGCGTCCGACGGACCCTGAAAAACTTAGTCAGAAAACAATCTCTCTGGAAGGCCGACGGACGCTGTGGACTCAACCACCCAGCGTCCGGCGCCTTTGTCCGACGCGACGGACAGCGTCCGGCGCCTAGAAAACGATATTGACAACTCCGTTTTTCGTCGCGATGAATATGGAAGTTGTTCTAGGCTATCTTACGGTCACCATAGGCTTGCTTAGAGCTAAGAAAGTCAAGTGTGCACCACACCTAAACATGAAGCTTTCCTAAGTCAAGCTACTAGTCTCAACCCCTCTTAATAGTACGGTCAAAGGGAAAAAGAGAAGCCCTAACTAATTCTGAGTGCCCTTCATCTCCTTATGGCACTTAGCCTATCATTCTAGGGTCTTCATCATGTCTCCTTAAAAACCGAAACGATATTCATCTTGGGGGCTAAGTGATGACCATTATAACCTATTCTCCTTGATCACTATGGCTAAGCTACGCATAGCCTCTGCAAAACACACGTTAGCCATAATAATCTCTAATTGTCGTTAATCACCGAAATCAACTAGGGCCATGATTCTTCACAAAATTTATTGGGTTATACATATGCTGGTTATTTATCTGATCCCCATAATGACAAATCCCAAACTGGTTTTGTATTTTAAACGGTGGAACTATAATTTCTTGGAAATCATCTAAGCAGATTTTAGTGTCTACATCCACCAACCATTTTGAGATTATTGCATTATAAGAAGCATCACATGAATGTGTATGGCTTCGCAGAATGGTAGACCACATATTAAAATTATGTGGAATTGGCGCACTTGATGCACCAACGATTATCTTTAAAGATAATGTTGCTTCTGTTGTGCAAATGGAAGTCATGTGATAATCTTGCCGATTTATTCACAAAGTCCCTACCATATTCTATATTTCATAAATGTGTTGAAGGACTTGGTATGATTAGACTTAGAGACTTGCAGAAATCAGAGGGAGTATCTCTTGATACTTAATCCATTTCACATCATATTGTACTCTTTTCTTTGTATGAGTTTTACCTTGAAAGGGTTTCTCATATAAAGTTTTTAACGAGACAATATCAGCATTGTGTATGTCATATCATCTAGTTTTTTCCCACCGGGGTTTTTTAGGAGATGATATATTATGACATTATTATATGATTATCATGGTGTTTTCTCCTATATTTTCACATCGGGTTTTAAGGAGTTTTATCCTGATATATCAATGTGTTCCTAAGTTTTTTCCATAGAGGTTCTTAAGGATTAATAACATTAACGACTATGATGAACATCGAAGTATCCACAAGATAGTTGATTATGGAGGAATGTTGAGAATATTCTTATATTCCTAATAATCAACTAAAGGAAGGGAGCAACTGCTTCTTACGGTTGCCTCTTCAAGAGAGTAGCAACTGCCTATTATGGGCTTGTATATATATGTACTCCTGCTCATCAATAAAGACTTACTGCTTCACTTTACATTGTCTCTTCTACCTTCTACTCTGTACTGTTCTTCAACACTAGATTACGAACAGTTTCCACACAGACTGGTCTTGTATCGAAAGGACATGTACGATCACTGAACCAGTGCATTGTCAATGACGAACTTCTATTCTTCTATATAAGTTAAATCGGACGACGACGCCCGGAGTCTGGACGCCGACATTGTTCAACCGCGTCAACGTAACCAACATGTCGTCTTCTGTTCAATTCTGTATTCTCTACCATCTCGTTCATTCCTATCCACTCGTAGATTTGAGCATTTTTCGGACCGGACAAAAGAAACCATGTCCATGACTGTACCTGTATAATTGCAATTATTTCTCTATTAACACAATAAATATACCTATCTAGTACTCCATCCATGCTAAATTATAAGACATTTAAAGAATCTCGAAGAGTTAAGTCATCTTAAATCTGATCAAACTTATATGATGATATAGTAACATTTATAATGTCAACTAAATATCAATAGATTTTTTTTCATCAATCAATTATTTATATAGTATATATATATATATATATATATATATATATATATATATATATATTTGATGTCACAAATTTTTATAATTTTTTTTATTAATTTTGATCAAACTTGAAATGTTTTGACTTTCTAAGACTCTTGTAATGTTTTATAATTTAAAATGGAGGAGTATTAACAAATACATAGTGATTGAAACAAATACTAGTATTCCTTTTGGATCTACTATGCTTGAAAAATAATTGTGAGTCATCCATTTAATTAGAGTTTTTTTTATCACTATGAAATATTAAATGCTAGAAGATCATAGATAAATTATATTTTTGAAATAAAAACCAAACGGTTTTTGTTGATATATGTCATAGTAAACTAAGCAAGGCTGTCGAGAAATTAAATTAGCTACTGACATATTAAAAAAAATCTTATAATTAGATCTAACATACAAATAACATATCATACTAAATCTGATGCGACAAACTAACTTAAAAAGTATAATATGTTACTATTAGATCTATCTTATAAACTAATGTGTCTGACTAGATTAAACACGACAACAACAAAGTTCGAAACCGAAGGTGGAAGCGTGGAGCAGCTCCGGAGACCCACTTTGAAATGGCGTGCGATGCCACCGCCATACTGACTTCATCAGCTCTAGTAAGGAGCACAAACGTTCATGTTGGAATCTAAATGAATGTTTAGTAGAAGTAAGCAGTGTCATCTGTGTTTTAGTATTTGGCTAACAAAAAAGTCACAGCGTTCATTGAGAGAGTCTAGAAATTATATTGCAAAAAAAAAAAAAAAAATAGATCACTGGCTTCTGTTTATGATCTAACAACTTAGATTAAGCAATGCTAATATAATTAGAAAATTAATTAGAAAAAATAAAATACCCTTGTAATTTATAATGATATATCTACGACTTAGATTAAATCGATTCTCTATACTTAATGCAATCACAAGTCAATCAGAAACCAGAAAAACCTACACCATTGGACTTTGGCTTAGATTAACCAAATAGACAATGTCTAATACAATTAATAGATAATAAATTTGAAAAATAAATTTAAACAACAGTCCATATAGATTCCATGTAAAAAACACTATTTCTATAGACAAAAAAATTAATAGAAACTATGAAAAAATTAATGTAAATAAAAATATTTAAATAGGCAATCCATACAAATTATATTAGTAAAATATAAATTCAAATTTAAATTTCACAAAAAAATAACTATTTCTATATGTTACAAAAGGTATCAAAATAGATGTTAATGTATTACTAAGTAAAGTTAATTTATTAGAATAATCTAGATTTAGATATATAGAACATAAACCAAGAGAGAGAGAGAGAGTAGAATTCAATCGCCTTTTAAATTAGACTATATCATAGTAGGTAATGTATCATATGCAAACCACAACCTTCGTGAAAACCCATGCAAACCATGATAAAAAATTCATCTAAATTCACTAAAAAATCACACATGTAGATGATACGATGATACACAACTTTGTAAAATATTTTGTCCAAACTCGACTTCATTTGTGAGATATAAAAATAAGAAATTTAAGTTAGAAAGGTGTCCAGATGATTTGTTAGAAATTTTTTATTTTTATATCTAACAAACGAAATCGAGTTTGGACAATATATTTTACAAAGTTATGTATCATCGTATCATCTATATGTGTGAATTTTTTTGTGAATTTAGATAATTTTTTTTGTCATAGTTTGCACAAGTTTTAACAAAGTTATGGTTTGTACAGGATACATTCCCATCATAGTAATAGGAACAAAGGAAACCATAAAACTTCTAGGAGGCACAACAACTATCACTGACGCTTTGGCACGGCTGTGAAAAATCGTTGAAGCACTTCAAATCCACATGCCACTTTCAGATGCAATATTAGCTCTAACAGACAAGCACAACAATGTGATGAATCATGTCATATTTTAGGGCAAAACTGTAAAGGACAAATCCACAATAGAATATAAAAGGGGATCAAAAAAATTAAATTTAGAAGAGTGCTAAGCAACTAAATAATTTGTAGAGACTTGGATTAGTCGTCTATGAGAGACATGGACAACTTTTTCTTAGAATTGATAGTATCTTAATTTGGTATCACTAAATATTGCATAGCCACATGGTACTTGTGAAAAAAAATGTTAAGAGAGACAACAATAGTTCCAAGCTAAAAAGTTCATCTATGAAAGTGATGGATACAACCAGCGGGGGACAAGGGACGTACGGAGAGAGTTGAGGGATTGGGTTTGACAAGATACAATACAAGGGATCGATGACACACCTCACATACAAAGATCAAGGCACAATAATGGCTCTAGGGTGCAAAAGTGTAGTCATAGCTAGGCGTTTGCTAACCTAAAGGAACTTAACAACAACACCATGAGTATGAGATTATATTTTGCAATGCTTACATAAATTAGTAATGAAAAAATATGCAACTATGGCTATAGCAAAATAAACATGCTAAGTTGCATAAATTGCATTGGTGCATGAATAAAAGTGAACATAAGACTTAACCTATATGTCTAATTTGAATTTGAATAACATGTTGTGTGAGTTCAATCTTTTGTGATTTATCTATTTGGTACTCACACCGTTTTAAATTTTGAATTATAATAAGTTTTTGGTTTTTTTATATATATTGCTTTTACTATGTATATCTAGCATATTATTCCGTCCCATAAAAAGAGTGGCTATATGCATGTGACTCGTGCTAGTTATGTCAAATGTTTCTAAGTTTAACTAGGTTTGTAGAAAATATTATCAATATTTATATTTTCAAATAAGTATATTCAACGATTTATCTAATGATACTAATTATGTACTATAAATATTAATTAATATTAAATATTATATATATATATTAATTAATTAAAGTTAACAAATATTTGACTTCTCAAAAAGCTACAATAACTCTTTTTATCTTTTATGGGATGGAGAGCACAGTGTATATATATCTAAATGCAATAACAAAAAATTATATACCTAAAAAAACCAAAATATCTTATAAATTTTAATGGACGAACCCTGTACTAAAGCTAATAAAATACTCGGTTGCTCATATCTGAGAGGACGTCATTTAGAAATTTCAAAATTTAAGAACCTGCAGTGGTAGGAGTATCTTTTTCCACACGAAAATAAGGCCACCTAGCTATCATGTGATCCATCGGTTCGAACTGCTCGCTCGCAAACCACTGTCAGTTCGGGGCACTTAAAAGCAATTGCATCTGATTTTCAGTATTCAACTACGACGACCTCTCTTGTCCAATTAAATTGAAGGTCCATGAGCACGAGCACCACGAGAAAGTGAGAAACGTCAAAACATTTTGGATGTGGACCTGATGTGATATTGGTTTTAATCCGTTCTTATACGTTGTATGTACCAATTAGTGTGTTTATTCATGCAAAATATAGGCCATGTCGTTCTCATATGCTACCGTTTAACAATATTTATAGGTTTGAGTCCTTACACTTTGGCAGACTGCCTTTTAAGCCAGACGCTTGGCTTATCAAGCGGCTTATCAGCCGAAACAGTATTTTTGTCTCACAGAAAACAGCCAAAACAACATCAGTTGTGACTTATCAGCCAAACGAACAGACCGAGCAGGGAAGAACGAAGAGGAGGAAGAAGAGTAGCATGGGCTATAATTAGGTGTCAGTGCCCCGTTTTCCAGTTGTCACTTTTGTGTTTGCTCGTGCAGAAATTTTTTGAATCGGAGATTCGTCCATATTCAGCTATTTTTGGGACAAATCTCGAGAGCTTTATTTAAAATTTCAACAGGATTACAAACATGATTTGTGCTTCTAAGCCACTCTGGAAAGTGACTAAAACAGTTGTATACTCGTTCAAAACTCGTGGGCCTATTCGCACAGTGATGAGCTGCCAAATTGGCCTCAGGCCGAGCGCAAAAGATATGAAAAGAGACCAATTCCTGCCTAGCTATCGCATTTCGATTTGAGGTAACTGCACCACTGAGCTGAGCTGTAGTCGAGTTGGAGAACGATCATTTTACAGCCCAGAGCCACGGCTATCAGGATTCAGGCCATCATATGCGCGCGGCCAGTCACAGGTGGTCATATTGGAATACCAGAGATGCCTTGTGCTGCCGAGTGCCAAGACTTCCCCAGCGGCTGTTCTACCATCCTCATCAGAGTAATCTTCAGGGCTCCTTTGAGCTTTTGGATAGCCAAATTAAGGCGGGGTTCCCGGTCCAACCCGCGTCACCATTTAGATAGGGAAGACCTCAGGCTAAAATTGTTTTTTTTTTTGGCTTTTCCATCTGTCGGTGTCTAAAATGGCGGGGTCTAGGCGGCCAACAAGTAAATTTCTAAGCGTGTCGGAGATCGGATGGTTACGCCCGGAGAACACAAGATTTATACTGGTTCGGGCACGAACGCCCTACGTCCAGTTTGCTGTTGAGTCGTGTTACCGAGCGCGGAGAGCTCATAGAGGGGAGCTACAAGCTTTGGTGAGAGAGGGAAGCGGATTCTCAGGTCTCGTGCGTATGAGGTTCGAGGTTCGTTGTGAGAGTTCGCGTGGATGCGAGTATGAGTGTGTGTGTGAATGAGTTCAGAGAGTCGAGAGAGCGGGTTGGAGATCCATTCTCCCCCTTTATACGTAGGGAGAGATGGAGGAGTACAGTAGAGATAGGGAGAGTGAACGTGGGCCCGATAGTACTAGAGCTTGTACCGCAAGGATTCTAAGGGGAAGGCATGGCGTTCCATGCCTGTAACCCCCATCCCCAAGGATGAGTCTGTATTGTGGACCTTTTGACTACGGGCTAAAGTGCACCATGGATCGGGGAAGCTTCCGAGGTCAGGTGACGTCACAGATGACGTTACCCCGGCTCGGACGAGGCGGAACAGCCCCCGAGGGTGGATGGCGTGACGGATGATGTCATCTAGGCTCGGACGGGGTGGAAGATCCTCCGAGGGAGTGTTATCGCCTTAGCCGATTCGGGCGGGAAAGCCCCTGAGGACAGATGACGTCACAGATGATGTCGTCCCCGCTCTGGCGAGGCGGAGGAGCCCTCGATGAAGTGTCGTTGCCTTAGTCCTTTCGGGCGAGAAGCCCCCGAGGGTAGATATCGTTACGGATGACGTCAACCCTGTTCGAACGAGGCGGAAGACCCTCCGAGGGAGTACTGCCCTTTTGGTTTGGTTAAGGCGACAAGTCCCCAGGAGTGATGACGTCACCCTGGCTCGGGCGAGGCGGAGGAGCTCCCGGGGATGATTTTGTTTTTGCGGAGTGCAGTACATTGGGTACCCTATTTCTAGGTATCCGACACCATCCCGTCAATTCACGGAGGCACGGAGCTCATCCACGCCTCTGCCCGCACTCTCGTCTCCTTGAGACATGGCCGATGGCGACTAGGGTATGGGTGCCCCCGTCCCCGTCCCTCTCCAACTCCAATCCATGCATGACCCCTGCCACCGGGGGCATCGTGCCTGCGTCCCTGGCGAGCCCGTGGTGCATGGTTTCCTAGCCGCACGTCAGGCAACCCCTTGCCTGTGAGTTCTCTGCCCAGCCATCATCAACGTGTCATTTAACTTGGCGCCTCAGCATCATCAGTTGCACCGGTTGCACATCAACCTTTGTTACTCCCTCTGTCCCAAATTATAAGACTTTCTAAGAATCTTGGAGGGTCAAAACATTTCAAGTTTAACCAATAATTATAGAGAAAACTATCAAGATTTATGATATCAAATATGTATATATAAAAATATAATTGATAACGAATCGAACAATACTTAGTTGACATCATAAATGTTATTATATGTCATATAAGTTTGGTCAAACTTGAGATAGTTTGATTCTCCAAGATTCTTAGGATGTCTTATAATTTGGAACGGAGGGGGTACTTGTTAAATCTGGTGGATTATACTGTTACTGACAGTGATACTGATACGACATGAAAAAAACCATAGATGGTGATTTATGTCCACGGCTACGGAGTACTCCGTACACGCAAAGAACAGTATACTTTATTCATTTCCGTATAATAGATTGTGCTTGAATACTTGTGGCGATCGAACGCATTTTTAGATACCGTGTGATTGTGTGCATAATTGGATCAGTACATCCATGTCGCCGTTTTGTAAGAGTCAGTGTTCTAAATTAATAAATTTTATTGTGTAATATTCCGCTTACATACATTTCCATGTACATTTCTTGTATGATACAAGTCCGTGAATGCTTAAAATTTTATCATTGATGTTTATTATTAAAATTGTTAGTTACTAAGTAAATCATACATAAGATCGCAAAAAAAAAGTAAATCATACATAAGCATAACAGTCAGAGGAAGAACATTCTGCAAAGATAATGCCACACGCCATATCTATTATGCTTAATAAATATAAATATATGCGACCATCCGTAGCGGTGATAATATAATTTAGAATGAGAAGTTGATAATTGACATCTAAATTAATTGTTTTTGTGCATCCTAATGCATTCAAATATAATTTAGAATAAGAAGTTGACAATTGACAATTCACATACAGGCCTGTATGTGAATTGACGGGGAATGGATGGAAAAGCCACAGAACAATATTAGCCCGAGGTCTATCTTAATGGTGACGCGGGTCACAGCGGAGAGCGCCCCATGGGCCTCGTCACCCTTGCGAATTGGACCGGGGATCCCCACCTTGATTGGCTATCCAAAGCCCAAAGCCGAGCCCTGAAGATTAAATCTGACGAGGATGGCAGAACAGCGCACTTGGCAGCACAAGGCCGGGCGCGCATGAATGCATGATGGCCTCCTCCCTCCCCTTTCGGCTGTATCATGATCGTTCTCCAACTCGACAACAGCTCAGCTCACTGCTCACTGGTGCAGTTACTTCAAATCGAAATGCGAATAGCTAAGCAGGAATTGGTCTCTTTTCAGATTGCTTGTGCTCAGCCTGAGACCAATTTGGCAGCTCATCACCGTGCGAATAGGCCCACGAGTTTTAAACGAGTGTGCAACTGACTTATACAAATCATGTTTGTAATCCTGTCGAAATTTAAATAAAGCTCTCGAGATTTGTCCCAAAAATAACTGAATATGGAAGAATTCCCGATTCAAAGTTTTTCTGCACGAACAAAGACAAAGGGTGTGTTTAGTTGGTGTGTTTAGTTCCCCCAATCTTTCGTCACATCCCAATCACATCGAATTCCTATTCCCGTCACATCAAAAAATCAAAATACCGCGAATTCCTATTTCCGTCACATCAAAAAATCAAAATACCGACACATATATAGAGTACTAAATATAGATAAAATAAAAAACTAATTGCCTAGTTTTGTTGTACTTTATAAGACGAATATTTTAAGTCTAATTAATCAATGTTTAGATAATTATTACCAAATAAAAATAAAATTGCTACAGTGTGGCCTGACAAATGCTCCATGATTTTTTTCACCCCATTCAGGGATCTAAACACAGCCAAAGTGAAAACTGGAAAAAGGGCCACTGACACCTAATTACAGCCCATGCTACTCTTCTTCCTCCTCTTCGTTCTTCCCTGCTCCTCCTCCGTCGGCGTGCGCTCCGGCTTCGCAGCCTCCAGGTCGCCGTTGCCGTCCTCGCCGCCGGTGCCGGGCGCAGAGTAGAGCGGCAACGCGGTGGATTCGGGGGACTTCAAGTGCAGCGCCCGCACATTCCGCCACTTCCGCGGTACGCACGCGGTGGCCGCCTCCACTGCGGCCACCACGTTCTGCACGGCCTCCTCCTGCGCCATCGCGCCGTGGCCCACGCGCACGGCGCGGCAGCTCCCGCCCTCCACCTGCAGCTCCACGCAGCGCGCCGCCTCCCTCGCGGACTCCGCCCAAGCCGGGGTCGACAGGTCCACGGGCACGGTCACGCCGCGCTTGGCGCCCGCCGCCTTGCCGCTGCCGCTGCCGCGGGGAACCCTGAGGCGGCGGTCGACGAGGATCAGGCCGCGCCGCGTGGCGGCGGGGAGGGACCGGAGCGCGGAGGAAGGGAGCAGGTCGATGTCGTCGGGGAGGTCGGCGGGGAGGCGGTCGGAGACGAGGGAGATGGAAGGGAACGGGGAGTGCGGGAGGCGGAGTTGGTGCTCGAAGCGCCGGACGGGAGCGCTCTTGAGGGTGACGATGAGGTATATGGGCTCCGGCGCCGGGGTAGGGTTCTTCTGGAGCCATCGGAGGAGCGCGGTCACCGCACGGACCGCGGCCTCGCGACGGAGGTGGCTGGTGGAGTTGGAGGGAGTGGATGCCATTGCCATTGTTGGCGCCTTGGCGGCGGCGGCGGCGGGAGTTTGGGAATTGTGAAATAAGAGGAGGGGGTTAGGGTTTGTATCGACGCATGCGTTCGTGTCTGGTTAAAGTGTCGGACCAGTGAGTTGGGCCTGGTTGAGTCGGACCAGAAGCTGGTGGCTCGGCTTCCGCGAAGGAAGTGAGCCACAAGGTTGGGGCTCAGCTGGGCTCGGCTTCCGCGAAGGAAGTGAGCCTCGTACTACGTCGCGTACCAACTACCAACCGAGTGGACAAGTGCAAGTGCAATCAGCCAGTCACAGAGTGGAGAGTACTACTATTTGTCACTTTCTTTTTCTTTATGAGCACAAGAAAAAACTATCCGCAAATTATTGTATAAATTTCTAGAAATATCTGTACAAGTAAAAGGTAAATTACACAGAGCTGAGGATGCATATATTGTTTTCTAGAATGTCTGTCCAAGCGAAAAAGCAAATTAAACAGAAGTAGAAGCAATAATTTCTCTAATTTAGGATATATATGTTACTCCCTGCAACTGCAAAAGAACGAAGCTATAGAATTTGTATCAGTTAAACTAATTTAACTTTGATTAAATTTAGAATAAAATGTAGTAATATTTATATCTCTAACTAGATTTATTATGAAATATATTTTATAATTAATTTAATAGTACTTATTTTGTGTTATAGATGCTAGTATTTTTATAGAATTTTGATCAAACTTTAAATTCGTTTGATTTTTATAAATTCGTTTGATGTTCATGCTTTCTTCTCCTTCTTCTTTTAATCGAAGAACGCAACTACTACTAAGTTGAGCCATTTCCTACATTAGAAACCTTTGAGAACAATCAGTTGACCTAGTCCTGCTGCAAAATAAGCTTTCCAATAATTTGCTCAACACCCGAAGATTGACCTCTCGAAACAAGGAGGTACACACAAGCCTCAAACCACACGTGCGCGCACAGCGTATTCGTTAGCTCACCATGCATATCGTGAGTATGCTATAAAAGGCAGGTCCGTAGTAAGTACCATCTCTTCCCAAATTTGCAGGCAGGTGGTCGACGTCTCGCTATCCACCGCCGCTCCAATTTCTCCTTGATCATCTGCTCGATCCCCGACCACCACACGAAAGGGTAGAAATTTAACCTCGTTTTTGTGTTGTTCGTGAGGGAAGATCTAAGAGATCCAAGCGAGATGGGTCCCACCGGCTCTGCCGCCATCCTCTTCTACTGCTGCATCTGCATCGCATTGTCATCGTCCATGGTCGTCGTCGGATCTGTCGTCCCGGAGGAAACTCCAAAGTTTATCTCAGGTACTATTGCTCACCGTGGTCCGTGGAGATTAAATTTAACCCATACATCTTTACTTTTGAAAAACCATGCAGTAACATCTTTGTGTCCCTCCGCCCCTTTTGTTTTTGTCTGATGATCCGCGCGCCTTCAGTGGGCGCCCTTGAGTGCTCCGATAACATAACGAAGACGACGCCAGCGCGCAAGCTGGGCGCTGTTCATGGCATCGGTATGGTTCTTCTCTAAACCAAACACACGCACGCACGCAGCTTAATTTATTCTTCCGCGTCGTCGTCACGTTACGTGTGGTAATCGATCGATGGATATGGAGCGAAATTGATATGATGGAACCGCACGCGCGCACACGTACGTGTGGTGTTGTGCAGATGGGGTGTGCCCGGTGCGGTTCGACCACTCGCGCGGGATCAGTACGGTGGCCAGTAGCTGCAGGGACCGGCCGGTGCCGTCGCCGGAGCGGTGCTGCGGGGCACTCAAGACCTTCGCGTGCCCCTACAGCGACCTCCTCAACGACAACGCCGACAACGGGTGCGCCAGCGACATGTTCTACCAGATCATCGTCCGCGGCAGGCTAAGGCCGGGCCTCTTCTCGCAGATGTGCGTCGAAGGCCCGCTGGGCCTCCAGTGCTGATCAAGTGCTTTGCATGTGCGTGCCAGCTCGCTCTGCTCGCCCGGAACCGACACCGGCCTGCTGCTGCTGTGCTGGCGGCGGCGTGCCCGATCGACCCAGATATATACCGGCAGGTGATTTGATGCGTGTGTATGCGGCTTTATAATTTGTATAAATGGGAGTCGATGGATTCTAATTAAGGGACACTCTGTATCGTTCTTCCCTTTGTGATGTAATTGCACATGTATTTTGTTGTACACAAAAGAAAAACCGTAGAATATACTCTGTAAATGAGTAAGAGCAACTCCAACTGTTTTTTAAATGATCTTTGCATTTTTGTTTTTTTAAAAAAATCTAAAAGAAAAACTCATATCCAACCGTTTGTCACGAGCTTTGTGGTTTTTTTAATTTGGCAATTTTCTGGAAAGGACGGGCATATATGTCAATCGTGGACCGCGTTTGGCATCGCTCTCCCCACGCGGTTTCTTCCCCCCTGTACGCGTCTTTCCGCTCGCCGCCGTAATTTTGGTCCACAATTTTAATAATTGTCAAGTCAATCCAAGGAAGCACTATGAACCATGTCTCCACCCAATTCCAATATTAATGATCGGCCGGGGGCCAAGCCGGAACTCTTTACAACGCAACGGAGAGATTTCTTTTCCGTTCCTTGTGTATGCGTACGAAGAACGTGGTACTACCAGTCTGCCAACAACGGAATCACTATCGACCCGCGCACATCCACAGGTACTGCTGTCGATCAGCTCCGGCAGTGTCCAGCGTCAGCACCTTGTCAATGCGGGGTAAGCAGCAGCCTAGCTAGTCCAGTGGGCTGTGGTATTATTAGCACCTGTTACCTTTTCAGCGTTTCAGCATCCTCACCGAGTCAATTCAACAATCTGATGTTTAGCATCTTCTGTAGTCGCCCGGCCTATCCGAACTTGGAAACACAGTTCACTACGAATTTTCCACAAGCACCACACATCAGTTTCAGAAATACGTTCAGTAATAAGTTTATTATTATTATTACTGGTCCATCATCGAGCAAGCCGATACAAAGCCCACCCTGCGTGATGCCAACAAAATTGCCAATACTCCCTGGCATCTCCTTCGTCATCCTAGACTTTTTCTGCATCAGTTCACTGACTGTTTCCCTGATACTGCTAATTATCAAACTCCTCCGGGCTTCTCGCGTGTACACGGTACAAGTAGTACACCGTAAGGAGATATAGTATAGTATAGTACTATATATATAGTTGCTGGCCTTTGTGGTCGTCGACTGGTCTGGTCGTCGTCTGACGTCGGCAGTTTATTAGTAGGTGCCGTTTGACGCCGGACGCCGCCCGCCGCTGCCTCGAGAGTTGCAAGTTGCTTCGCACCATCCGCTGGCGCGGGTGGCATCCGAACCGTAGGTGACTAGGGACTCTACTAGGACAGTGTTTGGTAAAGCATGCTGCATGCAAATTGCAATGCAGCGAGAGCGCCCAGCTCTGGTGGTGCGTCGTAGTACCGGTGTACCACTGCTGACTGCTCGGCTTGAAATGTCGTCTCCGTTGCAGCAGCGGCGGGTGACGCTGGCCTTGTACGTAGAAAATAGAAACTGCCTGGTCTGATGAGAGCGTCAGGGCTTGACTAAAATTTTGTCTGATGTGCAGTTCGGGTGAGCATGGGTTTCAACGAATTTGTCCGTGCGAATTGTGGACTAGCAGGAGTGCTAATAACTGCTAACAAGTCGCGCCAACTCCGATCATATCATCCCTCGTCTCGTCATCGGAGCCACCAGCCGCGGCCAGACGTTCAACTCCTCACACCGGCGTCGAACGTGAACGCCAGCGCCCACCAGGTCGCCGATCCGATCGTGACTCCCATGATCCCATCAATGATCGCAGGCCAGCCGGAACTCCACATTATTAGTTCGCGTTCCTTGTTTACGCGAACGCGCGGTACGCCGCTAACTTTGATAACGTTTTTTTCAGCATTATCATAACAAACAAATATTTGAATTGCAAATTGGCTGATTGGCCTGCCACTCCTCCATCATGCATGGTTGTTCAAGGAGCATTATTGGTGCACATGACCTATACCCTTAAAATTACGGATGCGCAATTTAAAATTATGTTGCGTAGTTCTATACACCGTGTTATATGGCCATCTGCTCTAAGCGTTGTGATGACTATATCCTCTCGAACTCCGAACTCTGGAGAATAGCCCACGAAAGAATCATACATAACATGTAAAATATTGCGAAGATAACCATTCATTTGTAGTGTAGGAATGAAAGACTATTGTGGCAACCCGTATTGTTTCCTTTTGGGACGTCCAAATTCCGCTTCGTAGTTCTCAATATGGTTTTGGATAACAAATTCGTAGTTCACATGGAAGTCTTCTAGGATTTCAACCCTTTATAATTTTCTGTTCCAAACAGGTTATGAATGTTTTAGGTGCATGATTCATGATTGTACTCAGTATGTCCCATATATTACTGGTATTGAAGAGGAGTCGATTAGTATCACCGAATCAGAATACAACATATACACAAAAGTAAGCATGCATATTTTTCGAACACATAAAAAGCAAGCATATTACTTGCACTGAAAAGGTATATACGGACGTATATATGGCCTTTCAACCATAGTTTAAGCGGGAGCATATGTACGGGACATGACGTGGAAACTTGGAGGATTACTTCAAAATTAGATCAAACACGACGTGGAAAACCTGTAAAGATTACTTATAATTAGATTAAATTTAAGATGTTTTAACTCTCCAACATTCTTAAAATGACTTATAATTTAAGACAGAGATAATATATAAGTACTAAAGTGTATTTATTGAAGCCCATACTCATCTGTACATTAACGACCCTAGATCCTAATGATAGGTGTACCTCTCATTAATACACAATGTTCTAATCATCACTTAAAATATGGTAATCATGATATCAAATAAGAGGATTACTTATGTCATTTGTTTTATCCATAATAATTAGTTCCAAAATCCTTGTGTATTTATATATATATATATATAATTTTACGATAGCTAAAAGAGATAAAACCTTATATTCACATTTTTCTAGAACCTTTTTATTTGCTAACTCTAATGATGATGGTAACCTTGCTGCCTATTTGATAGGGCTTTCTGGGAGTTTTTGGATCTCAATTTTTTGACATTTCAAAAGCTATAAAAAAACTCTTGAAAACAAAAAGGTAGAAGCTCATTATAGTGTGCTTTTGGTCTTTTGGCATATGAGAGTTGTTTAGTTTTAAAAATTTGCAAAACTGGTAGTTTAAAAGTGATACTCCCTCAATTCCAAATTATAAGACATGCCAAAAATCTTGTAGAGTTAAAGCATCTCTAGTTTGACCAATAATTATACAAAAAATTATAAAAAATCATGACATCAAATAGGTATACTATAAAAATATAAGTGATAAAGAATCTAATGATGATCCTTAGTTGACATCATAAAATATTATTATATTATCATACAAGTTTACTTTAACTCTCTAAGATTTTTGGGATGTCTTATAATTTGGGATGGAGGGAGTAGATCGAAAGCTTATAAAATAGTCTTGAGATGTACTTGCACCTGCAAAACCTCACAAAGTGCGATATGGTATATAAGACAACTAGCTCCAAAGATTATAAGAAAAGTTGTTCCTTTTAACATATTTGCAGCGTAAGGATGATGGACATGTTCAACAACAATTTTCTGGCTTGCCTCTATCATGAGGTTAGGTAGAGCAAAGCTTGGATAAGTTTCTAATGCGATCATTCTAATCACTATAGGCTCCGTACGCGTGCTTGTGAATAATGTGGATGAAAGTAAAACAAAGTGTTCTCCACTTTCCCTACGATGTTTACACTAAAGTGATGATGGCGTCGGGACGGTGTGCAGACGTCACTTCCGTTGGATGCAACTGTTTTGTTGTATTTCAGCCAATACACACACACCAAAAGATGCGGTCTTGATGAAATCAATTAACAGTAAAGTGCTTGTAGTAACTTATCTGTTAATCTCAAGATCATTTGGCAATCTTTTATAGTTGTCTAGAGAGGTTAGATTGTTAATGGATTGGGTCAAAATGGACTTAATGTGTAGAATTTTGAAGTGAGTAAATTTTGGATGAGTAGAAATGCATGGGTCGGGTTCATATTTTCTATGGGCTAGGTTAAATTTAACAGAAAGTTAGGTTAGATTGGGATATCTTTTTTGGGTTGATTTCGTTGAACCTATATACGATTTGGTAATATTTTTTCTATATATTATATATGAGATTTTTTACAATACTTGAGGAAATTTTCGACGGCTCATGTCGACCGATCCGACGGCTATAATGGCCGGAGGAAATGAGAGGAAATTCTAGAGAGGAAACGGGAGGAAATTCTGATGTGTATGACCAATGGGCCATATGCGCCAAATTTCCTCCCATGTGCGCCAAATTTCTTTTCATTTCCTTCAAAACTCAGATAATTAAGACTTCAAATAAAGGGGTGGTAATTCCGTTTCTGTATTTGTTTTTTCTAATCAAGGGTAATACGGTAATTTGTGAAAATAATGATTGGAGTAATAGGAGGAAATTTTGTACATTTGATTTTCTATAATTTCTCTAATTCACGTTGCTTAGTTGGGTCACGACGTCGATCTAACATCGGTTGCAATATCTTTTTGCAACGACCGACAATGAACGTAATTCGGTTGCAACATGTAGATTTTGCAACCAAATTGGACTTATTGCAACGTTTTCTTATCGTTGCGTAAGAATTAGAATTTAGTAGTGCCTAAAATACCCTTTACGAATATAATTAGAAAAGACTTAAAATATTGTGGAGGAAATAGGAGGAAGTAGGAGGAAATTTCAAAGCATAGTAAAAAGACTCATTATATATGTATGGTTAACGATTTGAAATAGTTAAGTGCATCTACAGACACTACTCCCTTAGTCTTATACAAAGCGTCATTATCATTCTTGATAAGTTAGATTATTAACTTTTACCAAATATATAAGAAATTATTAATATTTATGATGTATAATTATTATCATTATATGAATTGTTGAATACATTCTTATTTTTATAATAGAATTATTTGGTGGTATAAATATTACTAATATTTTTTAATAAATCTAATCAAATTTAGAAAATATTTAACTAACACAAATCTTATAGCAATACTGTTTCGATTGAGGGATCAGAAGGTACTATGATCCGAGTGCTCGAAGTAGATGCAGATGTTGTTGAGACCACACCAGCCATCGTGTAGCCATCCGACGCACTCGCTAGTCGCTACTGTGCAGGAGGGCCCAGTCCTGGGTCCTGATCCTGACGATGGAGTGTGGGCCATGTTCATTCCCAAGTCGTCTCCGCGGCTCCGTCACTATCGCCTCGACGTCCCCGTCCCACCAACCCCCAACTCCACCACTCCTCGCCACGCCACCTCCTTCAAACGCACTGCGCCAAAGCGGCGGAGGAGCGGGGAAAAGAAAAGAGAAAATGGGAGGAGCCGAAGCCAATCCGAGCAAGTCAGAGGATGCGTCCGCCTCCCCCGAGATCTCCGCCTATAAATTCCGCCCCACCCCCAGCTCTCCCACCAGCTGCTCTCCATCAAGAGCTGCTGGCACCACCAAACCTATCGCTGGATTTGTCCAGAGTCTTGCCTCCTCCTGTTTCACCGCGTTAGATCTGAGCCGTGGCGCCGCGTCTTCGCTGAGGTTGGTCGCCGCCCTTTCTTCCTCTACCAGTCCAACTCATGGCAACTTCAGCCTCGGTTATTTCTTCTGTTGGGTGGGGAATTTTGGGGGGGGCTGCTTGCTTATAAGCTGTTCGGTGGAATGGAATGCAGATGGCGATCACTGTGAGGCGGTCGACGATGGTGCGCCCGACGCGGGAGACGCCGCTGCAGCGGCTGTGGAACTCCAACCTCGACCTCGTGGTGCCGCGCTTCCACACGCCCAGTGTCTACTTCTACCGCCGCGACGGCGCCGCCGCGCCGGAGGGGTTCTTCGACGGCGAGCGGATGCGGCGCGCGCTGGCCGAGGCGCTCGTGCCGTTCTATCCGATGGCGGGCCGCCTCGCGCGGGACGAGGACGGGAGGGTCGAGATCGACTGCAATGGCGAGGGAGTGCTCTTCGTCGAGGCCGACGCGCCCGACGCCTCCGTTGACGACTACGGTGACTTCGCGCCCACCATGGACCTCAAACGCCTCATCCCGACCGTGGATTACACCGACGACATCTCGGCCTTCCCTCTACTCGTGCTCCAGGTGAGATTGCTGAGTTCCTAGTGTTGTTTCAATTAGACTGAGGACAGAAACTGAGGACACCCCTGCTTATAGCTTTCTGGAAGCCGTACGGCAAAATGTTCACAAACAGCACGGCAACTAATTTTGCCTCACCTGTAGTACTCGTATTTGTTTAGTGCATGATTGGATTCCTGGGCCTTTTTTTGTCGGTTGATTTAATTCTCCTGAGAGTAGCTCGTGTTCTAGGTTGGCTTTTATTAGCTGTAACCGTACCACTTGCACAGTTTCTACCCACCCACCCGGGCTGTCGCTGTCTTGTTCTGAGTGGGGCCTCTGTTTTGGCTGGATTTTAGAATCCTAATTCTGAAACTTTGGTTAGAATTGCTTAACAATATTCGGCATCATATTTGTTTTGGTTATTATGCATCGGAATAAACTTACTTCACCTGGACCAGCTAGTAGCCAATCTTATTCACAAACTGAGGGCCTTTTTTGATACAAGTGGCTACTTACTAGTTGGGGCTAAAAGTTAGCCCTAATTAGCCGTGGTTGGCTAGCTAGTTGAAGACTTGGCAAAAAAATTAGCCAACCTATTAGCGCTCCTGTTTGGATGCACTAGAGCTAATTTTGGCTATTTTTTTAGCAGCAATAAGTGCTGTATCCAAATATGCCCTGAATTGTCACAAAGTGATTATTTTATTCAATTTAAATCTTTTACTTCTCCACATTGTCTTGTACTGTCAAAAATGAATATCAGCATTCATTCGGTTGCATCATTTCATAGCACATACTCCGAGCAAACATTATAATTTTCTGGTAGGACAATTAACTAATTAGGCTTCATGAAATGTTAATTGTGTAGTACTATGTACTTGCTGACTTTTTAAATATTCCTGACCTCTGGAAGTTTCTTGTCTCAACCTATGGTGCTTTGGGCTTGTGTTCTATGCCAGTAATCATCTAATTGGTTCCATACCAATAATTGATAAGTAGCATGTGCAGAACTTTCCTATTGGCTTAAATATTAACGCTTTGACCTTCAAAAAAATATTAACGCTTCAATTCTTTTGACTATTGTACGCCTTTTGTGCCTATAGTACTCAGAATGTTAGGTTGCATTAATCATGCCTTGTATATATTAGACCAGTCACCAGTGTCAATCGGTACGTGAAATTGCTACTTGCTAGTAGGGCCTACCTGGCTTCCAAGTGAGGTTGCCTGGTCAAGTTTGCAGCTTCATGTGTAGTCAACATTTTTGGATATGCATCGGCTTAATTGGATTTAATATTGATGTCTGACTGTTACTTTTAAACTAGCCCAATAGCTTAAATTTTCATGTCTTAAAAGTGAATCCTTTTGCTTTGCAAAACTTTGTATTCCTGTAAGTTGTAAACTATTTCTCTGTGACTAGGTTTTGATGAATTCACCATTCAGCTTTCATTTCCAATTCTTCCTAAATGAAACTTGTCTGACCTGCTGGCCTTCCGGTGGTCCATTGTCACATATGCTATTTCATTTTGTGATATTTGATTGAATATGATGCATAACCAGTTTTATAGCGAATAATCTGAAGAACTTGAATTTAAATTGTAAATATCGCTGTACTGTACAACTTCGAATGAAAAAGGTGTTGATTTGCTTTTTAGAAATATGGAGCATGGGTTGACTATCCTTACTGGCAGTTTCACTTCTCAACAAAATCTGCTCACTTGTAAAACTGAAGTGGGTAGTACCTGGTGTGTCCTAAGTTTATGTGGACCCTGCAATTTTGTTAGTCACCAGCCTGTCGACAACAACTTGCTCAATAATCTTGCTTGGAATGCACACTGCATGTTGGTTGGTACAAAAATGATACCCTAACTGGGGCATGTCCATGTCATAGTTTTCTGCAAAGTTTTTTTTTAACAAAAAGGCATAGTGTTCGGCAAAGCTTCTCTAACAATGCAATTTCATTATTTCATATGCGCTTGTGGGGCCCTTCTTTCTGTATCGAATATAGGTTTCATCATAGGTGCATGCTTAATTATATGGCAGGTTGACTTCAACTATACTGCACATTCGAAAACTGTGTTTATCCACAATTCCACATTGCATTGACAATGCCTTCATGTCTGTGTGCTTCTTAAAACTGTTGCTTCATGAATAACATAGGTTTTGGAACAGAGTGCAATGATACAAATATACAATCCTACATATTTTACTTCCTAGACCTAAAACCTTATATTGTTCTTTGACAATAGGTTTGGATCTTATAGTATGATTTCTTATCTTTAATATCTAATGCTGCTGTTAGGCTGTGCTTTATGCACAAGTTATAGTCTGAGGAATTTCTGCACAAGTTTTGTACTGCTAGGTTGGTGACATGGATACAGGATAATCTGTTAGGCAGACAAGCTATATGCAGTGCAAGACTTCATTATTGGCAATAGAATGACTTACAAACGTGTTACTGCTCCTTTGGAATTGCTTTCCAGAACTTACGTTTATAGGTTTATATTACTCCCGTTATTATTGTGGATTGGATATTTACAAGTTTAAACCCACACCACTGCGCAAGAGCCATTTCATGCACATGACGTTTCCATATTAGAATTATCTGCCGTCTCTAGTTGTTATTCCACTTTTTTTTTTTTGAGTTGCATCGGTTGTTAGGTGATATTATTTTCTTGTTGGTGACTTCATTTGCTAGCTGACTCTTATGCACAAGTTCATGCCAACTCCACAATTCGACAGTTATTTAATTTAATAGAAAATCAAATAATCAGTTACCTTTACTTGTCCTCAAGATGTATCCGGTCTTTAAGTTTAGTGGGACAATAATCTAGTGGATAAACCTATTCATCTAGGAAATCACATGTGCCTGAAGAAAGTTGCATAATGTAACCTCATGAAATTTGTTGGAATTGATCACATTACTTGTCTCTTTTGTTTTCTTGGTTCCAGGTGACTTATTTCAAATGCGGAGGCGTCTCCCTTGGTGTTGGCATGCAACACCATGTTGCGGATGGCATGTCTGGCTTGCACTTCATTAACTCATGGTCTGACCTCTGTCGTGGAGCTCAAATTTCTGTCATGCCCTTCATTGACCGCACTCTTATTCGCGCTCGTGATCCACCAACTCCATCTTTTCAACATATCGAGTACCAGCCTGCCCCAGCTATGTTGTCCTCCACACCCCAGTTCCTTGCTTCCAAGTCAAAGCCACCTGCAACTGCTGTGGACATTTTCAAGCTCACTCGCTCAGACCTTGGCCGGCTGCGGTCACAGCTTCCTGCAGGGGAAGGTGCACCCCGGTTCAGCACATACGCAGTGCTAGCGGCACATGTCTGGAAATGCGTCTCCCTTGCACGCAGCCTACCTCCTGAACAACCCACCAAGTTGTATTGCGCTACTGATGGGCGACAACGGCTACAGCCTCCACTATCAGATGGTTACTTTGGCAATGTCATCTTCACTGCGACACCACTTGCTGAGGCGGGCAAGGTGACCAGTGGACTGGCAGAAGGAGCAGCAGTCATCCAGGGAGCACTGGATAGGATGAACAATGACTACTGCCGCTCAGCGCTGGACTACCTGGAGCTGCAACCGGATTTGTCAGCACTGGTGCGTGGAGCACATACCTTCCGGTGCCCGAACCTAGGGCTCACCAGCTGGGTGCGCCTTCCAATCCATGATGCCGACTTCGGATGGGGCCGGCCTGTGTTCATGGGACCAGGCGGCATTGCATATGAAGGTCTGGCGTTTGTCCTTCCAAGTGCAAATGGAGACGGCAGCCTGTCCATTGCTATCTCGTTGCAGGCTGAGCACATGGAGAAGTTCCGGAAGCTGATCTGCGAAGTTTAAACGGAATATCATCACCGACTACTGAAAAAGGATGTTACAAGGCGAGAGGCTCTATGTTGTACCCAAAATTCTCTCAGATAAAATACTTAAGTTTCAAGTGAACCCAGTGGCTGCACTTTCACTTTTGAAGACTGGCAGAGCCACCTTTTGTGCTCTTTGGGGGATGTTTTTGGCAAACCTATAATTGTACGGGTTACCTATAGATGAGTTGTTTTAGGGGAAAGATCAATTATAGAGAAAGGGTAGACATTTTCTGTGAAGAAACATAGTAAAAATCATTGTAAGGAACAAACTCGATGTGGGGTTACTTGAGCATGGAGTAATTTATCAGTACAGTTTGGCAATCCACATTTTGCTGTTTGTACGACGCAGACATAGATGAGATTGAGCTGCGATCGTTACTGATTAAACTCTATCAGGTTGACTGAAGTTTCCTCAGTGGCCAATCTTGATCTTTCTGCAGGTTTGGATCACAACAGGTGCAGATCTTCGCCCTTTTTCTGAGGCTTGAAGAGAGCGCTAAAGTGAAGGTCCTCAATTGCCGCAGGCTGAGACAACCGGACACAGAGGCTGAAGTTTTGAGGCTGAGGTTGAACACACAGGCAGATGGATCGATTCTTCTCCAAGAGGCACTGCCATGCTGCAACGCTACTCATCATGACATGGATCGCAGGAGCAGACGTGGAGGTTGGGTAGTAACTAGTAGTCTGTGCGTTGGAGAAGCGCTTATCAACCAGTGTGCCCCTTTGGATCTGCTGCAAGCTTGATCAAGTGATCATAATACCGGGCTGTTGTGCCTTTGATAAAAGTATGTTCGGGATTCCATAAAAAAAAAAAAGTATGTTCGGGATCGTTGCACCTCCATGACCATGAGAAAGGAGACATACTGTAACATAGAACACATCACCCTTATTTCAATGACTAACAATAGATTGTTGATCATTCACAAAAAGAAGAAGAAGATATTTTATAATGGATCTTTAATTAATAAAAAATATACTGGCTCCTTTTTTTTAAACTCAAGCTCGGCTCTAGGGCCTTGTAATAACATTTGGTTCCTTCTTGTTAATGATGTATAGTTATAGAGGTTGAGAGAGAGAGAGAGAGAAGCTGTAAAAAAAATGGTGAAAAAGAAAGGCCCAGGCGGGGAGAAGCATGTGCGGGTGCGCTCCGCCCCAACCCCGCCCCGCCCCGCTGGGCTACAGCTGCCGCCGCCGCCTCCGTTCACCAAACCCCGTGCGTGCTCTCTCTCTATCTTACACTCTCTCTCTGCGACAAGCAGACGACTGGGTGTGGGTGGGCTATCGCCGCCGCCGCCCTACGCCAGGTGCCAAATCCTTCGCCGGCGACAAGCACCCAGGTACTCCCACCCTTTCTCTTCCGTGCCTCCTGTGCGAAACTGACCTCCCAAACTCTGACTTAAAGCTATTTGGCTTTTGATGCCTACTAACCACCAACATTTTGCTAAAATTATGGGTACATTGTACACCCATGCACTTTATTGGGTCCGCCCCTGGTAGTTAGTTGAATGGCTGGTCCCTTGTTTTACTGTGAATGTGATCGTCTTGAGAAGTTGAGAATGTATAGTTCTTAGGCCTTAGCTTCGTGGTGGAACACCTCCTATTCTTGGTTGGTTGGCTTTTATAATCTGTGCGACACGACACCTGTAGTTATACCCAGGCAATCTTTGTTTCTTTTAAGAATTACTTTTTTGTTATTGGATCGGTACACTTCCCATGAAGCTTTGGTAAAAAATCTCTCAAGCTTTAGCAGCATTCATATTCATTAATCCATCGAAATAAGCTATTGCTTCACTTTGATCGAATTGAAGTCTAATGTTAATAAACGGATTTGTCGTCTAGTCGTTGTATTTTATAATTTTAAATTCATGTGTCTATGTTATCTTATCGTGTCCTTTTTTTTTGATAGGGTTATACTATGTGAAATTAATGCCAGCGTGCATTTGATTTAGATGTATCATGAACAGCAGTAGCCAAGCAGGTTGCCATGAGAGTTGCAGTCCTGCCAAACATGAGATTTTTTTCTGTAGAAAAAGAGCATTCACTGCAATATACTATTCAATTATCCATGTATGGTGTAGAAAAAGAGCATTCACTGCCAAACATGAGATTTTTTCTGTAGAAAAAAAAACATTCACCTCTTGAGCTTTTACCATTTACTCCCTCCACATTTTGGACAATGGTCTCGAAATCAAGCTTTGACCATTATTTTCGTTCTACTAGAAATCTAGAATATAGATGAACATCCTAACAAAATAATGCTTTTGTGAAAGTATTTTTCATGACAAATGTATGCATATGACTTTCAAGTTTCTGACCTAAATACAATAAAAGTTATTTGTAATCAAAATTTAAAAAGACTCAAACCTTGTCCAAAATGTCAAAGTATTTTCAAACAGGAAGGAATATAAAAATCTAAAACATGCCACCTCAGCTGTTTTCCTGTTTGTGCTTGTGGCTTACCCTGTTAGTTGAAATGGCATGTGCTATCCTCTCCAAATGACCAATATATACCATTTTAAACCTTTAACTGGTGTATCCTTTTAGTCCAAAAGTAACAGTTAGATTACACAAGCCACATACATAGTTGTCTTCCAATTGAGGTTGACTATGTCTGCATCATTTCGATGATCTGGACATGCATGGACTTTACTGATTTTGATGTTGACATGCAGCTCACATATTTGTTCTGCCTATGTTATAATAAAATTGGACCTTTTAGTCTGTGGAACCACAAGCTATTCTACTGTTGCTTTGTTTTGATAGTTGCATTGTTGACATTGAGGTTCTAATTTCAATTCTTAAATGAAACCAATTGACATTAAAAAAATTGAAACCAGTTTACACTAACATTCTGGTGTCCCTTTTTTTTTTCTCGAATACGCATAAGATTTGCGCATCATTGTATTAAGGTAGGAGAAAGTTTTTTACAATGCGCTTTTGGCGCCAAACGGGGGGGTTTACAAATATCCACGCTCACCACACCCTCCCCTTTCACTCTTAAGCGACTACTCACGTAACAGACTACTTAACTTGCAGGCCCCGGCCTCGATCCAAAGATCGGTGGTGTGCCTGGCGGTGCTCATGCACGCCCTCGGCGGCGCCTACCCGCCGTCTTCGGGTTGGCCTCGTGGTGGAAGAGCCTCCGCATTGCCTCCGCGTGCGATGCTCCGTGCGCTCCCTTATACATCTCGTCGTACTCCCGCTTTGCCTCCTCTGTAGGCTGCGTGTCGATGAGGCCGAACTTCCACATGATTAAGAACTCCCCCGCTTCGCCACCGGATTCTGGTGTCTCTTCATCGCCCGATATTTCATTTATAGAATATTAGGTAGATTGAATAGCCACTTTAACATCCAGAGTCTTGTTCTTAAAAAGGTAAACACTAATGTACAGTAGAAAGTATGATGGAAAAGCTGTTGACTTCCTTTTATATAAATAGGAGCATTGGAGTTATTTAAGAGTTTAACCTTTATCTGGACAACTAAGTATCCTTACTACTGTTGCACATGCTGACAATTTACCTTGCTCTTGGAATTTTTCACACGACACCTTCTGGAGTTATATTTGAGCAAAACAATGTCCAGTTATTAAGGTCCTAATTTTGTGCTATCTTGCATTATATATGTTCACTAGTAAGCTATCAACCACATGCCGTACAATCTTGCTTGGTATGCACACTTCATATTTGTTGGTATGAAAATGCTGCCTGGAGTATGCCCATATGATAATTTTCTGTAAAGTTTTTTTCTACAATGATATTTGATTTATTTTGCATCCTTTTCGTTCCAAGCCCTCTCTGTTTTGACTAATAATATAATCATACATTGTTATATGTTCAGTCAAAACTATTCATGCATCTGCTGTTTTCGTAGAAGAATACTTTGAATCGCATTTGTCATTCCACTTTTAGTTTCTCTTGTATTATCAGATGCAATAACTTTCTTATCGGTGATCTCACTAGATAGGTAATTATTACTTTCAAAAATTGTTTTGATATAAAATATTTAATATGTTGTTTTGACCTGACCTCTAGGATGTAGATATGTTTGGCTTAAAATTAAGTGCGACACTGCGACAGGAACAGGGTGTGGTGTGCATGCATAAAATATGACTTCAATTGTTATTGGACTGCTCTAGATGTTTCATCGCTTGTTTGCCTCATTTACTTCATGATGAAGTATGTCGAAGCTGAGATTCCAAATTCTTTGCATGATAAAAGTATCTTAGGACTTCACAAAAAATGGCCATGTGCATATTGCTAGGATTAATTTGAAAGTATTGCTTAATCTTACATCTTAATACTTAAGAGTTCAAATACATTTATATCTTGTGGATGTTTTTTTTTAGAAGCCATTATCAGTTTCTTGTTCCATTGCTAATTTCAGATTTTCAGGTTAAACATGCTTCCTATTAGTCAAGGCAACATTCTGTTTCAATCATTTCCTATTTCATATGTTTGGAATAATGCCTATCTTGATCATCAATTATTTGGAAACTGCAGATGGAAAGTATGAAACATTTAATGAGGCTAATTCTCCTCAATTTTTGCTCCAGGTGGTTGATGCGTCTCCCTAGCATGTAACACCATTTTGTGGATGGCATGCCTGGTTTACACTTCATCAACTCATTGTCAGAGATCTGCCATGGAGCTCCAAACCATCCATGGATCACACTCACCTCCTCTCCATCTTTTAACATGTTGACTAACCGCCTGTCCCAGCCATGTTCACCATGGCCCAGGCCCTCACTTCCAAGCAAATGCCAATATGCTATCGTCCCATACATTTTTCAAGTTAATTCATTCAGACCTTGGTTGCCTTCGCTCACAGCTTCTCACATGTGAAGGTGCACCACATTTAAGCACGACAGCACATATGCCATGCTAGCCAAGCATGCCCGGCGATGTGATTCTGTGCAAGGCTTCATCAGGATACAATGTGACACTGATAGGTGACAATTGCTGCATCTTCCACTTATGCATGGTTACTTCAGCAATGTCATCTTCACCGCCACATCATTTGTCAGGGCAAGCAAGGTGACCAGTGGTCTTGCAGATAGGGTTGCAGTCATCCAGGAGGCACTAAGTATGATGGATACTGACTATTGGAGCTCAGCATTGGACTACCTGGGGTTCAACCAGAGTTTTCAGCATTGATAGATGGAGCTCACATCTATCAGTTCCCGAACCTTGCCTTACGAGCTGGGTGTGGTCTGTGTTCATGGGCCCAATCACATGCGGCGGCCTGAGGTTTGTTATCCCAGGTGCAAATGGCGATGTGCAGGCTGAACACATGAAGATGGTCCAGAAGCTGATATTTGAGCTGTAAACAGAGTGCTTTACTTATTGGAGAAGGATTGTAATAGAGCAAGAAGCTTCAGGGCGTAGCCAGTTTCTCTCCCTGGTGAAACGTCTGAATCTTTAGAGTGAAGCCAATTACTGTTGGTCTTCAAATTTTGTTGAGTGAATTCAGGGTCCACCATTTTATCTGAATATTTGGAAAACATCTAACTGTACAGTTACCGGTAATGAGTTCTAATTAGAAAAAGGGAGGGAAACAACGTAGAAAGGGTTTACACAGTTACATTCTGTGTAGAAACTTGGAGGGAAATCATTGCAGCCAAGTGAGCAAACATCTAGGACAAATTGGTCTTGTGCTTGTGCTTCTTCTGCCTGGAGTAGAATCTATCATTCTGGCTTGATGCCGGATTGAGCTGCTAGTGAATACTCAGGTTAGCTGAAAGTTTTCCTCTATGGCAGATCTGTGTTCCTGATGTTTCTATAATAATATGACCCATAACATGTGCAAATTTTTCATTATTTTTTCCAGACTGAAAAGACAGCTACTATAACCTTAAGGAAGGTCCTCCAGAGTCCAGACATGTCTCTGCCTCCGTGGTTTGTGTGTTGGGCGTGGGGGCAGCAGCGGTCTTTTGCTTATTTCGCTCTCTCGGCTCAGAAACACTCCTTGTGGGGGTGTACGCAGTACGCGTGTCCTGTAACTGCCGACTGCAGTCCGCTGTTGTCCCCGTTTCAAGGCTTCTCCTGGTTTGCAGACGCCGAGGCTGATACGCCTGGGGAGCCCCACCGTAAGAAACCTGAAACCACAAGAGGCCTCACGCAGCCTGATGACGCTGCGGTGCCGCCCGGGGAGCATTTCTTGGGAGTGCCGTGCCGGCCGACGCACCATGAGAGGGCTCTTGGGAGTCCGGCCAAACCTGGACGCATCATGTCTGTGGCACGCCATGTCTTGAGGGCTGGTCAGTTAGTATGTGCCAAGGCGGGTCCTCCGTCTCGCGAACGTTGCCGGGGACCTTGACCCCGCAGACGAAGATGCCGCTACCTGGCCGCCGCGTTGCGACCGTCGTGCTGGCGCCGCTGCGAGCGGTGGGCGGGCACCCCCGTGTGCACACTAGCCGCTCGTCGCGACGAGTGTCAATGCCAAGCCGTCACCCGTCAGGTTTGGCGCCCGTGTGTGCCTCCGCGGCTCCGCAGCTCCACTGTCGTCTCGTTCTTCCTCGCATCGGCGCATCACCGCGTGTGGAACCGTGGGACCACACCAGGTGCTACTCTTACACCGTGCTAACTTGCGCTTACAATCGTCATCATTAAGTCACACTTTGATTTCACTATAATTAAGCCTATATATTTATTACATGATAAGCACAGTTCTCACGGTGCCAATTGTTAGAATAAGTAAAGTTTGTCCATATAATTTGATATTTTCAATTTATTTTGATCCGAAACATGCATCTTAAACTTGAAACCTTGCTGGATGGTCTGTCTTGAGATATTTGCCCTATATGATTTTATTATCCGAAAATAAACTACAAGCACATAGGCATGGAAGGGGAGGGGGAGGGAATGCTAAGGAATACAATCGTCGCGTACGGTCAAAAAGTAGGCGGGTCAAGCCGCTGTAACAAACAGGATAGAGAAGTGCCCTTCAAAAAAGAAACATGACATCGTGACATTAGTGTGACGTGGCACCGTGTTTCGGTTGAAATTTAGGATTCATGTACATTGCCTTAATTCACTTTATCCTATTCGTATTTATTATTAACAAACAGGATTAATTGCCAAACCGCATTTTCTTTACTGCAGGACGGTGGAATCTGGATTAACCATTTAACCGCCTTCCTCATTGGGCAGGTCAGGACAAAGGCGGCAGAGGCGGTCACCGGGCTCGCGGCGTCAACTTGTCTCTGGGCGTGCCGCTTGCGCGAGGCCGAGCCGAAGCCGAGCCGGTGGGAGCCGATGCAACGGCGCCTGGGCACCCGAGCGAAGCAATCGACGGAGGCGTGGAGTGGGTGGCGCTGGGTATAAGTGCCCCCTCCCTCTCGCATAGAACGACAGCATTCTCTCTCTTTCTCTCTCGCCCAAGCAAACGCCCACGCCCAGTCTCTCTCTCTCTCTCTCTCCTGCGAGGAGCGCCCGGGAAGGTGAGATCGATCTCTGCTTCCTCCCCTTTCTCTCTTCTCCAAATTTGGTTTCTGTTCAACTCTGCTTCATCCCCGAAACCCCATCCTCCTGCTACGTACTTCCTTCTAAAGCTCGTAAGATCTCTTTTCCTTCTGCTCTCAGCGCTGCGATTCCGTCTCGCTCCCGTGCATGTTCGTGGTGGTTGTTTTATTTGAGTGTTCCTGCTTCTGTTTTTCCTTGTGCTCGTCCGGATTCCATGCTCGATGTGCTGGTGCTTTTGGTTTTGGATTTGCGAAACCGTGCGTGATTTTGACCCGCGAATTTGGTTTGTTGTTGTGAGTTGTTCCTCGATCGTGGTTTTGGTGCTGTTGGTAGGGTGTTGTTGCCGTTGCTGGTTTTTCTGTCTCGTGGTGGTTTTTGTGGTGGTAAATGGAAAGGTTTTTAGGGGGCCCCGGGGACATCGATGGCCCCTATGGTGGTCTCCGATCGGGCCCCCCTCCTTTTGAAAAGAACTGGGCATACTAGTTCTTTTTGGTTCGTCTCGTTCTCTTGACGAAAACCCTTTGCTTTTGTGTGCTTACAATGTGGGGGGGTTTTGCGGTGCTGGTGAGCACTCTTGTTTTTTGGGGTTCCATCCTTCTTCGCGAGGCCCTGGATTCCTAAACTTTTTGCGCGGTTTTGCCCTCAGTTCGGACTTGGGGCTTCGTTGTGTTGTTTTTGCGTTCCGTATTCGTTTTTCTTGGGTTTTGTAGTGGGGTTTTTTCGGAGGGATGGCGGCTAATTTACACCTCGACTCCATGGTGAACTCATTACCTTTCCCCTCGAAAACTCGGGCCCTCCTTTCATCAACCGTTTTCGTGTTAAAAGCCTCTTTTCGTTCGGGGCTACTGCTTTGTGCGTAAAAATCGAGGAAAATCTGTCGTGATCTTTTTTTTTTCTCGTTGTTGTTTGGTAAGTATCTCAGTATCTGCTTTGCTTTGGCATGTTCGAGAGATTGTTTTTTGGGTTTTAGAAACGTGTGGATTTGAACTACCTTTTTTCTTACTCCGTTTTCTGT